>CM040238.1:107003288-107365788 GCA_022545495.1 Chrysanthemum lavandulifolium | reverse complement strand
GTTACAATAAATTAGAGTACATGCATTAGTTATTATGAAGTTTTGATTCACTAATCAAACAATAATGCAGTAGTTATTATGAAGTTTTGAAAGCATTATTTTATGTTATGTCTTATTATTAGTTATATGAGCAACCAAAGCACATGATACCAAGAATAGACGATTCAGTGTACTTCACCAATTCATAGGGAAGATTTATGCATTATACTCGAGTATAAATTAAGTTCCACCTAATGTAAGAGCAGTTGTTGCTTACCATGTAGAAACCTAGAAAACGGTCACTAAGAAGCATTTGGAGTTCTGGACCTTCTCATAGTGAGTTGGAAGGTACCCATGAGGGTTGCTTCCATTATCTTTGTTATCACGGCCCCATTCATATTCGGTAGGAGTGAGCTTATATACAGTCAAAAAGCACGAACCAGGGGTAAAACTGCAAGTCAATATGATTGATTTCTCTCCATCCCATTGGTTGTTGTTTTCCAAAATCCGAGCATGGAAGGTAAGGTCCCACATAAATCATTTCATACAGAGGTAAGTTACCAAACATTGTTACATCTTTAACACGTCCAAAACTAAAATAAAATGTGGCCAATAAAAGAAGAGGTTAAATGGGTCAAACAAGTGAACCAGGTTGAAAGTATAAGTGATTTTAAGGCATAAATCCACCTTACACAATCATTTTATTTAGAGAAGTAAGTTTCAATCAGATTATATGATCATATTTTACATACCAGCTGTAATTAGCAATGTTGCAAAAATCGTGAACCGGTAGTCGGGCGGTCGACCACCCTGCAACGATTAATCGGTCAAGTCGGGATTAATCGGTGATTAATCGGATTGGCATTTTCTGCAAGTTTTGGGTATTTCTGGAGAGCAAACTAAATATCTTAACTGATTCCAAGCCTACTATGTTTTCAAACCTTAATAAGAGGCTCCAATTCTGATTATGAGGCCCATTATGCGTTATAGGTGAAATAAACGATCCCCAAATTAAGTAGAATGCCTAAATTGTATTTTTTAAAGGCTGACCGATTAGTTCGATTTGACCGATTCGGCCGATTTTTGACCGATTCGGCCGAGTTTTTACTGATTCGGCCGATTTTTGACAGATTAGTGGCTGTTTTTTTCCTAGGTCGATTTTTTACACCGATTTTCAAAAATCAATAAGGTATAAGGCCGATTACCGATTAATCGGCCGATTCGGCCCATTTTGCAACATTGGTAATTAGAAAAGTAAAATGTAAAAACGCATGTCTTAAAAGTATTTTCGTGTCTTATAGAAACCCAACCCACCATAAAAACCCAAAATGTTATTTTAGTGTTTTATAAAAACCCAGCCCACCATTACCCAGACCGTATCTAAACATGATTTATTAATATTGTGACCGTGTGTCTGTGTCATTTAAATGAAGAACAGACCTGTGGTGACAACTGAGGGAGCTTGTTTGGTTGGGTGTGCATCCATCCCAATGGTTCAAGATGGTTAAGGAAGTCGTGTTCAAGGAGTGTTGATGGAAGATGCACTTGTTGATGGCTCCCCCACTGTGGCAGCATATGGAGATGCAACAAATTTCTTTCACTTGAGGGTTATCAGATGTGATGGGGTTTACCTTCACCCACTGATAGTCTGCAAGAGATGGCCAGATGTGATGGGGCTCTGTAACAATAGTCTTGTTAGGCTTGAGCAACATCTTTGCCTTCTCATTATTCACATGTAGAGCTCGCAGAATCAAAATTAGCCTAGAGAAAGCTGTGTATGAAGATATAGTCTTCAACCAATCATCATATATATTAAACAGCACCATCTGCGGTTCAGATGCCTTTAAGCGAGATCACCAAATTTCTCAATTTTCGGACAAGCACGGAGCAAGCTACAACTCACTTCCCTTGATAAAAATATTGGGGAAATCAAGCAAATAGACTTCCAAAGGATCCAACATGCCTTTAAGAGTGACAATGATCTGCTTTGGTTGTTCCTTAACAGGAAAAGATCGATCAAGAGCAGCCACTTCTTCTGCAGTCTTCCACTTGGCAAGCTGACCAAGACGCTTTTGCCCTGCCCACACGCTTGTGTGAATAACATGTAGCATAACATTTAAGTAAATGTATAAATCAAACTTTTTTCAAGATGTATAAATCAAACTAATCTGAATGATATATGCCCATTGCTGAAATGTAACAAAAAAGACAAACCTTCAAAAAGAGTTGTCATGTATGGGGATTGAAAATGAATATAGCATCATTAATCAGCTTTGTTGTAAGATTTCCTCCAAATGTCTTGTGAATGGTCACACGGTACACATTTGTATCATCAACAAACCATATAATCTGAATCTTGAAAATTTCTCCATAGTTACGAGGCGATAGGTAAGATTCAGGTTGGCTCGAAGAATACAATTGCAACCCTTTCCGTCGCGCTCCTCAAAACATATAAATTTGGATTCATTGCAGAGAAAATAAATATTCTAAGCTTTCAGTTAATATCGAACCACAAACAAACTCATGAATACCGAAGCAACCAAAATATCAAAATGAAAAGATTGTCCAATACCTTCATGATCTTGTTCATAGCCTGGGCAAGCAGCGGTTTTGACCCTGGGAACCAATTACGAATGCAAGTTGTATGCAAGATCCAAGCCAACAATCACCCATGCATGTTTACATGCAATAACTTTAGTCTGTACCTATTAATAAAATATTATTGATGTAGAACATTAGAAGTAAATAGAGGCCTCGACATGGGTAAAATAGAACTTCCTGAAACGACATAATCTAAATAAATAAGTTAGGTTTGTATTACAGCTTCATTTTAACTCGGTCAAATTAAATGCCCATTCCATTTTCAGCTAAATCCAGTTCATTGTACCCATGTGACCCATCAGGTGTAAAAGATAACCCCAATCGACACAATAATAAATAAATAGATCAAAGCTGGAACATCTACAAGTGACAGGCAAAGCACAGAAGTCAAATAATGTACCTGTTGGTGAAGGATAGATAGACATGTTGTCGGTAGTGTAGTCCATGAACTTGGCTCTCGTGTAACATTGAATATCATGAGAATCATAATCACCCAGTGAAGTTGCTATCATCTGTATCACCATACAGCAAGTTCAATACAGCTCGTGTTACATAAATAAAGTGTTTGCATGTATCATTAGCTAAGACTTATCTTATGAATTAATTGCAATGAAATATACAAATTAATAGAATTGAGATATTCTCAAAAATGTTGCTAAAACTAATACATCTTTATACGATCCATAAACTACAACTCTTGACAAGGAACTTTGTTGTATATAAAGAGATAGACAACAAAGTTAATGAACCTTACCCTTTACCAAAAAGCCCACTCTACCAATCGATGCAAATATACCTCATTATCGGCTCGAAGGAGATTTATGAATTACCGGAAGATCATAATTGACTACCAAATTAACTTTGAAAAGAGGAAGCGTAATTACATATTAGTGGATGCAGCTTAAGTTCAATCTGTAATGGATAAAAAGAAACCAGGCAAATATACTAATAGCCAAACAATAAAAAGTGACGATCCTTAGAGGAGATGGCTGAGGAAAAGATGATATTCGGGTTTGGAGAAAAACTAATTATGAATGAACCGTATTTTTTTACGCGATGATATAGTAAATTTTATCCAACTAAATGGTAGGGGTTATTTAATTACATACATTTATAAATTATAAGTTTCAAAATAAATACCAAGTAATGTGTTGGTGTAGTGGTTAAGATGCATATCGGTCATATATGACCCATGTTCGAATCGAGGGCATGTTTTTTCGAAAAAATAATTTGAATTTATGGATGGCCAAGCATTGCTTAAGTGGCATAATTTGCTTAGGTGGATTAATGACGTGGCATTATGGGGTGGTAAGTGGAATTATATGTGGCATGCCTCCTCTTATATATAGTGTATATATATATATATATATATATATACACACGTATTAGTATGAACCAAAATATATCGACTATATTTATAAAGTTACTTTGTCCAATTTTTCCTTATCAACACAATATCGTATTTTCGTCCAACTTTTATTCTGATCTATTTATACCTCTTTCAATGTCATTTTCAAGCGATGTTTCTTGATATATAATATTTTGAAGCGTAACAATCGATACAAGCAACAACAACAACAACAACAACAACAACACTGTAAATTTAAAGTAAAGTAGACTTTATCTATCAAGGAATCGAAAGCGAGACTTGCCATACTAATCTAGGTCTCGTGTCGGTGAACACACTCATAATATCGACTTGACCCTCGTTGATTGCTATTTGCAAAGGTGAGTATTCACACCCCTTTTACCGCTTTACTTATTTGGGGTGAAATGCATGAACACAAACTTAAATTTTTTTTCTCTGAATTAGAAACTTATTGATATATTTTGAACCTTTTACTTATTATGAACTTATGACTTGTTCTTGACCCTTTAGTACGTTTTGAACTATAATGTGCCGTACGCACTAAGTCTTAAAGTCTCCCATGTTCGGAGCAGTGCCGAGTCTCCCATGTTCGGAGCAGTCATTAATTGAGAGTATATAATAGTTGTTATGATGTACTGTTTGTACATTTGCATTGTTAGTCCTCGATTGGTTTTCCGTTCTGATACGCGTACAACGTGCGTTCGGAGTCAAAGGAAACTTCCTTTTCTTCGAGCAAGTTTTTCAGCCACCAAGGCGTGAACCTAATCGTTGTAGTGTAGTATTAGGGTAAGCCTCGGGGATTGATATCGTTCTCTAGGGGAATAGGAATGCTAGTGAGAAATTCACTACGCTAAGGTTGAGGTTGAGGAAGATTATTTTTTAGAAACTAAAGGTACGATCTCGTGGTTTAGATTTGAGGGTTGGTACTTCTACCGATTACTCTACTATTCTAATTATCTAATCTAATGGTAGTCTATGTCTTTTTGAAGTGTGCTCGTATGATGATTAAAGATGTGTCTACCTAGATACTATTACTCCCTAGTTATCTTTTATTGGTGGTTGAATTGTCACGTCCTTATTCTTAACGCGTTGTATTTTCTAAGGTCGTAGGGTGTGCTTTTAGCCCTAACTCTTTGAAGCTACCTTAAGGTTAATGACTAAGAAATCTCTAGGATTCATAAACTTAACACTAAGGTTATCTTTGGATGTTTAGCCTACAATTCCACTAGTAACTATAAACTAAGGTTCAACAAAGATTAATCAAGCATTAAAAACACAATGATGGCTTTAAGCACTCCTAAGCCAATTACAATTAAGATAAGAGATAACCAATCAATAATTAATAACTAGGTTTCATAGATCTAAGCAAACACACAAGTAAATTAGCCAGACATGTTAAACATGCAAGCATACACACATTCAATTGAAGACATAATAAAATCAAGGGAATAAATAACTTATCTCGATGTAAAATAGGGTATTAGAACCCTAAAATATTGTCCAAACCGGACTACAATCATTTTAGGTTTATACTCCACAAGTCTACCTCTTTAAAAGTCTGAAAATCGAATTCTATATATAGGTTTACAACTGCGACGGCGTCACCTTGTAATTGTGACGCCGTCGGATCGCCGTCATTAGGGTTTCGTCTTTGCCAAGTCAACTTTGGGATGGCGTCATGTTGTGGTTGTGACGTCGTTAGCTTCAGCTCTGACGTCGTCTGAATCCAGATATAGGCCGTCCGAGGAGAAAAAGTCTCCGTGACGCCCTACTCTTCAAAGCCTGACGCCGTTAGGTGTAAAATAGCAATTTCGCTCCTGAGTCGTCACAAATATAGGGACGGCGTCGCACTTTGTGTGGGACGCCATCGGGTGCATTTCCAGCAGCTCTAGTGTCTTGATCTTGACTTTAGCCATTTTCTTCACATATTCACTCCTTTTCGTCCAAATAAGCATCATTCCAACATTTTGCCTTCAAGAGACCAAAAAGTGAAAAGGAGCGAAATTAAGCGATGCGGATATAAAAGTGGGCGATTAAAGGCTTAAATGACCCCCTTAAAAGTGTACGTTTTAAATCCTTATCAAATATCCCTACACTCGGTATTTGCTTGTCCTCAAGTAAATGTGATTTTGGCCAATCAATTTATAAGTTAGGGGGCATAAAGCAATGGTTTAACATTATTCATAACAAGTATAAGCCCCACAATAGTCATTAAAACACGGAAATTATATATTAGCACCTCACAAGTAGTGTTTGGATACTCTCATCTCTCGGGTGTATATGAAATATATCAAATGGAAATGGAAGATAAACACTCATTAACCGGTCATAGTACATAGATTACCATAGGCTTGAGACTAGATCAAACCTCCACCGCTTTGGCGTAAGAACCTAGGAGTAACTATCTAAGAGGTCTTTTAAAGGGTTGTAACGTTAGGCTTACGGTAGGGAAACAAAGAGTTTGGTTGGATAGGCGATTTAGTGGTGGCAAGTCAAAAATCTTTATGTTACAAGCATGAGAAGAATGGCGTTGCTAAGCCAAGACTCGACTCTCTAAACTCTAGATAACTTTGAAACAAATAAATATAAATATAAAGATATATGTAGGATGGTAGCCCGTATGTTGTTTCATTTTTTTTTCTCGAACTCTATTTTTTCGATTTTTTTTTTTTTTTTTGCATACACTTTTACTCTACCATCCTCTATGATGACATCAAAATATAAGGAATTTATAGGCACATCCCTACACTTGAGTTTTTATTATTCTAACACTAATTTGACCCGAATTGAAAAGATCAAAACACTTGGAGTACATTATTACGTAAATAAAGGGAATTTGAATTTAACGTTCTTTCCCGTCACTCCATAAAATTTAACTTTACCCATGCGTCCCAATCGTCCCAAAACTGTGTACAAAATATATGACTTGACTTAGCAATCATGCAAGTAACTAGATAATTGAACTAAGGATTTACTATGATAACAATAATGCACTAAAAGTGAGTGCATGCAAGGTAGGCTAAGGCGATTTGGGTGTACATTTGGGGGTGGATTGTAAACAATGCTCTTCATTGATATTCCGGAAAACCGAAACATTATGAGAACCGCGAAAAGGATAGGCTCTGAGGGGTTAACTAGGGGTATCGTGTACTAAAGATGAGTACAACTCAAGGGTGTGGGGGAATTACTCAACCGATGTGGAAGAAGTAATTATAATATGGGTATGAAACAAGGGTTATCCTAATGCCTCTTATAATTTTGTTATTCCTAACTACACAAGTGTAGTCTCACAAGCGATCTTGGGATGCATCACAAAACAAGTTCTAGAATCTATTATACTACCGGTACACTCTCGAAGCATTAAAGGTGAATGCTTTAATTCCTACAAATCTAGGGGCGAACCTCACATTTTTGGGGTGGAATTTGAGTGGTAAAGGGTTTTTGTGCTAGTCATATAACTCCTATCCATGAGACGCTTTATTAAGACTAAAGACCCACTCGTACAAGTCATGAAAATTTTTAAATTTGGTGCTAAAATTACCCTAACCGATATTTCTCATAGCTTATTACACAAATGAAATAGGACAAGACAAATGATCAAGGATAAGCATAGTTTCAAAGTTCCCGTTTAATTCTCCCTCCCTACACTTTAACTGAACATTGTCTCCAATGTTCCCCGAAAGTATCAAAGTTATGATAACGGAAGGTAATTAAAAGAGAAAGAAACTAGTACTCCCCTGATTAGCTCGGTAGGATCCGTGTGAAGTAGTGGTTAAATTCTTTCCAAGAAGAATGTATGCGTGAAAAGCTCCACCCAATCTTATGTTTCTTCTTCTTGATAAATAAAACTTGCACACTTTAAGAAAATAGACGAAACCTTCACGTAAAATCGACGGTAAAACTACATATGACTCTACTACACTAGGATATAATGCTTGTGGAATAGATGTTTGCAGGTTTTCCGGAAAATTAAGACCTGAGAAATTCCAAAAATTTATAAGTAGCACAAAATGAGAAAGTTAGATAAGTTGTTTACGCTCCTCTGACGCCGTCAAGTTGCAATCTGACGCCGTCGGTTATCCTGACGTAAACCGGTCTGCTGCGTTTTACGAAAAATCTGGAAAAATTACACCTTTAAAATCGGAAAGTTCACGCAAAACATCCATTATGACTCGATACAAGCATTTGACTTTAACAAACACACATATACATCATTTTCAATAATCGTAATTCTCATGTTCACGTTCATTTAAAAGCGTGTGTAATCTTCCTACACTTATCCTTTTGTAAAATACCTTTATATGTAATTAAGACGAGGTTAAAGACAAAATAAAGCATTTTCATAAATTCAAACATGAGAATAAACAATCAATGAAAAGATATATGACACACAAACAAGCAAACAATTAAGCATGGGTTGCCTCCCACGAAGCGCTTTTCTTTATTTATGAGTCTTGTAGCTAGACTCGAAGTCGTGCCCCTACGTGACTTCATTACCGTTCTTTTTTTTCTTCACCAAGTCTTCATCAAAAGGTTGTAGACGTTGTATGCTTACCGTGAACTCTTTCCCAACGTCGTCTACTATGGTAACGGTTCCACCTTTTGGATTAGTTTCTTTCACCGTATAGGGTCCAAACCATCTTGGCTTATTCCTTCCTCTTAGTGCTTTTATTCTAGATTTATACAAAAGCACCTTTTCTCCGTTCAAAAATTCCTTAGGGTTCTTTTGAGTTTTTGGTATTGTGGTACAATTATTTCCTAACTTTTTATCACGTTTCCACAGTGTTGCATTTAACCCTTGAACCATGAAATCTCTAAGCCCCCTTTCCCATTCATTAATTTTCTTTTTAACAGTATTATTAGGGACCTGTGGATTCTTATCATTTATCTTCTCCATAATTTTCAATGGGTATCTTGGAACAATAGGTATCCTAATATATCCTTTGGCACTTTTGAGTATCATGATACCCTCACCGCATTTGATGGTTTCCTTTGCTGTGGCCAGAAAAGGTGTTCCAAGAATGAGTGACATATTTCTATCTTCCTCAATGTCTATAATAACAAAGTCCGCCGGATAGACAATATTGGCCACCTCAATTAAGACATCCTCCGCTATTCCTATGGGATAAACATATGTGTGATTTGCTAAGCAAAGTCTAAGATTTGTCTTGGTTGGCTCCTCCTTAGTCAACTTACTATAGACTGACAGTGGCATTATGTTTACATCGGATCCTTGATAGGCTAAGGCATTTATGTTCTTGATGTCGCCTATGCTACATGGTATTACGAAATTCCTAGAGGTTTCTCATTTTTTTGCTACTGGTTTTCTCAGAACCAACTCGTACATAGGTCCCATAGGCATGGTCTCGTATTCTTCTTCTTTTATTTTTCCTTTAAGGGCTTTCCTAAGAACCTCGTTGTACCTAAAGTTATTCACTTGATTAACAATTGTTTTCTTATTAATCTCATGCTTAAGGTAGTATTTTATGATCTCGGGTTCATTATTAGTTTCACCTTCCTCCTTTTCCTTCTTGTCCTTCTTGCTCTCGGTCTCCTTCTTCTCAACTACTCCACCTTCATCGGAAACAATGGAAATGGCGTTAACAAAGCGAAGTAGGGGGAGGGTGATCATCGTTTCTCACTAGCACCTTCTCAGGAATCTTCGTTTTAGTGTACTCTTTCACTAAGTTCATCATCTCAGCCATTTTTGCCTATATTTCCTCCCTTTTCCTATAAAATTCTTCTTCAAATTTCGCTAGTCTTTCCGTATGGGCTGCCATGTACTCTCTCATTTGTTCCTTGAAGTTTGGTGAGAGTGGAATTGGAGAGGTAGAACGGAAGCGTCTTCTGGAACTAGGACTTTTCTCACGGCTTCGTGATTCAGAGAGAGGTGTTGGGTGGTTGGCTGAGTTAACGGAATTAACCGTTGCTCGATGAATTGGTCCAGGTGCTCTCTTTTGCTTCTCAATTAGATAATCGATCCTTCTCTCAAGAGCACTAACTTGCTCTTTAGTAATGCTGGAAGGCTCATGAGGAATTGATATGGCATTAACCACTTTAACGGGGGTTTCATAGGATTCACTCCAATTTCCGTAGCTTTGATCGGCAAGCTCTTCTATAATACCCCACGATTCTTCTGCATTGAAGTTGCTAACCCTCCCACCGGCGGCTTGATCAATGGATCACCTGGTGATGAAGTTGGTATGGTCATAGAAGATTTGGACTTGAAGCTAAAGATCGATGCCATGATGAGGGACTTTATGGAGCAAGTCCTAGAATCGGGTCCATGCCTCGTAGTTCTCCCCGGTGGGAAAATTGGGCAAGGAAACGAGTAGTGAGATCATCCCAACTTAAGATGGAGCCGGCGGGAAGTCACTCAAACCAATTACTAGCTTGGTCCCGTAGAGAGAATTGGAAGAGACGCAAGCGCGTGGTCTCCCGAGTAGTAGCATCAAGGTCGATGGAATCGACTATTTTAAGGAAATCCTTAAGATGCTGGTTAGGATCTTCGGAACGAATTCCATGGAATGCACATCCGTTTTGCACCAACCGGATGGTGTCGGATCGCAGGGCCGTAGTTTGAGCTTGATCGGGGAGCTCAATGGTGTTCCTATAGCCTCGGTGGCTTGGTCTAGAGTATTCACCAAGAGTACGGGCTCTTGGCGGGTCATTTGGTGGTGGGTTGATGAGTGGTGGTTGATTATCACCTTCCATGATGAAAAGTGATAGGATTTACGAACAAAGTCACGAAGAAGGGGATAGACTACAAGGAAGCTAAGAATGATAAAATATATTACTTGATAGGAATCAAGCAAGGGAAGCTAAACGAGATAGAAATCTAACTAGCTATTCTATTCCTAAGCGCGCCAAAAACTTGATACTGGCATTACGCGCGTTCGAGGTCAAAGGAAACTTCCTTTTCTTCGAGAAATTTTTCAACCACCCAGGCAAAGTGAACCTAATCGTTGTAGTGTAGTATTAGGGTAAGCCTCGGGGATTGATATCGTTCTCTAGGGGAATAGGAATGCTAGTGAGAAATTTACTACGCTAAGGTTGAGGTTGAGGAATATTATTTTTTTATCTTTCTATATTTTGTAGAAACTAAAGGTACGATCTCGGGGTTTAGATTTGGGGGTTGGTACTTCTACCAATTACTCTACTATTCTAATTATCTAATCTAAGGGTAGTCTAGGTATTTTTGAAGTGTGCTCGTATGATGATTAAAGATGTGTCTACCTAGATATTATTACTCCCTAGTTATCTTTATTGGTGGTTGAATTGTCACGTCCTTATTCTTAACGCGTTGTGTTTTCTAAGGTCGTAGGGTGTGCTTTTATCCCTAACTCTTTGAAGCTACCTTAAGGTTAATGACTACGAAATCTCTAGGATTCATAAACTTAACACTAAGGTTATATTTGGATGTTTAGCCTACAATTCCACTAGTAACTATAAACTAAGGTTCAACAAAGATTAATCAAGCATTAAAAACACAACGATGGCTTTAAGCACTCCTAAGCCAATTAAAATTAAGATAAGAGACAACCAATCAATAATTAATAACTATGTTTCATAGATCTAAGCAAACACACAAGTAAATTAGCCGGACATGTTAAACATGCAAGCATACACACATTCAACTGAAGACATAATGAAATCAAGGGAATAAATAACTTATCTCGATGTAAAATAGGGGATTAGAACCCTAAAATACTGTCCAAACCGGACTACAATCGTTTTAGGTTTATACTCCACAAGTCTACTTCTTTAAAAGTCTGAAAATCGAATTCTATATATAGGTTTACAACTGCGACGGCGTCACCTTGTAATTGTGACGCCGTCGAATCGCCGTCATTAGGGTTTCGTCTTGGCAAGTCAACTTTGGGACGGCGTCACGTTGTGGTTGTGACGCCGTCAACTTCAGCTATGACGTCGTCTGAATCCGGATCTAGGCCGTCTGAGGAGAAAAAATCTCCGTGACGCCCTACTCTTCAAAGCCTGATGCCGTCAGGTGTAAAATAGTAATTTCGCTCCTGAGTCTTCACAAATATAGGGACGGCGTAGCCCTTTGTGTGGGACGCCGTCGGGTGCATTTCCAGCAGCTTGAGTGTCTTGATCTTGACTTTAGCCATTTTCTTCACATATTCACTCCTTTTTCGTCCAAATAAGCATCATTCCAGTATTTTGCCTTCAAAAGACCTAAAAAATGAAAAGGAACAAAATTAAGCAGTAACGGATATAAAAGTGGGCGATTAAGGGCTTAACTGACCCCTTAAAAGTTTACGTTTTAAATCCTTATCACGTTCGCACTCCAATTATACGTATCGTTCGTACGGCTCCCTTGTGCGGAGCAGTAGGTAGTATGGATAGCGCTATTAGAGGTCGGCCAACCTCTCGTTCCCCTGTCTACGAAACACATATTATTTATTTCGGAGCTTTGCCGCATAACTTTACTATATAGGAGGCGTTATTATGACCATACGTGCATTGACTACCAGACGTACTACTTGAAATATGGGAATGTATTTGAACTATATGTTAAGAGTCTTGTATGGGCGAGACTTGTAACAGGATGAGTTGACAGGACATTTGCCAGGCAGACTTACTCAAAAATGGCTTTTCGTACTATTTAAAGACTTTCTCAAAAATGGTTTTTCGTACTATTTAAAGACTTTCTCAAAATTGGATTTTTCGTACTATATAAAAGGATCTTTCTCATAATACCAACTATTTTCATAGTTGACCCGTTTTCTCATGCATTTCAGGTGATCGTCAATAGCATTTTCGAAGTCTTTTGCATAAATGAGTCTTCACATGTCATCTTTGGTTATTACGTATAAGAAGCAATCTTTTGGAGACCAAGCTTTAAAGTTTTATTGCCAAAGTCGGCTTGGACAATATTGTAACATTTTACTATTTTCTTTACATTTAAATATGCTATTGTACTATATCTCTTTTGCGATGTATATTGATTTCGTCGCACCTCGCGTTTCCGCCTCTGGCGGGGTGTGACACACACTTTTACTAATTAAAACCATCAAAACATGTTTAGTTAAATAAGTTAAATAAAACCAAAACCATTTTTATAAAACACTTCAAGTAATATTGTTTACTTACATTTTAAAAAAAATTATATATACTTTATATATGTTGTAATGGGTAAATAATGAGTAAAAAAGACAAACATTTGACAAAGTTTAGTTGTATGTGTTTATTATATGCTCTCACTTGGATTTGGTGACTATGTTTTGGTCCCTCCATATATAAGACTTAGGTTGTGTTTCTTTTTTTCCCTTAGCTAAGAGGGGTGGCAGTGGAAGCAGGGTGGCATTCGGTTTGGCTCAAACCGCTCGGTAACACCGATGCCACCCCATCGGTATGGCTTGGGCTCAAACGAAATTGGTGAAAGACACCGAACTGGTGTGGAGCGTGTAAGGGAAAAAGTAGCCGTTCAACGACTATAAAATTATTACCGTTGCATTTAAAAAAAAAATTATTATTATTTCTCCCAAATTAATAAACAAATCCAATTCTAGTTTTTACCACAAATTCAATTACAACTCTTTACAACTGTTTACACTTTTAAAAGAAAGTCTCATGGATCCAAGAAAGTCAAAAGGTGGTTCGTCGTCATCCAAAGGCCGTGGACGAGAATGAACAAACTAGAGATAGTTTTTGGGTTCATATCTCGACATGTAGAGTCGTTGGGAATGAACAAACTAGAGATAATTTTTGGAAAATAATTCTTGAGCATTTCAAGCAAAACGTGAAAGACACTACTCGAACTTTTCATGGCTTGAACACAAAGTGAAAAACTATGCACGGCGAAATGGGTGTCTTTAATGGGCTATTCATCCAACAAGTAATTTTTAAAGTCTATACTTTTTACACTTTATATTAATTTATAGTTTGTACTTTTATAATTGTATACTTTTATTAATTTATACTTTTTACTTTAATAATTGTAGAAACGTCTTCGTAAGAGTGGGTGTAGCGATGTTAACTTCATGAAAAATGCCTTAGCCGATTACAAGAAGAAAATTGGCAAGTCGTTTACTCATATTGAAGCCTGGGAGATTGTTAAGCGAGAAGACAAATGGTTGGAACAACCAGATGTAGCGCAAGGATCTTCGTCTCATTCCGACAAACGTAGAAAGTCGTCGGAATCCGGCCACTACGAGTCCGCAAGCAATGACAACACTATGAATCCGGATCTGAATGACGACACAACTCTTATGCGGAAAAGAAAAAGGCAAAAAGGCCGAAAGCGAGTCGTCGACAATGGGTAGTGTAGCTGCGAGCTTCGACACCTACACATCAAGGAAAACACAACTATTGGAGACGGCGGTGGAGAAAAAAGTTGCAAAGGATGAAATGGCCGAAAAGTTGTTGGCGACACAAATCCGTATCCTTGAAGAAAAGCATATGCTTAGGGCGATGAAATTTATAAGGAATCATGACGATAACATAACCGATCCAAATATACTAGCGTTCACTCTTGACAAAAAACGTGAGCTCATGTAAATATGGATGGACTTACGATTTTAGATATGTGTTTTAGTTTGTTTTTTTTATTAATGCGATTTTTATGATGTAATTTTCGTTTAAGTATTAATAAAATATTATGTTTTTATTAAATTGTTTAATATAATTATAAATATAAAAATAAAAATAAAATTAGATGGGGTATGGGTTAGCCATTGCTTACTAAAAAAACTACACAGATGATCACACCCCTAAAGGAGTGAGTTCACATAACATTTAATAATATTTCTTTTTAAATAATACCCACTAATTTTCTCTTATTTTCTCTATATACACAACCAAAAAAATAATAACCTCTTCCCATTACGATGCTAATATAGATGTAAACCCTACTATTTATTCCTAATATAAAAAAAGAAACGACCTCTTAATTGACCCACTTTATAAATGAAATATGAAATGAATCAAGGAAACCTTCATCAACAAACTAAACTACTATCCACTAACAAATGTATATTCTATTTGTTTTTGTCTCGTTGGATACTAATATCATGTGCTTTGGCATATACTAAAGCAGTAATTAACTAATAACGTGTTATTCTTTTGACCCAAGATCTTGACATGGAAATGGGTAGACAAAACTGACACGAGCGTTGCGTTTCTGAGTTTTCTTTTTGAAAGAAGAGAAAAGAAGTGAGTAGAAAACATAATAAATTCGTATTTTTGAGTTTTTTTTAAGAAAGAAGAGAAAAGAAAAGGAGAGTAATTTTGGCTAAACTTCTATCCAAAACTTTGGGTATGTTTGGCAAAACTAGTTGTAAGCTGTAAACTATAAGCTGTAAGCTGTAAATTGCAAAGTTGTTTACATGAGCTACAAACTGTATTTTTTTTCAATAAAACTGTATGGTAAATTAGCTGTTAAATATAATTATAAGATGTAAAATGACAAATCTATAATTGTAAATAAATGTTTGAAGGGTATATTAATAATTTAAAGTTTTAACAGTTTCAAGACATTTAAAAGGCTTCATGAATCAGCATTTCATTTTAAATTTATTTGTTTGAAATAAAACAGAAGTTAATCGATCCAAACAAAGTTTACTTAGTTTATAGGAGATTATTTTGTAAAAAAGCAATTTCCTCCAAAAGCACTCGCAAACATGTCCTTTCTCTCAAAAGTGGGATGATTTGGAGAGAAGTTATATTATGAAGTTTTAAATAAATAAAGTTACTTAAATGACCTAATATAAAACATAACTTTCATATATAATCAAGGGTATAATTGTAAAATCATCTGTTATCTCTTCTTTTCTCTTCTAACTCGGAAACATGATATAAAAAATTTAATTTCATTCATCTCATATTTTTTTCTGCCGAAGCTCTTACCTTAATTAACTCTCACAATTGTTATAACTTGGTAGTTACATTTTATTTTTATTTTCTAATGATGTGTGAGAGGATGATATAGTCAAATTGCTGGAGGTATAACTGCATACAGTTTTCTATCTGCTCAGGTGCCAAATGCACCATTAACCATTTCAAGTTTTCAACTTATTGCTTTAAAGTTCATAAAATAGAACTTGTGATATTGATAGTTAAAATTCCACCATTCGTATTATATATTGTTTGCATTCAAATCTTAAGTATACAGCATCAAATTCGAGTCGTTGGCTCCAAACCGGTATCATATTTTTAATGTTTCTAAACTCTTCGAAAGATCAATAAATGGAAGAACAGTTTAAATTCAAGCAACTGATTCAATCAAAATCACTTCAGGATATCTCGAATTTACCTTAATTAATCTCAGTTGCAAGTTGAACCGAACAGGTTTAGACAAAGTTTGTTCTTACTCATGTTGAACTAGAAATCTTGAGTTTAAATTCTGTTTTGAGTTGCTAATTCTCATATCATATTAGTCTAAGGTGGTGTTTAGTTCGTTGTATAAGATAGATTATGTATATTAGTATACAGGAAAAAGTAAGAGTAACGTACCCCACCCGTTAGCTACGACATAATTTCTAACAAGGCATCGATTAAGCACAAACCCTCGACTAATTGATATAACCAGGCATAAATCATATATCCTGGGGACGAATATTTTAGTTTGGGACTTGTATACAAGTATTAGAAGCACTATTTTAGCAGATTGTTCTGCTGAGTTTTAACATTTCAAAAAGTAGGTCAACTGGACTGGGTTGGGTACTATTCTTAAAGACCATTGATGGTTTGGGCTCAGGTTGGAAGGCCAACCCAGCCTGGTGCAAGGTCTAGACTGGTCACTGGTGGGTGGGGGCTAATAAAAATGGGACCATGAAAAAATATGTATATAATTAACAAATAGCTACCATAAACATGGGCTTGACCCCAACTATTAATGTCTAACCAGAAATCATGTCCACCTGTTCCACAAATTAAATTCATCACTAACAAAATCAACTACTACTTGAAAGCTGTCTGTTTCTATGACCTTCACCTAATACACACTCACACATGATCATTCATGTATTACATTAATTTCATCATACCTATTTGTCTATAATTCAAATTATCTCAACATCCATCACACTCCATTAAACAAACATAACATGTTACAATGTTACCTGATGCTGCACATTACAAATTCAAGCTTGTTCAAATGACTAAATGAAACCTCCTAACGTTAAATATTTGGCATCTCTCCAAAATGGTTTTGGGGATAACAAATTAACATATAACAAAGAATAAAGTTATCACAAATAGTAAAAAATAATACAAACAGAAGTAAGATCAATGATAATAAAAAGATCATAAGAAACATGAATAAAGATATAAGCACATAAAAGGTATACTCAAACTACACATACTACCATTCCATAATCCATTGTTATTGACCATTGTTCTGAGCGCCTATTCTCCTTGAACGCAGGATAACATAAAAAAACAAACTTTATAATGGTTCTATCATATTCTTGTTTTTACCTTCTTTTTGACATTTCCAGCTCAAGATTGTGCTCTGCCCAGAATTTCAAGGCCTTCAGTCCGACAAGACATGATTTTTGAAACACTTCTCTCAACTGGCGCCCAACGGGTCCAAACCATTCTTAAATGTGTTACAAACATGATTTATTTCTTTAACACCAGTTTGCACTTCTTCCTTCTGTTCTTCACTTATTGGAAACCGTTAACAGAGTCAACCAAATCCATGATTACATGAATCGACTGTTCCATTTGGTAGATCTCCTTTAGGAGCCCAACACTATTCTTACGTTCACGTTTCTTGGATTCATCCATAATCCGAATATGAAGCAAGTTCAAAGGAGTACCCCAAGAAAATTGTCTTGGTACAGTAAACTGAACTTGAAGACTTCTATCTTGACATGGGATTGCAGCGACTAAAGTCCATAACACAAACATAAGGACAAAACCCATTGTGTAAACATCATTAGCTAAGCCACTAGTAGCAGAAATTTCATGCGATTTAGGCGGGATTAAACCGTTAGCTATCAACTGAAGCTGCTTACACGCTGACCATGAATTAGGTACACTCCAAGATAAAGACCTCGAATGTCCTGATTTCTGTTTATGTTCTTTCCCTTTATTTGGACGCCCGAAGACCGGTTTCTATGAGAAAACATAGAAGCAGATTCTTTATTATCATCAAGCATGACGATAGCTAAATCAGTTAAAGCCTTTTAGCCCTTCTAAACTGTCCTTCAACTATAACATTCCTCGATTTTGACTCAAACGCATTGAAACAATCTCTAAATGTTTATGCCAAAGCCTAATCTTTTCAATCCCATCACGAATAGCATTACATATATCAAGTGCCCTGATACTTCTATCAAAAAACTCAGTCACAAACTTATCCAAAGGCTGTTTAGCAAGATCAACCTCGTTTTTTGACAGAACATCCTTAAAATCTTCTTGACAAGCAATAAAAGCATCTAATAACTTGGTTACCCAATCAAG
Source organism: Chrysanthemum lavandulifolium (assembly GCA_022545495.1). NCBI lineage: Eukaryota > Viridiplantae > Streptophyta > Magnoliopsida > Asterales > Asteraceae > Chrysanthemum > Chrysanthemum lavandulifolium. The sequence continues at coordinate 107,347,409 of CM040238.1, read as the reverse complement.
TGACAAAAGCTCATCACCAGAACTAGCAGAAAGCGTACGAAACCGCCTAAAAACTTGATGCTCAAACGACCCAAGTTCACAATGATATCCAGTACTAGAATCTCCACCATTAACATCCATTGAATGAACTTGATTATGATCATTCCCAATTCCCATTATCGATCTACGAAACGTCCCAAACGGCATCGAATAACCACTTGCGGTAGGCATATCAATACTTAGCACACAAAGATCACCCAAAAACCCCAACAACACAAATCAAACTCATAATCTCACACCCATATCAAAGTACTAAACTTTATCCAAAAGGGTATCATAAAGACCCCATTAAACCTGTAAATCAAGCAAATTTTATATAAAAAACATAACCCATATGCAGTTCCATAACCTAAACAAAACCCATATCACAAAAATGCATAAAACTAAAAATTTAATACACAAAACTGAAATTTGAGATTAAACCAAGTACCTTTTACAAGGATGAAGTTTCCAAAGCTGAATAAAGATGAATTTAGTAGCCCTAAGTTACAAACTTTAATACCATATAAAAGTTTTTTTTTAATAAATATTTTTGGTTATGTTTTTTTGGGAGAGTGTATAGAAGAAGGGAATGGTTGTTTTTGTTTTGCTTAAATGGAATACAGAATAAACGGTTTGAACATGAAAAAAACATTACTTACTCATTGTCAGATAAATTAGGAAATAGTATTTGTTTATGTCTAAAGTACTACTTTTTTGCAAGATGAAAGAGTAGAATAATACAGTACAAAATAAGTATAACAAGTTGTTGTGAAATATTTTTAATAGTTTATCCATAGTGAACCAACCCCAAAAGAGTATGGTGTACCTATTTTGTTTTAATAAAATAATGGTATTTGAAATATTTTATCTAGGTATGCTGTAATTATACATGATACAAAATTTGTATAGTCAACTTATGAAAGAGATGTTGAATATAAGATGAGCATCATAAAATCTATAGCTATGCTTTCGAGTGGTCAAAACGGACAATAAATGACAGTATATATTGTCACAAGTTAAAAAAAAAAAAAAAAAAAAAAAAAAAAAAAACTTTATGTTAATCCTTTCGTGTTAAAAAATTCAAAATGGTATATATACCCAATTTAAACATAATATTGTCATATTTGCTCTTTTTTTTAGGTCCTTTCGTCATTTAATTCGCTTGACTAATTGAAGTGGGATGACTTTATTTATTTTATTTTTTTTATTTTGGTTCTTTGGGGTTTTAATATATTGTTGCTTTTTAAAAAAAATATATATGTTTGAATTATTTGAAAATAGATTTACTTATTTAAATTACCATTATACATTTGATAATATAAATTTGATATATCATCCTCTTTACATTCATATTAAATGCTGCATCCAAGTCAATTAATTTATGATAAAACGCACCTATGCATAACACAGTACACCATCCAAATGTATGAATGTATATGATTTCGTATACAACACTCAGTGAGTCACAAAAAGTTTTACTCTAAAGCAAACAATCATTCCAATATTGTGATTGACAATTAATGCATGTGTGTCGTCTAGAAATGAAGTTTCGCCAATCCTACATATATATCGTTCCCTTTATACATTTGGATGGGAAATATATTCATTAATAATCAAGAGTAGCATCAGCATCAATTCATCATGTCATTTCGAAGCTCTGGTCATATGTTCGGTATGAATTTTAACCACTTGTGGCATAACAATAAAGGGATCTTAAAGCAAATAATCAAAACAATTTGGACAAGTGTATGTACATAAAGATGAAACTTTATCTAGGAATGATAACTGGTGATCGATTTGGAATGATGTGGAATAATAAATGAGTATGAAAAAATGATCATTACGATTGTTTATGTTTGGTTGATAAAATATGGTATGAAAAGTGTATAGATATTTGAATTTTGTAGTAGAGAAAAGAGGACCCATGAGAATGGATTTCATAGAGCATCAATTGGTGTGTAATGAATCACGACTATGATATACTCATTTCATTCTGCCCACAAAACAAAACAAAACAAACACCGACTATGACTTTGAAAGTCATAGTCTCATTCTCATTTATGCTAACCAAACGGGCCTATTATCAAGGGTATGATTGTAATTTTGGTGATATAAATCTAATTTCAAATGGTTTAGTTTATGAAATAGGTAAATATGACAATATGATGTTTTAATTGAGTATGTATGACATTTTGATTTTTAATTGGGTAAATATAACATTTTAATGTTTATGTTGGGTATATATGAAATTAACCTTTTAAAAAAAATACGTTATACCAATAATGTTAAACTAATTTTTGAAAATTATTTTGATTAGTTAGAAATATAAAAGTTGACGTTTGTTTTGAGAAAAAAAAAAAGAGAAAATGAACTTATAATTAGAAGCGAAAAAATTATAAATTATAAGCTTATAACATATCAAAGATTCAAAAGTAACTACGAAAAAAGAGATATCAAAGATTCAAAAGTAACTATGATAAAAGGAAATCGTGGAAGCGGTTAAATAGTTAGTTGATAATGCTTTTCCTTAACTATCATCAAATAGCGTAGTAGTAAAGTATTTAGTTTTCTCACAAAACTTCATTAGATGTATGCATTTGAAGGTGGCCATGAAGGGTTGGAAATGGATTCGGAATTAACATGATGAAACCATGTACATCTGAGTAAAAAGTACTCTCTTTTCACGGGTAACCTAAACAGAGAAAATCTCATACGTAAAATTATGATTATCTTTAGGCATATGAGTTAGACATGGATATCACATTCTAATGAAGTGATATTCTTATAAATAAATAAATAAATGATATTTTTGATGTGGCACTTCGTTCCTCTTTGGAGCGTATTGTCATTGCTTCTGGGCCTGGTTTTGGTGATTGGCAATGGAGGCTTGCCACCTTACCCTTTTGTGTTTGGGGGGCTTAGTGTTTACTCGGCAGGTGATGTCTTGAACTATGCATTCTTTGCATCAAGACTCCAATCTGCTAGCTTGCAGACTAAGCTGCTCCAACATTCTAGTATTGTAACCTCTGGGACTTCCTTTGATGATGTTTTATGTGCTTTTAATGTTAAAATGGATATGGATCTGTTGAGTAATCCAAGTGAGATCGCTGCCCCCAAACTTATGAAGAAACTGTCAGATATATATTTCACGCGTGTTACTCAAACGGCTGAATCCTCTTTTTCTCTATCTACTCGACAAATGGCTTTATGGAAATCTCAGATGGAGGATCATACCTCTGACTGGCTTAGGGTGATCTCGATTTCTGGGTTGGGGCAGACTATGAATGTTAGGACTTACCGGTGTGTGTTATGCTATCAATTGGGTGTTCCTTTATTTTCTATTCAGATGCCGTGTCCAGCTTGTTCCAGGGTCTTTACCGGGGATATTTATGGGGACCATGATGTATCATGTGCTGACATTATTGGTATTAAACATCGGCATAACGTGGTGAGCGATACCTTGTTGACATCTGTTCTCGAATGGGGATTTCAGCTCGTAAAGAAGTTGACATCGGGCTTAGTGGAGAAAGGGACAAACTCTTGCGTCGAGCTGATATGTTGCTCTACTCATGGGACGGACGACTTGATGTATGTGTTGATTTGACTGGGTCATCGCCCTTGACGCACACATATATGGTTGATTTGTGCCTGGTCATGCGGTGTCTGTGGCCGCACAACGTAAACGCGTCAAGTATGAGGCTAAATGCGCGAATATTGGATATGGGTTTTTCCCTTCTCATTCTCTTCTTTTGCGGAACTTGAGAAGGATGTTGTGACCTTATTGAAGCGAATCTGAAAGTTCTCGATGACCCAAGACATTAGAGCACATCGCTTCTCATATCTTTAGTAGGATTAGCTTTTCTATAGCTAGAGGAGTGGCCCAGTTAGTATCTCGGCTTCCCATTAACTTCTTGTAAATCCTTTGTGTTTCTAATAAAGTGATGTTCATAATAATAAAATAATAATAATAATAATAATAATAATAATAATAAGAGTGGGGACTTTATTTTTCACAGACTAAGTTTTTGTATTCAGAAAGGAGTGGGAGCCCAACTAGTGTCTCGGCTCCCCACCAATTTTTTGTAATTCCTTTTGGTTTTCTAATGAAGTGATGGAGATAGGGACAGATCCTTACGACCGGCTGATATATTACTTTACTCTTGGGATGGTGGGCGTGATGTATGTGTTGATCTTACGGGATCGTCGCCCTTGACGTAATCTGGGATGACTGATTTTATGCCGGGCGTGCGGTTATTGATGCCTCACAACGTAAACGTGTCAAGCACGATGCTAAATGTACGGATATTGGATATGGGTTTCTCCCTTTTCATTCTCTTCTTTTGGAGAACTTGAGAAGGATGCGAGAACCTTACTAAAGCGTGATTCGACGATTCTCTATGACTCAAGACATTGGGGCACGTGTTGCGGTTCATATTTTAATAGGATTGGTTTTGTTATTGCTAGAGGTGTGGGGGCCCAGTTGGTTTCTCGGCTTCCCACTAATTTTTTGTAAATCCTATGAGTTTTTAATAAAGTGATGATTTATAAAAAAAATAAATAATAATAATAATAAAAAATGTCCGAGGGTGTTGGGTGAGTACATTGCTAGTGCTCCTCTCACACCCTTGGTCAAGCCGGGAGGAGGTATCCGTCCAATTGCCGTTGGAACTGTTTGGAGGCGGTTAGTTTCCAAGGTATGTGCGTCCATGATTGGCCATTCTTCGGGTGGCTATTTAGATGATTTACAATTCGGTGTTGGGGTTTCGGGTGGAGGGGAGGCTATTCTTCATGCAGTGAACCGTTTGATTGAGGATCGTGGGGGTGATGTTGGTCTTTCCATGTTGTTGGTTGATTTTAAGAACGCTTTCAACATGGTTGATCGGGCTGTTATGTTGCGAGAGGTTCGGCTTCATTTTCCGGCTATGTCGCGTTGGGTGGAATTCTGTTACTCCAGTCCTGCCAGATTATAATATGGTGAGCATATTCTTTGGTCTCATCAAGGTGTGCAACAAGGTGATCCGCTTGGGCCTCTTCTTTTTGCTTTAGTGTTACATCCTCTGGCAAGTAAGATTAGAGACTCTTTTAACCTTTCCTTTCATGCTTGGTATCTGGATGACGGCACTATTATTGGTGATACTTTGGTGGTTGGAAAGGTTTTAGAGTTGATTATGATGGATGGACCTAGTCGAGGCTTACACCTCAATATTGATAAAACCGAGGTTTTTTGGCCACAGGAGGACCCACGGCGATCGGTAGGTGTTTTTCCCCAATATTTCGCGGCCCCTACACGGTGTTAAATTATTAGGTGGGCGGTTTGTGTGGATTTTGAGTTCGGTAGTACGGTTGTCCCGAAAAGGGTTGCTAAAACTATTGAACTTATGGATGCGGTTGCTACACTTAATGACCCCAATGTGAGTCGTTGTTGCTCCGTGCATGTCTTGGTATTTCAAAGTTATATTTTTCTATGCGTACATGTTCGCTTCCGGTCTTTGAGTGTGCCAAGGTTTCTTTTGATGCTCTTCGTTCTTCTTTGGAGCGTATTGTCACGGCTTCGGGCACGATTTTGGTGACCGGCAATGGAGACTTGCCACCCCGCCTTTGCTTTTGGGGCTTGGTTTATATTCGCAGTGATGTTTTGAACTATGCTTTTCTTGCTTCGAGACTTCAATCGCTAGTCCGCAGACTAAGCTTCTTCATAGTCTTGGTATTGTGACTCACGGTCCCTCTTTGATGATGCTCTATATACTTTTAATGCGAATATGGATATTGACCTTTTGAGTAACCTTAGCGAGGTCGCGCCCCAAACTTATGAAGAAATTGGCGATATATATTTCGATCGGGTTACCCAAACTGCTGAATCTACGCCCATCTATCCCTCGTCGGTGGCGCTATGGAGCTCACTAAAGGAGGATCATACTTGATTGGCTTAGGTGGCTCCTATATCCGGATTGGGACAAACTATGAACGCCAGACTTATCGTTGTGTCTTTGTGTTATCGACCGGGTGTTCCCTTTCATTGTTCGTGCACCGTGCTCAAGATGTTCTGTGGTTTTCTTGGAGATATTTATGGGGATCATGCGTTTCATGTGCTGGTATTGTTGGCATTAAACATCGGCATAACATTGTACGTGATGTTCTTGTTGATATATGCTCTCGGTCCGGATTTCGTCAGTAAGGAGGTGGATATTGGGCTTCATGGAGATATGGATGACCCTTGCGTCCTACCGATATATTGCTTTATTCTTGGGATGGCGGGCGTGATGTTTGTGTTGATCTTACAGTTCGTCTCCTTTGACGCAATCGGGATGCTTGATTTTGTGCCGGTATGCGGTTAGTGAGGTCGACGACGTAAACGTGTCAAGAATGAGGCTAAATCTTGCAGATATTGGATACGGGTTCCTCCCTTTTCTTTTTCTTCTTTTGGAGAACTTGAGAAGAGGCGGTAACCTTACTAAAGCGTGTTAGACTTTTCTCCTCGACTCAAGATATTGGGGCTCGTCTTTGCGATTCATATTTTTAATCGTATTAGTTTCGCTTATCACAGAGGAGTGGGCCCAGGTTGGTTTCATGCCTTCCCACTAATTTCTCAGAATCCTTTGAGCTTTTAATAAAGTGATGTTTAAAAAAAATAATAATAATAATAATAATAATAATAATAATAATAATAATAATAATAATAATAATAATAATAATAATAATAATAATACTTAACAAATATGTCGTGCGGGACGGTGAGGCAAGCTTCATCCTGTTGACATAAATATGAAACTGAGTTGATATATATCGACCAACACAAGGTGATGCGTTTTGAAAAGGTAATGAGACTGAGTTGTGACATACGCACATAGCACATAATGTCACAACATTGATCAAATTAGAGTCACATCTATAGTAGATGCAAAGTCTCCATTAACAGAGATTAGACAAACTCATATTAATACAAAAAAAAGTAATATTACCTGTATGGCGATAGACTAAACAAACAACCTTTAAAGTTGTATTAGACTAACGTAAAAATAGGTCCATTTTGTTGGATGATTTTGGTTTCTTTGATCAACTCTAAAATTAGAAACATGCTGTTGTATTTAAACATACGAGTAACAATGTATGCTTTACAAAGTTCAAAAGGTTGTAACAAATTGTTAAGTTAAGATAACTTATTGAGTTTATCAGACAGCTAGATAGGTTTCTTTCATATATTTACTGTCAAGAAATTCATTTTAAATTCTGCCATTCAAACATTAGGTATAACTTTGTTGGATGGAGTAAGTAACACTTGTGATCTTTTATTAAATTAATTAGAATTAACTATCTATATTCATGGGTATTATTCAATTGTATCCATGATATTTCTATTCAGAAATCTTATTTTGGTAATTTTAGTTAACTGCAAGTTTCTACATTGTTGGTCAAAATTAGCAAACTAAAAGTTGTTAAGTGAGACATAGTTTTGTCCATTTCTTAAGTTTATCTCCGATCTCTCTTTAACATCGTTTTCTTTCTTTTATTATACTTTGTTTATATAGAATACATAAGCCCAAGAGTGAAAACCATAAACAAATTTTGCAAACTTATGTTATAGTTGAGCATAATCTATATGCCAATTTAACGCCTAGCCTTTTTTTTTTAATTGGATAATTGATTTGAAATGAAGCTTACTTATCACTTTTTTAAGTTATGTATAACTATATTTTATTTTTATTTTTTTTAATGACGATTTTTAAAAAAACTAGCAAGGAGCTAGAAAAATTTTATAAAGATAACATTGGATTTTGTAACCAATTTATCCAACTAATTTTGGTTTTACATCTACAATAACACCAATTATATGATAATGAAACTAACTCATCATATAAACTCGGTCTTTCTTGTATTACTCGATTTGAAAACAATCTTGTTAGAAATCTCCAAACTTGCCACCACAAGACATAGAAGATACCTTCTAAAACTCGTTTAGCTTGCGCCCGAATTTGAATTCCTAATCAAATTCAACCAACCATCATAAGACAAACTATCCGAAATTCTAATGTTCCACCAGCTTGAGACCTTACGAACGAGATCTTTCATCATAGAACATGAGAAGAAAATATGTGTCGTAGATTCAACATGCTCACAAATCGGGCATATGATAGAAGGAATAGGCAACCCTCTAAGAGAAAGGTTCATTATGGTTGGTAATTTATCCAATCGAACTATCCAAGCAAACACATTGATTTTAATCGGCATCACCTTAAACTATCTGAGAAGACACAACCAGTAAACATGTGGTCATCCAACATCAATCTAACCGAAGCTACAGAGAAATCTCCCCGTACCTGTCATAGACCAAATCCAACGATCTTGCAATTGAGCCAATTCAAAAGTTTCCAAACGAGAGCACAACTCAGGTAATTTAACACTCTCTACCCCACTCCTAGCAACACGACGTAAGAAAATAGTAACAGATGATTGTGCAATCTTTTTGCTGCCGAAATCAATTTTCTGAGCTCAAAATCATATACTTTAGGTACTGAATTTTAAGAGGAAGGGTGAAGGTTGAATATACGTAATAAACTTTATCAAATTTACCAATGTACGCAACATACTTTTTTTATTATTTATGTACTTAATATACTTTTGAATACTTACCAATGTACGTAACATTAACAGATTACCATTTAAAAAAGTTACAGTTTTGGTCCCTGTCATTTGCGTTGACTTTCACCGTTAGTCCTTTGATATTTTTTTACATAAAAAATTTATAGTAATGGTCCCTTGACATTTGCTTTGACTTCCACAGTTAGTCCCTTGACATTTTAATACGTTTTCGTCCGTTTTTCTTTACGTTTTTATCCGTCTTTACTTGTTTTTATATGCTTTCTTCCGTTTTTCTTACGTTTTCATACGTTTTTACCCGTCTTTATCCGTTTTCATACAGTTAGTCCCTTGACATTTTAATACACTTTCGTCCGTTTTTCTTTACGTTTTATCCGTCTTTAATCATTTTTATACGCTTTAGTCCGTTTTTATCCGTTTTCATTGATCGGGCCCAAACGGTCAAGAAATATTGACCAAAGGTTTTAGTCAACAAAAGTCAACTATTATAGACTCAATACAATTTCCTTGAATTTAGTGGATTCCCGGTCGTTAAATCCTACCTGAGGTTGAATGGTGTGAAAACGCTCGTAAGTAGAATGATCACCGAGGAGAATGATACGTAAGGATTTTGGTTGATAATTACACTCTTGATTGTTTGGAATTGTATTTGGATACGTAATTATAAAGCACAACAATCGATTAAACAAACGTGTATTGTAAGTAAATAAAATGTAAATTTAAAACTACAGGACTTAAAATGACAAGTTTAAAACTAAAGGGTGTAAAATGAAAATTTTAAAACTTTTTAAACTTAAAGAAAATTAAAATCTAAAAAAAAAAAGAAAATATTTTACTAATATTATATTAATTTAATATTAATTAATTAATCAAAACTATTTTAAACTTATTTAAAATCTAGTTTAATTAATCTAAAAAGGATTTATAATACAAAACTAACTAAGAAAATTACAAATTTATTTTCTAAAAATCTTTTTTTAGAATTTTTCTTTTATTTATTTGAATTAAAAACTAATTTATAAGTTCTAAATAAAACTAATTAACTAAAAATGATGAAATTAAGTGTGAAAATTATGGAACTAATTTTTAAAAATCTAAAGTAACTAAAGAAACTTTTGAAAATTGATTTTGTATTTTTTCGATGATTTTCTAATTTCTATGAATTAAAAACTATTAAAACTAATTTAAATGCTAAAATTACAAATTTAACTAGGAAAATATGGAAAAATTATTTTTTGCTTTTATATTTTTCTTAATCTAGGAAAATGAAAATTATTTTGTTTTAAGCTTTTCTCAATTATTTGTATTAAAACGTAATTAAAAGTTTTAAAACCGATTTTAAATAAGAAAATAGTAAACAAGACTTAAAATTATGAAAATTCAGGAAAATTCTAAATTAATATTATAAACCTACGAAAAATCAAAAACTTACGCTAGTGTACACGAATAAGGGGCTGTAGTGAAAAGTGCTTAAAAATAAGCACTTAAAATAAGCTAAAAGCCTCAAAACTTCACCAAATGATCACAACAGCTAGCTTATTTGATTTTTGAAAGCAAATCAGCCTCAACCTACTAACTTTAAGCTATTGCTACAGCTTATCCAATGAGCCACACTAAAAACCAGATAATGAGAACTTGAGATTACCAAGCAAAGAGCAACTGTACCAATTTTCAGACCCTAACTAGCTAAAATGAGACCATGTAAAGTTCAGACATGCCTGCTCAAAATCAAGATATGCCGATTGTGAATAGGAAAACAATTGCTTTGGACAAATTTTATTTAGAGCTGATAGAAAATTCCTAAAATTCCACAAAATGATATTTGAAAACTTGACCAACCAAGTTGTTTATCCCAAAATTTCAACAGATTGGATCGAAATGAGCAAATGAAAAATCAACAAAGTTTTGCAAAAATCACTTTCTCACTTTTGACTTTTTTATGAGTTTTGACAAATTTACTTTACTGAACTTTGAATCAATCCTACTTACTGATTATGATGTTTTAAACTATTTTAAGACTAATTTAACTAATCTTAACAACTTCTAAAGCTAAAATGATGATTATGCAACTGTAATTCTCAACAATGATGAAATTAAGAGATTTTAAAGCTAAAATTGACTTTTTACTAATAAGCACCGGATTTTATTGTTTATCTTGGCTAATAGGTCCTATTGTGACATACATCAAACAAGAACAATACCACAAACAACCCTTAACACGGGTAACACAACAAACCAAACAACCCTATGTAAGGTTGTTTTGAAGCTTTAGGCACTAAAATGTATTTTAAACCAAGAAATCTATTGATTAACTTAAATTAACTATAATGAGACAGATTAAGCTAAAATTAACAAGGTTTAGACACTTATACTAAGAAATGCAAATTTTAAGAAATTGCTTACAAAAGGCTATCCAAATTGAAAACACGTAACAAGGACCAAGGACCAATTGAAATACCCTTCCCACTCACCTCAACCCAAAGGCCATCCAATATTTACCCCGCTCCACTTTCTTGATCATCTTGGTCAATTTCGATTTTTATCTAATTATGTGATTTTGTTTTGGTATTTTGGGATTTTATCTCTAAACCGACTTTTATGGTTTCTAAAAGTTTCGAAGCTTTATAGGAGCTTATATGATCTATTTGAGTCCTTATTATCAACTACAACAACATACAAGTAAATTTGAGAATTTGAGCTTGAAAATGGCATAAACCGAATTGTACTTGAAACTTGAAATTGATTACTAAAAAGGTTTACAATACATCGAAATAACTTAACAAAGTACTTGAAAGCTTTAAGATACATCGAAATTACAAATTAATTAAACGAGCTAAGCAAAATAAAATTACACTAGATAGATTATTTTTATTTTCTCGCTTCTCCTTCTTTCTTTATAGACTTAAGAGACTCCACATGCCTCCGAACATTTCCCATCAACAATCTCGACCATTGGACGAGTCAAAGTCATCCTATCCGCTTAAACCGCTTTTGGCGCCAAAATTGAGAGACATAACTTCGCCGAATTTTTGCAATAAATGCCCTTTGGAAGCTTGTACATGTTGAGGAGACACAAAGGAAAAGGTTATTAGCCTAGTTAGTACTATAGTGAAGAAAAAGCGGGAAGGTATGGTTTAGGGGTTAAAGTGGTGGGAAGCATTAATTGAGGTTGTGGGCTAGGATGTGAGGTGGAAGGGATGAGAGTGAGTAGTAGGTGGTGAGGTGGTGGGTTGGTAGCCAGTGGCAAAACCATGGTGGTAAAGTGGTTTGCAGTGTTCATGAGAGGAAAACGGGGTGAAAGTGGTATAGGGGCTGTTCGGTTTTGTTGACCAAGGGTTATTAAACGGGGTTCATGTGTTTGGCACTGGGTTAAAATGGTTATTGAGGGGTTCATGTTTGGGTTTGGTCAATGGTTTAATAATACAAGAGGGTCCGTTTGGTTTTAGTTTATCACAAGGACCATTTTGTAATTTTCGAAAAATGAAGGTCGAACTCAATATTTGAAAGTTATTCCAAAGGTCAATCTTGCCAAGTTTCATTAGTACAAGGACCATAAAAGATAATTTTCCATTTTAAACTTCCAAGGACTATTTTGCCAATTTTGAAACTCAAGGACCAAACTTGTAAATTCTCCAAACTTATTACCCAAGGATCATTTTTGATAAATTTTGATTTTGAAAGGACTTGGGTTGACTTTTATTTCAAAACAAATGCTCGTGGACCGATTTTGTCAAGATTTGAAAGTTGAGGGATCGAACCGCCAATTATGCAAAATTAGCTATTTTTTCATCTGTTTTTAAACATTTTGCATCTGAAACATATAAACTACAATCCTTGGATATATTTTGTATTTTGCTGCATATTTGAGTGTTTTTAAGTGTTTTGGCAGCTCAGATAAGACAAAAATGATGAGTATTTACACACTCATCATTCATCCATTTTTATACGTTTTCGTCCGTTTTAATACGATTTTGTTCGTGTTTCTTACGTTTTCATCCGCTTTCGTTCGCTTTTAAAAGTTTTCATTCGTTTTTATACATTTTTGTCCGTTTTTCTTACGTTTTTATCCGTTTTTAAATGTTTTTATACGCTTCGTCCGTTTTTCTTATGATTTCATACGTTTTTATCCGTCTTTATTTGTTTTCATCCGCTTTACACGCTTTTATTCATTTTATACGCTTTCATATGTTCTCATCCGCTTTTATGCGTTTTGTTTGTTTTGTCCATTTTAACGCTTTCATCCGCTTTTATTACCTTTTCATATGTTTTATCTGCTTTTGTCCATTTTAAATATTTTCATCCGCTTTAATACGCTTGCGCCCATTTTCGTATGTTTTATATGTTTTATCTCAGATTTATCTGTCTTTATCCGCTTGAAAACGATAAAATGGATGAAAACGTAAGAAAACGGACGAAGCATATAAAAATGGACAAAAATGTATGAAAACGAATAAAAATGAATAAAAACGGATAAATACGTATGAAAAATGGATAAAATCACAATAAAAACGGAGGAAAACGTATGATAACGGATGAAAACCTTTAAAAACGGATAAAAACGCAAGAAAAACGGACAAAAATGTATAAAAACGAATGAAAACTTTTAAAAGCGAACAAAGCGGATGAAAACGTAAGAAACACGAACGAAATTGTATTAAAACCGCGAAACGATAAAATGGATGAAAACGGATAAAACGGACGAAAGCGTATAAAATGATTAAAGACGGATAAAACGTAAAGAAAAACGGATGAAAGTGTATTAAAATGTTAAGGGACTAACAATGAAGTCAACGCAAATGTCAAGGGACGACATCGTAATTTTTCTAAGTAAAAAATATCAAGAGACTAACGGTGAAAGTCAACGTAAAAAAGTAGGATCAAAACTATAACTTTTTTAAATGGTAATCTGTTAATGTTACGTACATTGGTAAGTATTCAAAAGTATATTACGTACATAAATAATAAAAAAAGTATGTTACGTACATTGGGTTAATTTGATAAAGTTTGTTACGTATATTCAGCCTTCACCCTAAGAGGAATATCCCCCATCCAAATGTCCTCCCAAAATTTAGACGTCTCACCGTTACCCACATTCTTCTTACAATATGCAAGAAGATGTACCCCCTTTCTCTTTTAAAAGAAGAACACCATGAACAATATCGATCCACACATATGGTTGATGATGTTGGGATTTTAGAACCAGTTAACCATTAACCTCTACGAGTACGCAGCGGATATTGGATCTAGTTAACGCAATTATGTTAAGCACGTAATTAATAAACACATAATTAATACAATATTAATTATTTAAAAGGGATTAAGAAAAGCTAACCTTGCTTGGCAATTGATCTCTAGTAACGGAACAAGAAACCAAAACGAAACCTTAAGTATCTAAAATAGATACCTCGAAGAGTATCACACACAAACCCGATTAACATATACGTTCGATTGTCGCTAGTCGAGAACGTAAACAATAAACCAAGTCAACAACCTTGAACACTTGAATAAAATACTCACGTGCAGAAGACCTCCAAGAACCAGTCCAACTTCTGTCTTAGATCACCCACAAACTGCTAAAACAACTTGCACTTTATACCCGATATCGGACACACCTTGTCCGATATGTTCTGGCTTTTATCTGAGATCGAAACCACAAATGTAAGCGCTTTTCTCCTTCTTTGTCACGATATGTGCCGACTAGAGACTAGGAAACAAGAGCTATCCAACTTATCTAAACACTTGTCAAGAATACAAGTTTAGAGCTTAACCAAACCTTCAAATCCTTAATCGCTTTTAGAGCAAACGACCAAGAGTAGCAGGAGCAAAAACGATTCAGTTTTAGGGATAGGAGAAGAATTATTATCGTGAGTTTTGTCTTGGGTATGTTTGTTTATATAGTTAAACAAACCGACTCCCACAAGGAGTACAATTAGCTTGTTCAACAAGTCTAACCCAAGCCAAAGCCCATGTCTCTTTTCTAGCTTGTATTACCCGATCAGTTAAGCACTTAAGGCCCAAGGCTTGCTGAATTCGTCCCATGTAAGAGTCCAAGACATCCCATGGTTTTAATTCATGATCGGGTCAAATAACGGGTATGTATATTCAAGTATTAGTTTACGCTCAACACGTATACTGTGTTTATCGCGTGTGCCCCATCGGCTCATACACAATTAGTCGCCTTGTCGTGTTTTAAGACTCCCACAAACCAACAGCTCCCACTTGGGAGTTGGTGTGTCGAATGGCACACAAAACTAACGACGGAAACGCTTAGCAAATGCTCTCACTCGCTTTTAACTAAAAGTGTCCGAGAGAATAGTTTCGTAAAGTTTCTCAAGAGCATGGTCATTCAATGTCTTGCTTTACTCATCCTTTGTTATAGATACCGTTAAACCATGGATTATGGATCTCAAATCATTCCACATAGTTTAACCATTTAGAATCTCGTTATAGATTTTAATTCGAGATATACCAAATGTAATCAAGAATCATCTAGTATTACCCTTTGGGTCCGCCGCACAGCTTATCCGATTAAACCGGAGAGGCGCCACGGTATCTTTCTCGCACATAACAAGTGGAGTAACAAATCCTTTATTGACTACAAGTGTTGTGGATGCTTCACATCACTCCAAATATAGCTTTTATAACTACCTTATTCGAGATAGCGTTTTATGATACTTACAAAAAATGATATCTACACATAGCGTAACTTACTTGCATCTCAAGTCTAAGGACGAAGATAACAAACCATTTTCAATATTTTACTTATGACAAGGATCCAAAAGTAAATGTTTGAAAGTTGGGAATCCAATATGCATCTCTAGTGAATACATATGAGTTTATGGAAACAATCCGAATTCTCGTTAGAATTATAACCAACACTCACATTTGCCTTATCATAACAATATTCCCATATTGTTAACCGACAATGGACATATTTAGAATGATAAATCATTTCATGGATTAAACATGCAAATATGGAATAACAGATTATATGAATATAATAAAAATACCTCGATCTTTATTAATAAGAAAATAATAACGCCTTACAACTCCAAATTATCCAAATACTAATTAACACACGTTTACATGAGCCTACTAGCAGTACCAAACCTATTTCTCTAGTCAATTTAGAATGCTTAGGAAATCCAAAGCTTTCAGAATGGATCGACTAGATTGTCATCCGTGTGAACCTTTAATATCTTCACATCGCCCATTTCAATGGTCTCTCAAGATAATGAACTTTAGCGATAATGTCTAGCACCTTTAGTGATTCTGCTTTCATTAGCTATAGTAATGGCTCCAGATTATCATTAATACGTATTTATGGGTTCTTCAATTGTGGAACAATGTTCAACCCATAAATGAATTTATTTAATCCATACAAACCTCTTTTGATGCATCACAAGCAAAGAATATACTCGGCTTCAAGAGATGAAGTAGCAAACATACTTTGCTTAGTGCTTTTCCAATCAACAACACCTCCATTTAGAACAAACGTATCCAAACCGAGATTTTAAGTCGTCGGCATCCGTCTGATATCCAAAGATCGATGTAGCAAGAAACCCCGAGCTCTTGTTCATCTTCCTCCATAGATCGAAACATATCCTTAGTATTGCGTAAATACTTAAGAATATTTTTCACAAGAATCCAATGAAGTTCACCGATTCTCGTTGAAATCGGCTTGTCACATTCGCATGAACGCAACATCGTGATTCGAGTACATCTCACAAAGATACATAATAGAACCTATAGCCGAAGCATAAGGAACTTTGCATGCGCTCTTTCCGAAAGGTGTGTTTCAAAGACCTTGTGACTTACTCAATTTAGGCTTATCTTGCATTGGGATTGCGCCACGCTTGAGTTCTCCATACAAAATCTTTTCAAGATTTTCTCAATGTAAGCACTTTGACTCAAACCAATCAATCGTCTAGATCTGTCTCGATAGATCTTGATTCCAAGAATATATGCAGCTTCTCCTAAATCTTTCATGGCGAAACATCTTCCAAGATAGGATTTTACATCTAGTAACATTGGAATATTGTTTCCCATAATCAATATGTCATCAACATATAGAATTAGGAAAGTTACATAACTCCCACTAGCTTTCTGATATACACATGGCTCATCTTGATTTTGAGAAAATCCAAATTTCTTTATCTCATCATCAAAACGTTTATTCCATTGCCTCAATGCATGCTTAAGTCCATAAATGGAACGCTTGAGCTTGCATACACGGTTAGGATATTTTGGATCAACAAAACCCTCGTGTTGCTCCATATAGACCTCTTCGTGAAGATGTCCATCGAGGAAGGCGTTTTGACGTCCATTTGCCATATCTCAAAGTCATAGTATGCGCTATGGCTATGAGAATCCTTATAGCTCTAATGTCCGCACAGGAGAAAAGGTTTCTTCATAATCAATCCCGTAGGTTTGAGTGAAGCCCTTTGCTACGAGACGAGCTTTAAAGGTGTATACCTTACCATCCAAGTCGGCCTTCTTCTTGAAGAGCCACTTGTCGCCAACCTGCCTTGCGCTTAGGAGGAAGCTCAACTAAGACCCAGACATCATTGTATTTCATGGATTGCATTTCCACATTCATTGCATTAAGCCATTTCTTGATTCAGGATCCAAGAATGCAGCTTTTATAGTTATTTGTTCACCAAGATCCTCTAACTCATGTTCCTCAAAGATCAATGTATAAACACATACGGTCGAGCACCATGCGTGTCTTATTGGACTTCGAATGGGAACAATATCACTTTGAGGTTCTTCAATTTCTTGATCATCCTCATCGTGATGAATGCTAGTGTCTAAAGAAGGATTTGTATCTTCTTCTTCAATTAATTCAAGATCATCCATACTCCCACTGCTTTAAGATCCATAAGATTACTCTCAAAGAACTCAAAGATTTCGAGCAACAAAAACTTTGTTCTCGGATGGAAGATAGAAAGAATATCCCATAGTTTACTTAGGGTATCCTACGAAGATACACTTAATAGCTCTAGGTTCAAGTTTGTCGTTTGGTAAGTGTATCACGCTTAGCAAGTGCCTCACAACCCTGCACTTTTAAGTAAGATGACTTAGGGCTTGCCCATGCCATACCAGATGGTGTCTTTTCAACCTTCTTAGTTGGAACCATATTGAGAATTGTGCAGCAGACTCGAGGGCATAATCCCAAAAGGACTTTGGAAGAGTAGTTTGTTTCATCATAGAACGCACCATGTCAAGCGTGGTTCGATTTCTCCTCGTATACACCATTGTGTTGTGGAGTATAAGGAGGAGTTCGATGGGCAATAATCCCATGCTCCTTCGGATGATCCAAAACTCTTGACTCATATATTCACCTCCACGATCGAACGTAGTGATTTTATGGTCTTCCGAGTTGGTTTTCTACTTCCTTTGAAACACTTTGAATGTTTCAAACACTTCATGTTTATGTTTCAACAAGTAAACATAACCATACCGACTATAGTTTTCAAAGTGAAAGTCACAAGTAATTTGCTCCTTGTCTTGAAGTGATTCTAAATGGGCCACATACATCTGAGTGTATAAGTCCAAGTAAATCTTTAGCCCTTTCCACTTGATGTGAATAATGTTTTCTAGCCATCTTACCAGACATACAAGCAACACACATTTCAAGAGACTTAATGTCAGATGAGTTGAAAAGTCTATCGTGTTGCAACTTCTCCATTTGTTTCTTGCTAATATGTCCAAGACGACCATGCCACAAGAGAGCAGAGTCCAAGTTAGTCTTGGCTCTTTTATTGCTTACAGCAAACATAGAACTTTCATTTGTATTCGAACAAGACATTTCAATTTCAAAAACACCATCACGAGGAATAGAAGTAAAATAAACAACGTTATTCCTAGAAAATGAAATATAATTATTCGATTCAAAGCGGTTAATAAAACCATCGTCATACAAACGAGAAACTGAAATAATCCCCCTAGTAATAGAGGGAGCATAATGACAATCATTTAAAACAATAACTAATCCACTTGGGAGAGATAAATGATAACTTCCAATAGCTTCAACTTATGCGCGTTGACCATTGCCCACTTACAGACTTAAAGCTCCTTGCTTCAGCTTCTTACTACCCCTTAGACCCTGAGTATTATTACAGATGTGAGTACCACAGCCAGTGTCATATACTAAGGATGATTTAGGGAAAGAGTAGAGTTCTATTGTGAAAATACCTGAAGAACTAGCTGCAAGAGACTGCTTCTTCTTTTCATTAACTCACGAGATACTTGGGACAATTCCTTCTCCAATGTCATGTCTCACCACACCGGTGATAGGTAGCGCCCTTGTCGGATTATCCTTCTTGGGTGGTGGAGGAATCTTGGGTTTGGATTTAGAGGAAGAAGCATTGTATGGCTTATACACAGGAGCATAACTAAACTTGATGTTTCCATTCCCACGATTCCCTTAGCGACTTTAAACGATTTATTATTCTTTTGGTTTTTCCGACCTTACCACCACATACATAATGGATGCAGTGCAACATCTTTCTTTGGCAACGTCTGCTCATGTTGCTTAAGCATAGCATGCGCTCATTTATAGTCTTCCCATGCCTTGTGCATATTAAAGTTCGCACAAACGTAATGTACTCTTTAGAGACCGATTAGGATCAAACCGACTCCATAGTGTAGAGTAACTAGGTGACCAAGATGTTCCAAACTGCCAATGTAGCTCTTCATCTTCGTAACATATGAGCTAACCGATTGACCTCTTCCCGCTGCAAGCGTGGAATTCACGCAGCTTTGTAGAAGCTCTTGTTCGCTTGTTAGGAGAACATAGACATCAACTCCGTAGCATGTCATAAGCACCAAGATGAGTTAGATTTTGGATCTCTAACTCCATGGTCATGAGCATGAAGGCGAATATGTTCTTTGAACCTTCGACCCAAGCAAGATGAGTGCAAGAGCCTTAGGTAGACAGGGTGGCTGGAGTAGCAACAAGTGCGGTATGGGATGCTCTAGATAAGCTTCCTTATCTTTAGGCGATAGTATGATGCGAAGTGGCGATACCAATCAATGAAATTAGGTCCAGTGAGTTTTGTTTCTCAAAGAAACTCCCGAGTACCGAATCTGCTTCCGATTTGAAGTAGTCATCTACAATTGAAAAGTTCAAATAATTAGTATTTTCGATAATTACATTCTTAAAAGAATTAACTACCCAATTAATTACTAATAAGACTAAGATCCATCTTGCAACCCCATTTAATTACCATAGGTGTGAAAGGTATAAAAAATAGGACAAGAGGTAATGACGGCGTTAATTGCATAATGCAACTCTTAGATTTTATGAGACCTGTTTAAGGCATTAGTATCAAGTAATAATGTCAAAAGCATGTTTAGTTCTCATCTTATGCCTCGGGTTCGAGGTCGACCAAGTTAACTCGAGATAAGTCGACCAAGTATGAACGTGTAAAAATAACCGAGGTCCGACCGGTGAGAAATAATTACCATGGGTTGGAAAGGCCATTAGGTCCGACTGCAGAAGTCAATCCAAGTGCACGTGTTCATAGTTGGATGGCATAGACTTAAAATTAACAAATAGGTATGCACACATAAATGTGGTAAAAGTCGTACAAAGAAGCATGCAAAACAACTTTGTAACACTAATTTTAAAACTTTTGGTAATGACACCGTAGTGATCATCATGGTTCACAGTAGCTCAATCGAACGCACGGGGAGGCAGAGGACCGTAAGTTACCAAGCATAACCTTAGACATCCTTTCGGCGCAACTGTGCGCACCTCTTTAAACCCCCTTTTGAGTTTGTTCTAGTTGGTGAGCCGTACATCCCAAGTGTCCATAGCGTCTAGTTTTTAAATTCTTGAAAACGTGTTTCATATATTATGTCACTTTATTTTACAAAAACAATTTTCCACGGATTTGATTTGTCTTTACCAGAAGCCGTTTGCTTCTGGACTAGCCAACTCTTAGATAAAATATCTTTGGTGAGTTGATTTACCAACTATGGTTTTCCAACTGCCTTTACCACAAGCCATAAACTTGCGGGCTAGCCAACTCTTCACTAATTAAAGATATGGTGAGCTGAACACCATACAATTTTGGGAAAATTGCAAGCCGTCAACGGATTTGAGATATCTTTACCAAGAGCCGTTTGCTCTCGGATTAGCCAATCCTTTTGTTTATTAGACATGGCGGATCGATAATCGTAAGTCGAGTAAGTGCAAAACACTTACTCCAAAAAAAATTTTTTGGCCAAAATGGGGAATTGGGTGGTATAATTACATGATAAAATTCGTGAGAATTCCCCCACACTAGAAATGAATATTGCCCTCAATATTCAAAGTACCGCGGTTATGCCGAAACATATAACGAAAAGGAAAATACTACGCCATTTTTTTTTGATAAAACTTATATACAACAATGGGGCAACTCCCCACACTAGGGTGGTAGAAAGTAGAAAGAAGTCGAAATATGGGTGAAAACCCATATGGTGTGCTCTTGTTTTTGATTCCCGAGTCGCTAGCTTGACTCGATCCCGCATTCATTGGTTCATGGGGAAAGTTTGTAGATCCGGACAACCACAGTGGAATGTTCTCTCCAAAATAGTGCTTCAATCGATGACCATTCACTTTAAAATTTGGACCATCGGGTTGAGATAACTCAATGGTTCCATAAGGAAATACTTTAGTGATGGTGAATGGTCCGCACCAACGGGATTTTAGTTTTCCGAGAAAATCTTCAATCTTGAATTGAAAAGAAGGATTCGATCACCGACGTTGAAAACGCGGTTCTTGATTTTGGAGTCATGAATCTTCTTTGTCTTTTCTTTGTAGATCAAAGAGTTCTCGTATGCTTGATCACGAGTTCATTTAATTCATTCATTTGAACTTTCCGTGATCACCAAACCGTCTGAATATCGGTTGGCATGTTTCAAAGCCCAAGATGCTTTGTGCTCAAGCTCAATCGGCAGATGACACGCCTTTCGCACACTAGCTTGTATGGAGTACACCGATGGGTGTTTTATAAGTCGCACGGAAGGCCCAGAGCGCCATCTAGCTTATCCGACCAAGAGGCACGGTTTTCGCCACCGTCCTCTCCGTAATCTTTTAATCCTCGGTTGGAAACTTCCACTTGCCCACTTATTTGGGGTGGTACGCGAGAGAGACGGTAAGTTACACCATACTTTTGCATGACTCTATCAAACCGGTCATTGCAGAAATGGGTACCACGATCATCGATTATAGCTCGTGGAGTTCCAAACCTAGCAAAAGAGATTTTAAGAATTTCACAACAACTCGGGCATCGTTGGTAGGCAAAGCTTTCGCTTCAACCCATTTTGACAAATAGTCAACGCCACGAGTATGTATTTATTTCTCGAGATGAAGGAAATGGCCCCATAAAGTCAATGCCCCGGATGTCAAAAATCTCACACACTTGAATGGCGCTGCGGCATTTCATTTCTTTTGAGATATTTCCGTGACGTTGACAAGCGTCACGTGTTTTGACAAATTCGTGGGCATCCTTGTAAATCGTGGGCCAATAAAATCCGAATCAAACACCTTCTTGGCGCAGTAGTTGGGGCTATGATGTCCCCAAGAGGTCCGTAATGGCAAGCCTTGAGAATGTCATTGGCTTCCCGACCATACACACATCGCCTCGATGATTTGATTCGCGCAAATTTTGAATAAGTAGGGTCGTCCTTAAGTAATGTTTTACATCTTTAAAGAATTTGTTTTTGTTGGGACGACATCCTTTCACCACAAAGTTACCCGCATGGTAATTTGCAAAGTCGAAAACCATGGGGTAGAAGAGTCTCCACGAAAAGAAACTACATTGAGTGTTTCGAGAGGAAATGTTTCGCTTATTTCCTTTTCTCGAACACATCCTGGTGAGGGTTTTCTAGACGGACAGATGATCGCAGCCTGTGTTCTCGGCTCCTTTTATCACGTATAATGATATCAAATTCTTGCAGGAGGAGAACCCAACGGAGCAATCTCGGTTTTGCATCTTGTTTTGCAAAGAGGTATTTGAGAGCCGAGTGATCCGTGATACACCACGATTTGGTCAAGATTAGGTATGGCGAAACTTCTCAAACGCATACACCACGGCTAGTAGCTCTTTTCCGTAGTGGTGTAATGGGTTTGAGCTTGACCATAGTCTTACTCGCGTAGTGGATGGTGAAAATGCTTGGTTTTACGCTGCCCCGTGACCGCACGATAGCAAAATCACTTGCATCGCATATGAGTTCAAAGGGTAAATCCCATCGGGGCACGAGAATGGGTGCTTCCGTAGTTTTTCTTTAATGTTTCAAAAGCTTCGATGCACTCGGTGAGAAGATAAAAGGAGCATCCTTCTCAAGGAGATGAGTCATAGGCGAGCGATTTTAGAAAAATCTTGTATGAATCTGCGATAAAACCGTGTTAGGAATTAGAAAATTCCATAGTGAAGTGTCGGTCACCCCAAGTATTATCTAGCATAAGTTAGCTCGTAGACATATCATTAGTTACGTTATTTGTTGTTTTATTAGTTAGTTATTAGTCTAGTTTAGCATAGTGCAACACCGTGGAGGAAGGACGGGTCTTTACCCATCGACACCGATCCACAGCCGATAGGAGGTCGTGTAATTTGTAGAGTATAAATACCCTTCCATCCATGGAAGGGGTGTGGCTCTTTGAATAAACCTTTCATTTTCTTAAGCAACTCTCTTCAAGGAACCTCCTCTCAACTCTGTTCATCTATTAAAATGGCTTACTTGTTTAATCACAATCCTAGACCACCTGAATCATCAAACAACATAAATATTAAGATCCTACATTTGGTACCAGAGCCTAGGTTTTGTTGTTTGTTTTGATTCTCGTGGTTCGACTCATGGTTTTATGCGGGTTTCATGCGGTTTATTCGGTTTTTGTTGAGGTTTGATGTGGTCATGTTGTATGTTTGATGTTGTCATTGAATATGGTCTAAAATGGTTACTGGTTGGAAGCTCTTTGTGGTCACTTTAACTGTTTTTTGCAATATTTTAACAAGGTCTTTATTACTGTTTTAGAACATGTTTCAAAAGCATTTTGTGGTCTAATTCGAGTACTTTAAGTGGTTTGATATCGGTCTTTAAACGCTCATCATGTTATTGAATTTGTCTTGTGAAAGCGCTTTGAACTGGTTTTTATGTGTTGTTAAACTGTTCTTGGTATTCAAACAATGATTACGCTAGTGTGGTAATTCTCATCTATGCGAGTTGACTTTATTTCTTTAAGCGAGTTGCCGCTAGTCTACAAACCAGTCTATATTCAATGTTTTCAAGGATGCGAGTTGGTCATGAATAATGCGAGTTACTTAACTCGCATTTGATATATCCGCACTAGCTTTTGAGCAAGTTGTCTTGGCGCCCGTGTTCAATGTTCCCTGCGCGAGTTGGTGTGGGTATGCGAGTTGGGTATGCGAGTTATGGCCTAAGCGACTTGCCATATGCGAGTTGTCATTAATTAATGTCAAAAAAGAGTTGTTATGCTGCACAAATGCGGGTTAATGATGCGAGTTGGTGATGCATGTTGGATATGCCAGTTGGAGTAGAGGCGAGTTGTACATGCAAAAGGATGAAGATATTTGACACAATGCAGACTCAACAGAAAGGAAGAACAAGTTTATGACCACTTGACTACAAAACCAAATACAAACATCATATCACGAAAACCTCAGTTTCTTTACATCATCAGTATACATACTCCATCATGATTCATCAATCTAAATCAAAAACAATCTCACCAAGCTCAGTATCTACAAGCATGATCTCATATCTAAGTGATTATCTCAAAACACTACTCGATCTCATTGTGCTTATCAATGGTCCGTATATCTCAACAAAGTTAAAGAACTTTTGAGATTCTTTTAACTGACCTCTAAACACAACTCATCATAGATCCATATTTCAAAGACTTTGCTTCATGAATATCCGACATGAAAGAATTGAACTCAACATGATTGCTTCAAATCTTTGTGTCGCTCTTACGATATAATCAAAATCAATAATCAAAAGTATTCGAATGATCGAAAAGATGAATAACAAGTTTGTTAATATCTTTGTCTAAGTCTCGTTTGGTCTATATTTTGTCATAAACTCGATTGGTTCGATCACGGTTAATCTTTTACAAGACTGGTTTTGTCAAAATTATTCATCATGCATTTCTTTTGAAGCTTATACCTCATTTAATATCGATGTATTCAAGAGAGAAATAACAATATTGTTATCATCTCCTTCTTGAATCGTTACAAGACTCATAACACCAACATCAAAGACAAGTAACCTACCGAGACCTTCTTTCAGATCTTGATTCATGATGAGTAGAAAATATACCATCCCTGTGGCAAATCTGAATCCCATTCTCATGGCCATCCCTGTGACATACGTTTGAAACCATGTCCACATACGAGATTGATTGTCTTTGCTAATGGAAGAATAAGATGGAGGCTGATCAATAAGGAGTGTTTTTAGGGTTTGTTGGTGAGAGGTGTTACCAGTAAAGGAGGGGGCGGATACTAAGAGGAGTAATTTTAGGGTTGAGTTTAGTGTGAGATGTGGTATTAATATTACCGAATATTAGGGTTTGGTGAATGGATAGTCACATAGAAGGAAGCGTTTTTTTTTCCCGGAGTATGTTTAGGGTTAGTGAAAGATTAAGTGAGTGAGATATGTGAGCATTTTATACTACCCGTTAATTTAGGGTTATGGGATTTCACGGATCGGTGGCTTCTCTTTTGATTGGGCCGAAGGTGTTGATGTGAATGACTTGGGCCATGTGTTGTCTTGAGCCCAAAGTGTGGTGTTAATTACGTGAATTGAGCCAAGTTATCATTTGGTGAATGTGCATTTAATTATGGATCGGATAATAGTATTACTTGAACTTGATGATTATATCCGAATCATTTGATATGCGTCGGGTTCAAATATAATGCTTGGTTAATGGACATGGGTCGATAAATTGTATTGTTTGATCGTTGTTTGATCGAGACTAGTGTTGGGCTTGGACCGGGTCAATTGACAATTTATTATTTGCCATAGATGTTGGAATGTTATAAATGATTTGTGCATGTAGTTACTTGGACCGGATCGGGTGGGAGTTTAATTGAATCGGTTGTTGAATTTTTATATTTAGGCTGGTTGATGATTATTCTTGGATTTGAGTTGAGCGAGTTGTATGTATGATGAGATTTGTTGAAGTAATTTTTCGATGTTAGTGATTGAAGAGGTTTTGATAATGATGAGATTTGTATTATGGGGTTTGATACTTTGGTATATACATTTTCACGAGGGATTTTATGACACGGTTTGAATTGTCATTGAACAAAGTTGATCATGGGTTGTTTGGACGGTATTTTATTTGGATTTGAAGTGAGGTTTTCGGGCGTGTTTACTTATTTCATCTTCTTTCTTTCTACCCTTCCGCGAAGATGACTTGTTTGGGCGTTTATAGAGGGTGATAAAGACTTGGCTATATAGTTACGTTTGTGAGTCTTTCTCACTTAACCCACAACGTAGCTATCACTTCGTGTCTCACTCGCTTGAGAATGTCAAGAGGTTTTGTACATTGGGTACACGTGCCTTTTCACGGTGATTAGTACAAGTTTAAGTAACAACCGAGGAATTCTACTTCATGATCAAATTTGGCATATCGGGTTTACTTCTCAATGTGGTCACTACAATAGTCGACATGTATCGTGAATGATGTATTTACCAAAGTGTTGATTGGATGGTTGATGATGTTGGATTTTGAACCGTTGATGAACCACGCATGTTCCCTAAAAGCAGATATTCATCGAAACCAAAATTGTCATAACTCATTCAAGTCGACATTGTTTACGGTTTTGTCTTGATTTTGTAAAATCTCGCTGAAGAACTCATTAATACAAATATCGCCATTAAACGTTATTTATATTTTGATCTTTGCCTAAGTTTTGTTAACGACAAAAGTAAATTTAATTTATAAAAGCTTAAAGCTTGTCAAGTTTATTAGATATTAAAACAAGCTTTCTCAAACAATATATTCATCATTCAAGCATTTACATTTATGATTAGTAACATCTTGATATGACTCTAATCATTATGTATGATAGTAGTTTGTAGAATGTGTTAGGTTCTTAAAACCAAACACTACTTAAGCATTTGCATATTTCTATAAATAGTAATACAATATTTGACATCATGTATTACATCATGGAAATCATTGGAAGATTCCATTAGATATTTTGTGAAGATTTGTACTCTTCATATCTTGCACAATCTCACTTAGATAGAGTTGACTTTGGCAATATTTGATATCTTGGTCCGCCGACCGCGGTACCAAAATGGTACACGGGCGGAACCCTTTAGGGGTCCGCCGTCCGTGGACGCCCCGTCCATTTGGCTATAAATAGCAATGCCAAGCCAAGTAGTTGATCATCCTTTTCTAACATACTTTCATACATATCTTCTCTAACCTTTCTAACTCAGTTTCATATCATATTAGTGATCTCTTTGTAGCAAAGAAGATCAAGTCATATTCAAGCTTCAACGAGAAGTTGGAAGTCTTGTTTGTTTAAGTGTTGTATGATCTAGTGTTGATCCATACTTCATTGTTGTACCAAACCATCATAATCTTGTGAGTGTGAGTGGTTAGTATTTTAGTCCTCAAAATACATTGTGTGTGGGAGTAGTTGTACCCTTGGAAAGAACTCGACATCTAGCTTAGTGTCGGAAATAGTGTAAGCGAAGTGTAAAGGTTTTCTCCACGGTGAAAGGAGCTTGTTGACTAGTGAAGTTAAACTCTCGAGTGTGAGACTCGGGAGTGGAGTAGGCAAGGAAAAAGAGTCCTTGTAGGTCGAACCACTATAAACAACTTGTTGTGGTTTGATCATCTCTTTCCTTATTTACTTATTACACATTGCTTGCATATTTCATTAACATACTAAAGATCAATATCAATTGATCTTTCAATAAGTTTCAAAACAAAGTTTTTAATTGGTAAACTATTCAACCCCCTTCTAGTTTTCTATGTAACCTATTTCTCGGTTTAAATCATAGACTTGTAAAATCCGTGACAATGGAAACATCCCGGTATTAGTAAAGTGCATTTCGGATTTATCTTACGGTTTATTCTTGGTTTAGTAAACTCGCGAAAGAAACTATTTCTCGTTTAAACTATAGAATTGTAAAATCCCGATTGATGGATTCATCTTGGAGAAAGGGAAAGTGTATTTATGGATCTTATATGATGTTGATGCTACGGTTTTGCTTCAAGAAGGGATAAAAGGGTGTACTTCATGAATTGGATGTGTGTTTGGATATTTGTCATGGCTGTTTGGCTACTACATGGTTTTACAGGGTTATGTGCTTTTAACCATGGTCGGGATGAACACCATTATTAGAGTTCACTTAAAACGTCAAAGGAGGCTAGAGTTGAGTTTTTAATCAGAAGATGTGACAACGGAGTTAAGTCACTATTATTTATTTGAGGTTGAAGTGAATTATCACGGGCGAGTGTACTTAGTATCTGAAGGTATCGGGGATGGTTGGATGAAGATTCTTCATGATCCTTGTTCGAGCTTATTATCAAAAACAAAGAATTGGAAATCTAGTTATTGTTGGCTGTCTTTTACCTTTTCTTTTACCACTTGGGGGAATTGGGCTCATACCACTACAAAATAACTATCATTTTAAGGAGTTACGTTGTAGTGCTCAGTGTCACATTGAATTGTGGATTCTCAAGAGGTGATGTACGTCTATTACTTGATGGTTGGTTGGTTGAAGAGTATAGAGTACTTAGAGATTCAATGGAGCATGAATTCTCGGCACCGCTCTTTGTTTCACATATGCAAGTTTAAGTCACGAGTTCAAGTTAGTTTACTTGTGGTCAAATTCATCATATTGGGTTTTTCCATCGCTTGTCACGACAAAGAGCCCATTGAATGATAATGGGGTTGATTATAAGTTTTGCCAAGAGATGATGAAAAGAGAGATTATGACGTCTGCTCACATCGCCTGGACTCGTGACTCCAAAGAAAAGAAATGTGTACGCTTGATGCGCATTATCTTCCGAAGAAGAGAAATCTTCTTATGACGTATGAACACATCAGTTCATGCCTCGTTCTCTAAAGAAAAGAGGAGTGTACGTCTCAGTGCGCTTTATCTTGGAAAGAAGAGAAATCTTCTTATGACGTATGAACACAACAGTTCAAGCCTCGTTCCTTAAAGAAAAGAAAAGTGTACGTGTCAGTGCGCCTTATCTTCTGAAGAAGAGAAATCTTCTCATAAATGACCATTCTCATCAACATGCTTCATACTTTTTCCATGCGCTTTCAAATATCAAGTGAACCGGGCTACTGTTGATTGTTTTCTGATTCCACTTTCTCAACTATAATGACGATGGCGACATCCTGTGCTAATTTTGCGAGGGAGAAGTGTGAATAGACTACATTTGGATGATGTTCACTTATTTAGTCAAGAATGGCATCTCCGTATGCAATTCTTGAGGGGAGAAGAAGTGAATTTTTGCATTGTTGATTGATATTTGAGAATTTAAATGGTCATACGGCTCTAAACTCATGTAAGAACCGAGCTTCTTCTTATCGAGTCATCTTCACATGGAGTTTTTCTTCTAAGAGCCGTTGGTTGACATCTTCACTCGGATTGATGAGCTTATTGACAAAGTGCTTCCGGTTAATGCTTCACGATACATCAACATGATAATTCGAACAATCTCTCGTTCTTGTTTGATGTGATTGGTAGTTTGGTGTTACCATCTTGTGTGTTCGCTGCGACACCGATTGTTGATTTCCTTGATGAACATCTTTATGTTCTTGTTTGATTGGGAGGGATTTTAGTTAAGAGGATTTGCAAGATGTGTTAATTGGGATGCTTTTGGTGGGATGCTTTTTGGTGTGAGTTGAAGATGTTAACTATCTATTCCCCAACTGCACAATCTTGAAGAAGGTCGAGTCTACAGTCTGTTCTACATTTTCTGCTACATGTTAGAAGACTAAAGACGAGTTGCATTTAACGATTTAAAGACTTCTTCTTATTCTGGGCATTTATCAAACAGATTGTCGGTTTAGGGGAGAGCACTAATTGGGGGAGATTGATATGCCAAATTTAATCCCTAATTAGATTTGCTCACAATGTACTTCAGCAAGTTGATTTCCACAAGAGTTCAAGTGTTCTTCTCAACAAATTTCTAGTATACGGGCTTATAATGAGTTGCCGATTTTGAAGTGTCAATACCAAGAATGAGAAAGGAGACTCACATATAAACACAAAGCGAGTAAACTTGATGAACTTAATTCTTCTAAGTAATCAAGACATCCCGGAAGACAAATGTTAGTACCGCAGAGAAACTCAAGGTTTGACTCATGGCGAGTAAACTTGATGAGCTTAATACTTCTAAGTGATTGAAGATATCCCGGAAAACAATTGTCATGACCGCAGAGAAACTCAAGGTTTTACTCATCAAGGCTTTTGTGTTATTATTCCAACTACGTGGGGAAGTGATGTTAGAAAGTTTATGAAGATAACAGAGGTACACTAGTATGTGGTGATTTCGATGGTGTCGCAATGATCGTGGAGAGAGATTGTGTACATTGGGGATGCTCATTTGTTTCACTTGAGGGCTTAATCGGTGATTCAAGAATATAATCACTTATTCCGGAGTTGACATCCGCAGAGATTGTCATCCGCAGAGATAATCGGTGACTTGGCCCGCTTCTTCAATGTTATCGAATTCCTTCCTTGGGTATTGGTATACTTGGATACTTGAGCTTCATACACGATCATCGTGGAAGAAAAATGTGAACATGGGAAGGTGTTCTTCATTCCCCATGATGTGTATTCGGAGAGTTCTTGGATATTGGTGTACTTGGTTCTTGAGCTTCATACACGCTCATCGTGGAAGAAAAATGTGAACATGGGAAGGTGTTCTTCATTCCCTCATGATGTGTATTCGGAGAGTTCTTGAGCATTATACAAAGAAGTCGATCGCATCAATTCAACTACTTGGGGAATTGTTCTCTTTACACCTTTTGGAATGGATCGCTTCAGACGTCGTTGAAAGGAAATTTGAGGAGTGTTATTTATGTGTGGGATGATATGTTGTTTGTTCTTTTGGATGATATAACCTCGAACGAAGAATCACGGTGATTATTCTTGAAAGGAGCAATGGATTTATGATAATGGTGTGCTTCTCTGCACCGGCTAAGGAAAGCTTGAAATAGAGCTTGAATCGCTCGCCTAAAGGATTTTCGGTTTGGGGAAGCGCAAAGTCTCTCTTTCGATGGTTCAATTTCTTTCTTCTATGCAAGAACCTTGAAGCTTTGGTGGTGAAAGTTTTAGGATGATGACTTCTTTCTTCTACAACGGGTCGCTCGATATCCTTATCTCGGTACTCGTGATCATCATCTTCTTAAACTATATCATCTACTCTATCTTTGTATATATTTATCCGAAAAACAAAATACAAAAATATAAAACCAAAGAAACAAAATAGAAAAATATAAAACCAACAAAAGAAAATAGAAAAATATAAAACCTTCAAAACCCATAAAATCAGAAAATTTGAAAAATTCCAAAAATATGTTTTCTTGACATGTCTTCCGTATCGATAACATCTACGGTCTTAGAAATTTCATTCATTAATGGCACGGACTTTAGATGAAGTTCGAGTAGAGGTGTAAATATTCTTTTCAAAACATGTCTCAAACTATGGCTTGCGCTTATTTGATCGCAACCCGTGCTTAAAACTATGGTTTGCTATTATTTCGAGATAGCAACCCGTTCTTCAAGAAAGGAAAGTCTTGCGCTAAAAATTTTCCAAAATATTTCGTGCACTTATCCTAAAAACATAACAAGGAAAGTATGTCGAAGGATCATTGTTCCTACACAAATGTTTTTCCGTCTAAAATTCTTCGTAAAAATATTTGGTGTTTTCAAAATGGTGGTAAATGAGTTGCTTTAAAACAATCGATTCGTAGTTTTGTAAAATTGAAAACTCAATCAATGACTTCGCCGCTTTTAAACTTTTCATAAAATGAGTCATGGATTGAGGGGATAATGTTTTCAAATCTACATCATCTAATGGGCTTTCTTAATTATCCTAATATGCTTAATTAAAATGATGTTAACCTATGTTGAAGGACTAGGTGCCTAGGATATGATTGCTAGGAGTAGATGATTAGAGTTTGATGAACACATTATTCCCATACATTTATATGATCTGATTGATATGTTGCATTGACTTTTATTAGTCGATTGTTGTTTGGGTGATGTCGACCACCATATATTTGTATGTGTGTTCACTAACGTATGCAGGTATATTGGTATAAAAGAATGTTCCCGATCCGGATCCCACAATTGAAGATGATTGGATGCCGAAAGGAAAGGGTAACTATATCTTGGGTTGACAAATGAAGAAAAGGAGCTTAATTGGACTTCTATGGAGAGTTGGCATAAATGCAACTTAAGAGGTCTCACCGCATCGCCAGATGGTTTTATTCTAAGTGATTGAAGAAACAGAGCTTAATTTGACCTCGGTTGGCATTCAAATGCAACGAAGAAGAAGTCTCACTGCATCCGCAGACGGTTTTCTTCCAAACCCTACAAAGAACAATGTAAGCTTCTCAACCACCTAACGTATCTTTGTGCAGATACCATTTTTAAACAATTTTGAATATTTTGATTAAATTGTTTTGAAAATGGAAAATATTGTTTTGAAAATAAATTGAACTTAATTTTGAAAATCACCGGACTTCATTTTATCAAAACTTGAGTCACTCAATTATCGACTACGGTCATGGATCGAGGGGAGAGTGATTTAAAATAAAATATTTTCAAACGATATTTCTTCACAAAAGTTCCGCTTTGTACAATATAAGTGGTGATCTAAAGATTTAATGTTATGTCATGGTATGATTTTTCTTTAGAATCAAGGTTTTTCAAAATGAAATTTTTTTGTTCTTGTTTGATTGTGAAATTGTTTTATTTTACTAAAAGATCTCTTAAAACTATCATACCGACACTAACAATCTTTAATGTCTTAAATTGGTCCTTATCATCATTTTTCAAAATTAAATTTTGCCACGCCTTTCCCAAAATTTTCTAAATGATTTAAATCGATGGGATCACAAATCTCAAATGGTTTGATATTTTTGATCATGGAGAGATCGTGATTTAAATCTCAAACTGCTTTAATGGAATTGGTTTTAGTCCTTTAAAGGCACTCCCGCTCCATGTGCCAAACGATTTCAAATATACAATGCACATGTTGAGGAGGATCATTTATCCTAAAACAAGATGAGTATTTAAACAAGGCACATATTCTCCCATGTTTTCTAAACCTTATTAAATCACTTGGGATCAAAAATCTCAAAGGGTTTGATATTTTTGATCGGGGAGAATTTGTGATTTAATAATGAAATTTGATAAAGGTGATCGCTTTGATTTAATTGTGCACGCTTCTCTCATATGTGCTAAACTTTCGAATCTTGAAGCACATATTATGGGGAGCAAATAAACTATCGAGGTACGAAAGCTTTTTAAAGTTATTTATAAAGTACCTTGATTTAGTTTTCAAATGGTTTTCTTAATGGCTCTTGTGATTGTGGTTGTGCTTCAAAAGAACTCTTGCCTCTATGTGTTAAAATGATTTCTCTTATCCTATGCACATATTGAGGGGGAGAATTTTACCAAAGAAATTCAAATGGCTTTTTCTAAGGAAATTGTGATCAAGAAATTATTTCAAAGAAATCATGTGCCAAACAAGTACCTTGATTGTTTTTCCAAATGATTTTTCAATTGGTTTCAAGGAAGAATGAACTGTACCAAAAGACCGACCATTTTACTTTATGTATGGAGTTATAAGAATGGTGAGGTTAGGTATTTGTTCCCACGATCCGCCGTAACCGGAGGGATTTTCCAGGACAATCCACTAGATAGTGTAGAGTCCTCGTGAATATTGAAAAAGGAGAAAATGAGAATATGGGAAGAGTGCGGATCGAGACAGAGCTAGTATGGAATAAACCCAACAAGGTTCTAGTTATGAAGTCTCGTAAGCATCAAGGGGTTGAAGAATGAAAAGAATTGGAATGTAAAAAGGGTGAAAAGAAATAGCCTCCAATAATTCAACCTTAGGGCAAGAATCGGTTCAATACATATGCTACTAAGTGGTTACTAAGGTAACACCGGTATTGAAGACAAGACGTCATGGACCCAAAGGACGATCAGACTACAACTTCCCAAGCCACTCAAGTTCCTCTCAAAAGGGCTTGTTTCATTCTCACGGGAACCTACATAATCTATCGACTTTCTCTTAGAGATTGTTGATATTGAAGAAGGAGACCCTCTCCCTAGTCTCCGACATGTGAACCAAATATGCACAATTGAGTCTAGAGCCAAGAGATCATCCACAATATCTCGTTAGGACACTAAACTCTTGAAGACTCATTGCTTCACACAATGTGGAAAGTGAGAATATATATTAAGAGTCCCACGATTATCCTTGTGGTATTGCGTAACATCCGAGTGGTATGTAAAAATATTCACAATGAAGATGGAAATCCTTCAGAGCCAACATCGAACAAGCTCTTGGTGGGTGACATGTGAGATCTTCTCGTAAGATCAAGCTTGTGACAACCGGATAGAAACGATGGGAGATTCATTCTTGAATCAACCTTGGTCGAGAATGGAATTGACGAATACTTTTGGAAAAACCGCTCGATGTGCAAACCTTCTTTCTCTAGCACGTCGAATGTGTATTCATTTCAAATTCAAAAGTATTTCGATTGAAAATACTTTTAGAAAAACCTTTGATGTGCGAATCTCTTCTTTTCACTAGCACGTCGAATGTGTACTCATTCTCTAATACAAAAGTATTTTGTTTGAAAATTGATCTTTCTCATAAAACCTTCGTCAGATTGCAAAACTCTTTCTTCAAGCAATACACGATTGTTTTTCAAATCATTTTCATCAATCGGTGAATCTCAATTTGTTGGTTCACTCACTCCGTGTTGTCTTCTTTGAGACGTTCGGTTTGAGAACGGCTAGAACAAATTGCGAAACCCCATCAAGGAGATTCTTAGGAATCCTACCGATCACAGCGAGATTGTATCGATCAACGGGAACCGTGGGCGTGTACTCAATTCAACGAAAGTGGTCAAAGACACTTTCGTGTGTTTTATTGCTAACTGTTGTTTGCGGTACATTTGGACGGTTGTAGCCGATCATAATTGAGGTGTCAATCGAAGCCGCATGCTCACAAGATCCACACTTAATTTGAAGAAATCATGACGGTGCATATCTACATAACCCGGTTCGATATTTTTATACTATGCTTCGTCACGCCGCAAATATCATGAACCGAAGAAGGCTTCCGCTACTCGATGGAAAGATGTCATGATTCAAAAGTGTGAGCATGTCGGTCCGAAAGTCACAACTTCACATGATGGCAACACAATAAAGGGTGATCCAGATTTAATGTGGTGATGATCTCAATGAAAGCTCAAAGATCATCAAAGATGTGGATCGTTCAAAGACCTCCACCGAAAGTACAAAGCACTCGGACTTTGAAGTTGCACTACAAAAGCACAAAGTTTGCGGATTTGAAGAATTGAAGTCTACGAGCTCAAGAACAAAGTCTAGAATAGAATTCTAGGATTCGTAATGTAAAATATGGGGTGACCTCCCTTAGGGGGAGATTGTTAGGAATTAGAAAATTCCATAGTGAAGTGTCGGTCACCCCAAGTATTATCTAGCATAAGTTAGCTCGTAGACATATCATTAGTTACGTTATTTGTTGTTTTATTAGTTAGTTATTAGTCTAGTTTAGCATAGTGCAACACCGTGGAGGAAGGACGGTCTTTACCCATCGTGACACCGATCCACAGCCGATAGGAGGTCGTGTAATTTGTAGATAAATACCCTTCCATCCATGGAAGGGGTGTGGCTTCTTTGAATAAACCTTTCATTTTCTTAAGCAACTCTCTTTAAGGAACCTCCTCTCAACTCTCTTCATCTATTAAAATGGCTTACTTGTTTAATCACAATCCTAGACCACCCGAATCATCAAACAACATAAATATTAAGATCCTACAAACCGGCATGACCTAAAAACTCGTAATACCTTTGACGGTAGTAGGATGAGGCACTGGCAATGACATCCACTTTCGCTTTGTCAACCTCAATCCTGTTTTTGAAATCTTATGGCCTAGGACAATTCCTTCCTTGACCATAAAATGGCTCTTTTCCCGCTTTGACAAAGATTGGTGTCTTCACACCGCTTGAGCATTTTTCTAAATGGGAGAGACATGTTTGAAATGAGTCCCCAATGACCGAGAAGTCATCCATAAACACCTCCATTGTTTCCCGATCATGTCGTGGAAAATTGCCATCATACATCGTTGGAACGTGCGGGAGCGTTACATAGGCCAAAAGGCATACGTCTCGTAGGCAAAAGTTCCGTATGGGTAGGTGAATGTGGTCTTTCTTGATCCTGTGGATCAATGGGGATCTCGAAAATATCCCGAGAAACCATCTAGGAAACAATAGTATTCGTTCCTCGCTAATCTCTCAAGCATTTGGTCCATGAAGGTAGAGGAAAATGGTCTTTACGGTGGCTTCGTTTAACTTGCGATAGTCAATACACACACGCCATCCGTAACCAATCGAGTTGGAATTAACTCGTTTTCTTCATTGTGACAACAGATTATGCCACCCTTTTTTGGAACACAGTGGATGGGACTGACCCAAGGACTATCAGAGATCGGGTAAATTAAACCGGCATCAAGAAGTTTGAGAACCTCCTGTTTGATAACCTCATGGATTTTTGGATTTACTCGTCTTTGTTGTTGAACTGCTGGCTTGAAGTCATCCTCCATCAAGATTTTGTGAGTACAAAACTCAGGGTTGATACCCTTAATGTCGGAGAGTTTCCAAGCAATTGCTTGCTTGTGTGACTTCAAGACCTTTATCAGAGCAGTCTTTTCATCTTTACTCAAATCTCGAGCAATAATGACGGGTAATTTATCATCACCCTCAAGAAATGCATACTCGAGATGAGGTGGTAAGTCCTTAAGTTCAACCTCAGGAAATTCTTCAGTTTTCTCAACTGACTTGACTTCCTTGTTATGAAGCTCAACGGGAGGGAGTGGAGGAGAAGTGTCTTGATTTAACAACTTCTCAAGAAGAAGAATATCTCCCTCCAGATTAATCTCATTGTTATTAACCCCATCTGGAATTGAATCACTAGTGGGGGATTGATGATGGATCATCATTGAGCAACTTTTCAAGGAGAAGAATGTCCCCTCGATGTCAATTGAGCGTGATCAATTTCCCATGAAACCGAATCACTAGACAAGTATGCTTCAATCTCTTCCAAGATGAAGTCACTTCCTCAAACGGAGTGAGAGAAGGAGTAGAATTGGCAATGATGGGTTGAGATGAATGAGTGAGATTATCACCAAGAATTATAAACATAACCGAGAATTTCTCGAGAGTACTCTTCGTAGCAACATCAATGATATCTATTCGTTAACCGACTCGTAATCATAGTTTGCGGAGTTCCTCAAGTTTGATCAAGGTTAAAGGTGATGACTTCATTACCCACACGTAATGTGATTTCTTGCTCAAATACATCAATGAGAGCACGGCCCGTTCTCGTGAATCCTCGTCCAACAATGAGGGAAACCCGATGATCGGCATCAAGTCAACAACCACAAAGTCACCGGAAAATGGAACTTTCCTACTTTCACGAATACATCCTCGGCGATGCCAAGAGGACGCGATATTGAACGATCGCAAGCTCAAGAGTCATGCGGTAGGAATAAGTTCGAAGAGAAAGTTTCTTCCATATCGAATAAGGCATCGATTGATGTTTGCACCAAGATCGGCGAGGCAAAGCATTCAATCATTCCTCGGAAAACACAAGGTAGAAGAAATTTTCCAGATCTCCAAGCTTCTGGAAGCTTTTAATGAATCGCCGAGCGGTTCTCGTCGAAGGAGTTTTAGCCATTTCAAACAGCTTTTTCCTTGTTGCTTAACATGTGTTTGAGAGTTGATGCAAACTTGGGCATCAACATGATAGCATCCGCAAAGCTTATGTCAAAATGTAGTTCTTGGAAAATTTGAAAAAATTTGTCCATTTGATGACTGGCTTTTTCGCGGAGCTTTTGCTCATTTAAACGTGATGGGTAAGGAATAGAAGTTTTGGATTTGGGGTTTTCAACGGGAGCTACAGGAGGTTCAAAAACAACTCCTGGTTTGGATTTGGGTTTCGGGACAACTTGAGGATGGACATGTGCTGTGCTCTGTGAGCTAGTGGGTTGCACTTGGTCCTTTGTCGCCTCAGGTTCACTTTCCACTATCTTCGGGAGAGAAGAAGAAGAGGTAGTAGGAATAGCGGGTCCATCATATGAAGCACCACTTCTAGTTGTGATCGCCTTTGCATCGCCCCTCGGATTAGCGATCGTGTTGCTAGGTAAAGTACCGAGCCCGAGGGTTGATCATTTAAAGACTTCTTAATGTCGAATCCGCTAACTAACAACTGCTCATTTCCTCTTGGGATTTCATGAATTGCTTCAATAACTCATCGATGATGGTCCAGTTGGAACAATGGCTTGAGTTTGATTAGGAAAATTCGCCTCTATTGTTCGGATTAGGGCCTTGATTTTGAAATTTTCCTTGATTATTACCATGAAAATACCCAGGTTGAAATTTCACGATTTGGTTTCTATTAAAATTTCCTTGGTTTTGGAAATTTTAACCTTGATTTTGAAAACCGTTATTTTGACTAAAATTACCTTGGTTTTGAAAACCTTGGTTCATTCTATTCGATTTTGGTTACGGTTTTGGTTGAAACCGGGTGGTCCAGTAGTGGTTAGGACGGTGGTTCGGGTCCATAGGAGCACGGTATTGGTTGCCTCTGAATTGAAATCCCGCCCACGCGTTTGCTTCAAAAGGGCTACCATCGGTGGCCATACTGATTGTAATAGGCATGGGGCCACCGCAAGTAACACATACTTCCACTTTCTTAACTTCAAGCAGGAGGTGAATTTTGTGGAAAAGAAACTTTCTTTTGGTTGAGAGAACCAAAGCTTGAATTGCTTCATGAGTTTGTCAATCTTAGCATCGGTGCTAGATTGACTCACGAGCGATGAAGCGAAGGACCAACACCGACTTGGGAAACAACCGGTTTGCTTCGTGCAAAGGCGGACTTTAGATTTGTTTTCAATGATCGCTAAAGCTTCTTTTACGCTTTTGCTCAAGAAATTTCCTCCAAGGAGGAATTGAGAGAATCTTGATCGATTGACTCACCCATTATAGAAAGTATCGAGTTGCATCAACTCGGTGAAACCATGGTGAGGACATTTGAGCAATTCCTTAAAATGATCCCACGATTCACTAAAAGATTCATCAAACTTCGTGAATTTGATGATTTCGTTTTAAGACTCGTGGTCTTAGAAGGTGGATAGAATTGCTCACAAATGTTTTCACCAAATCTTCCCATGTTTCAATCGATCGAGGGGTTGTTTTCAAGCCAACCGGCTTGTCCTCGAGGAAAATGGGAAGAGAAGTTTGACAAAGATCGGTAGGGACATTCTTGTATTTGATGGTAGATGCAATCTTGTTAAACCATCGAATATGAGCATGAGGATCATCCTCTCAAAACCATAGAATTGACTTGAGGTTACAAGATTTAGTAACCCGGTTTTGAGTTCAAAATTTTCACCACAATGGTGGGATAACAATAGCATCTCCATACCCATCGAAGGGTGCTTGGAGAAGCTCGCACATAGGACGCTCATCCGCCATGATAACGGAAATAGTGCGGCGGTCCGGATCTCGATCCGACCGATGGGCGTAACGTCTCACGACACGCCTTCTTGGAATCGACAAGCTCACGAAATGGGCTCACAGACCTAGAAGAGCGAAAAGATATACTAGAGTTGACTCTAAGAAATCTCGAGTCAAGGGAATTATGAAAATGGGAAAGAAGAATCTTTTGGGTTTTATGGGTTTTATAAGAAAATATAAATATATATAGATGGTATGAACAAGGAGTGAATATTCAAATCACTAATCTGCTAAACGTAAGACTATTAGCCTGACTCCCGGTGGCGCCAAAATTTGATTCGCTCGAACGGTCTATCTTTTATTAGTCAACCACTTGTGAATGGTCAACCATAAAAGTCAAACAGCTTGAGAACGCAATGCAATTACCCAGGAGAGTTTAGTGTTTCCCCGGGTCGTTAAGTCCCAACGAGCTATACGATTGAATAGCTAAACGCGTAGTGATCAGGTGATATTGAACAGGAAAGGGGTTATGATTGATTACACTAAGGAAATTAAATCTAATAAAGACTTTCAAGTCCTTCTAATTCTATATTTAAAATCGCTTAACGATTAAAACCTAAAACGCGACGTTTACGTAATTTTACATTTATTTTAAACTAAAATGATATTTGAAAACTATTTAAGAATTACAACTAATTTTTAGGATTTTTCTTGATTTATTTTGAATTAAAAACTAATTTTAAACATTTAAAATATAGCTTAAAATGCTAAAAATTAGGAAAAGATGCAAGAAAATTACAAAACTATTTTTCAAAAATCTTAAATAACAAAAAATAATTTTAGAAACTGGAATCACAATTTTCTGACTTTTTCTCAATTTATTATGAATTTAAAACTATTTAAAACTAATTAAAATGCTAGAAAATCTATTTTAACTAATAAAATTCAGGAAAAATGCATTTTATGGCTTTTTGAATATTCTAAAACTTAGAAAATTGAAATTGTATTTTTCTGAGATTTTTCTAATTTATTTGAATAAAATGCTATTTAAAAATGCTAGAAAATGAATAAAAATGCAGAAAAATAGAAGATGAACAGGAAAAAAATATGAAAATCTCCATAAAACTATAAAATAATACTGAGAACAAGGGAAAATTAACAGAAACCAATTTGGAGCACAAGAACAATGATTTGGGCACACTACTTATATGAATAAGCACTGAAATAAGCAATAAGCTATCCAAAAGCTACCATAAGCTACTACATTTAAATCTAACCTAAATGAGCTACCTGAATCGATTGGGACCTAAAAGCACAAGCTAGAGAAAAAGCTCGAGACCGATTTCAACTCTCAATATGCCAAACTACCCTACAAAGACTACTTTGAGCTTACATTAAGCTAGCTAGAAAAATTCCTAAAAATAAACTAAAATGGCCATGATGTCCACAACCAACCAAAGAGCTTAAGTTCTAAATTTAAGCTGATTTGAACTAAAAATGAATCTGTGAAAATTCCACAAAAATGATATTTGAAAACTTGACCAACTGAAGTTGTTTATCCCAAAATTTCAACAGATTTGGATCAGAAATGAGCAAATGAAAAATCAACAAAGTTTTGCAAAAATCACTTTTTCACTTTTGACTTTTTTATGAGTTTTGACAAATTGACTTTACTGAACTTTGAATCAATCCTACTTACTGATTATGATGTTTTAAACTATTTTAAGACTAATTTAACTAATCTTAACAACTTCTAAAGCTAAAATGATGATTATGCAACTGTAATTCTCAACAGTGATGAAATTAAGAGATTTTAAAGCTAAAATTGACTTTTTACTAATAAGCACTGGATTTTATTGTTTATCTTGGCTAATAGGTCCTATTGTGACATACATCAAACAAGAACAATACCACAAACAACCCTTAACATGTGTAACACGGCAAATCCAAACAACCCTATAGAAGGTCGTTTTGAAGCTTTAGGCACTAAAATGTTTTTAAACCAAGAAATCTATTGATTAACTTAAATTAACTATAATGAGACAGATTAAGCTAAAATTAACAAGGTTTAGACACTTATACTAAGAAATGCAAATTTTTAAGAAATTGCTTACAAAAGGCTATCCAAATTGAAAACATGTAACAAGGACCAAGGACCAATTGAAATACCCTTCCCACTCGACCAACCCAAAGGCCATCCAATATTTACCTGCTCCAACTTTCTTTATCATCTTGGCTGAATTCGATTTTTATCTAATTATGTGATTTTTTTGGTATTTTGGGATTTTATCTCTAAACTGACTTTTATGGTTTCTAAAAGCTTTGGAAGCTTTATAGAGCTTATATGATCTATTTGAGTCCTTATTATCAACTACAACAACATACAAGTAAATTTGAGAATTTGAGCTTGAAAATGGCATAAACCGAATTCGTACTTGAAACTTGAAATTAATTATCGAAAAGGTTTACAATACATCGAAATAACTTAACAAAGTACTTGAAAGCTTTAAGATACATCGAAATTACAAATTAATTAAACGAGCTAAGCAAAATAAAATTACACTAGATAGATTATTTTTATTTTTCCGCTTCTCCTTCTTTCTTTATAGACTTAAGAGACTCCCACATGCCTCGAACATTTCCCATCAACAATCTTGACCATTGTATGATTCAAAGTCATCCTATCCGCTTAAACCGCTTTTGGCGCCAAAATTGAGAGACATAACTTGCGGCCGAATTTTGCAATAAATGCCCTTGGAAGCTTGTACATGTTGAGGAGACACAAAGGAAAAGGTTATTAGCCTAGTTAGTACTATAGTGAAGAAAAACAGGGAAGGTATGGTTTAGGGGTTAAAGTGGTGGGAAGCATTAATTGAGGTTGTGGGCTAGGATGTGAGGTGGAAGGGATGAGAGTGAGTAGTAGGTGGTGAGGTGGAAGGATGAGAGTGAGTAGTAGGTGGTGAGGTGGTGGGTTGGTAGCAGTGGCAAAACCATGGTGGTAAAGTGGTTTGCGAGGTTCATGAGAGGAAAACTAAAGTGAAAGTGGTATAGGGGTGTTGATGGTTTTGTTGACCAAGGGTTATTAAACGGGGTTCAAGGTGGTTTGGCCCGGGGTTAAAATGGTTATTGACAGGGTTCATGTTTGGGTTTACCGGGAATTGCTTTAATAATACAAGAGGGTCCGTTTGGTTTTAGTTTATCACAAGGACCATTTTGTAATTTTCGAAAAATAAAGGGTTGAACTGTCAATATTTGAAAGTTATTCCAAAGGTCAATCTTGCCAAGTTTCATTAGTGCAAGGACCATAAAAGATAATTTTCATTTTTAAACTTCCAAGGACTATTTTTGCCAATTTTGAAACTTCAAGGACCAAACTTGTAAATTCTCCAAACTTATTACCCAAGGATCATTGTTGATAAATTTTGATTTTGAAAGGACTTGGGTTGACTTTATTCCAAAACAAATGCTCGTGGACCGATTTTGTCAAGATTTGAAAGTTGAGGGACCGAAACGCCAATTATGCAAACTTAGCTCGTTTTTCATCGTTTTAAACATTTTGCATCCGAAACATATAAAATACAATCCTTGGATATATTTTGTATTTTGTCGCATATTTGAGTGTTTTAAGTGTTTTGGCATTTCGGATAAGACAAAATGATGAGTATTTACACACTCATCATTCATCCATTTTATACGTCATCCGCTTTAATACGATTTTGTTCGTGTTTCTTACGTTTTCATCCGCTTTCGTTCACTTTTAAAAGTTTTCATTCGTTTTTATACATTTTTGTCCGTTTTTCTTACGTTTTTCTTACGTTTTTATCCGTTTTTAAATGTTTTTATACGCTTTCGTCCGTTTTTCTTATGATTTCATACGTTTTTATCCGTATTTATTTGTTTCCATCCGTTTCTATACGTTTTTATTCATTTTTATACGTTTTCATATGTTCTCATCCGTTTTTATGCGTTTTTGTTTGTTTTTGTCCATTTTAAACGCTTTCATCCGTTTTTATTACCTTTTCATATGTTTTTATCTGTTTTTGTCCATTTTTAAATATTTTCATCCGTTTTAATACGCTTGCGTCCATTTTTCGTATGTTTTATATGTTTTTATCTGTATTTATCTGTCTTTATCCGTTTGAAAACGTATAAAAATCGATGAAAACGTAAGAAAAACGGACGGAAGCATATAAAAATGGACAAAAATGTATGAAAACGAATAAAAATGAATAAAAACGGATAAATACGTATGAAAAATGGATAAAATCACAATAAAAACGGAGAAAACGTATGATAACAGATGAAAACCTTTAAAAACGGATAAAAACGCAAGAAAAACGGACAAAAATGTATAAAAACGAATGAAAACTTTTAAAAGCGAACAAAGCGGATGAAAACGTAAGAAACACGAACGAAATTGTATTAAAACGGGCGAAAACGTATAAAAATGGATGAAAACGGATAAAAATGGAAGAAAGCGAATAAAAATGATTAAAGACGGATAAAAACGTAAAGAAAAACGGATGAAAGTGTATTAAAATGTTAAGGGACTAACAATGGAAGTCAACGCAAATGTCAA
The DNA here is from genome assembly GCA_022545495.1 of Chrysanthemum lavandulifolium. Classification (NCBI taxonomy): domain Eukaryota; kingdom Viridiplantae; phylum Streptophyta; class Magnoliopsida; order Asterales; family Asteraceae; genus Chrysanthemum; species Chrysanthemum lavandulifolium. The sequence goes on along the minus strand of CM040238.1, from coordinate 107,303,431 downwards.
GGGACGACATCGTAATTTTCTAAGTAAAAATATCAAGAGACTAACGGTGAAAGTCAACGAAGCAAAGTAGGACCAAAATCGTAACTTTTTAAATGGTAATCTGTTAATGTTACGTACATTGGTAAGTATTCAAAAGTATATTACGTACATAAATAATAAAAAAAGTATGTTACGTACATTGGGTTAATTTGATAAAGTTTGTTACGTATATTCAGCCTTCATCCTAAGAGGAATAACCCCATCCAAATGTCCTCCCAAAATTTAGACGTCTCACCGTTACCCACATTCTTCTTACAATATGCAAGAAGATGTACCCCCTTTCTCTTTTAAAAGAAGAACACCACGAACAATATCGATCCACACATATGGTTGATGATGTTGGGATTTTAGAACCAGTTAACCATTAACCTCTACGAGTACGCAGCGGATATTGGATCGAGTTAACGCAATTATGTTAAGCACATAATTAATAAACACATAATTAATACAATATTAATTATTTAAAGGGATTAAGAAAAGCTAACCTTGCTTGGCAATTGATCTCTAGTAATGTAACAAGAAACCAAAGCGAAACCTTAAGTATCTAAAATAGATACCTCGAAGAGTATCACACACAAACCCGATTAACATATACGTTCGATTGTCGCTAGTCGAGAACGTAAACAATAAACCAAGTCAACAACCTTGAACACTTGAATAAAATACTCACGTGCAGAAGACCTCCAAGAACCAGTCCAACTTCTGTCTTAGATCACCCACAAACTGCTAAAACAACTTGCACTTTATACCCGATATCGGACACACCTTGTCCGATATGTTCTGCCTTTTATCTGAGATCAGAAACCACAAACAGAAGCAGTTTTCTCCTTCTTTTTCGCTGCTGATATGTGTCGACTAGGAGACTAGGAAACAAGAGCTATCCAACTTATCTAAACACTTGTCAAGAATACAAGTTTAGAGCTTAACCAAACCTTCAAATCCCTTAATCGTTTTTAGAGCAAACGACCAAGAGTAGCAGGAGTAGAAAAACGATTCAGTTTTAGGGATAGGAGAAGAATTATTATCGTGAGTTTTGTCTTGGGTATGTTTGTTTATATAGTTAAACAAACCGACTCCCACAAGGAGTACAATTAGCTTGTTCAACAAGTCTAACCCAAGCCAAAGCCCATGTCTCTTTTCCAGCTTGTATTACCCGATCAGTTAAGCACTTAAGGCCCAAGGCTTGCTGAATTCGCCCCATGTAAGAGTCCAAGACAGCCCATGGTTTTAATTCATGATCGGGTCAAATAACGGGTATGTATATTCAAGTATTAGTTTACGTTCAACACGTATACTCGTGTTTATCGCGTGCCCCCATCGGCTCATACACAATTAGTCGTCTTGTCGTGTTTTAAGACTCCCACAAACCAACAGCTCCCACTTGGGAGTTGGTGTGTCGAATGGCACACAAAACTAACGACGGAAACGCCTAGCAAATGCTCTCACTCGCTTTTTAACTAAAAGTGTTTGAGAGAATAGTTTCGTAAAAGTTTCTCAGTAGCATGGTCATTCAATGTCTTGCTTTAATCATCCTTTGTTATAGATACCGTTAAACCATGGATTATGGATCTCAAATCATTCCACATAGTTTAACCATTTAGAATCTCGTTATAGATTTTAATTCGGATATACCAAATGTAATCAAGAATCATCTAGTATTACCCTTTGGGTCCGCCGCACAGCTTATCCGATTAAATCGAGAGGCGCCACGGTATCTTTCGCACATAACAAGTGGAGTAACAAATCCTTTATTGACTACAAGTGTTGTGGATGCTGCTTCACATCACTCCGAAATATAGCTTTTATAACTACCTTATTCAGATAGCGTTTTGCGTATACTTACAAAAAATGATATCTACACATAGCAGAACTTACTTGCATCTCAAGTCTATGGACGAATATAACAAACCATTTTCAATATTTTACTTATGACAAGGATCCAAAAGTAAATGTTTGAAAGTTGGGGAATCCAATATGCATCTCTAGTGAATACATATGAGTTTGGCGGGAAACAATCCGAATTCTCGTTAGAATTATAACCAACACTCACATTTGCCTTATCATAACAATATTCCCATATTGTTAACCGACAATGGACATATTTAGAATGATAAATCATTTCATGGATTAAACATGCAAATATGGAATAACAGATTATATGAATATAATAAAAAATACCTCGTATCTTTATTAATAAGAAAATAATAACTGTCTTACAACTCCAAATTATCCAAATACTAATTAACACACAGTTTACATGAGCCTACTAGCAGGTACCAAACCTATTTCTCTAGTCAATTTAGAATGCTTAGGAAATCCAAAGCTTTCAGTAAATGGATCGACTAGATTGTCATCTGTGTGAACCTTTAATATCTTCACATCGCCCATTTCAATGGTCTCTCGAAGATAATGAACTTTAGCGCGATAATGTCTAGCACCTTTAGTGATTCCGTTTTCATTAGCTATAGTAATGGCTTAAGTATTATCACAACACGTATTTATGGGTTCTTGATTGTGGGAACAATGTTCAACCTAGAAATGAATTTACTTAATCCATCTGACCTCTTTGATGCATCACAAGCGACAATATACTCGACTTGATGAGATGAAGTAGCAAACACACTTTGCTTAGTGCTTTTCCAATCAACAACACCTCCATTTAGAACAAATACGTATCGACCGAGATTTTAAGTCGTCGGCATATGTCGGATATCCAAAGATCGATATAGCAAGAAACCCCGAGCTCTTGTTCATCTTCCTCCATAGATCGAAACATATACTTAGTATTGCGTAAATACTTAAGAATATTTTTCATGACAATCGATGAAGTTTACGGATTACTTGAAATCGACTTGTCACATTCTGCGAACGCAACATCGGGACGAGTACATCTCACAAACATACATAATAGAACCTATAGCCAAGCATAAGGAATCCTTTGCATGCGCTCTTTACGGCGGTGTGTTGACACCTTGTGACTTACTCAATTTAGGCTTATCTTGCATTGGGATTGCGCCACGTTTGGAGTTCTCCATACAAAATCTTTTCAAGATTTTCTCAATGTAAGCACTTTGACTATAACCAATTGTTGGGAATTAAGGTAAACCATCGATTACGCCAAGTATCTTCCAAGAGATTCTTAGAAGAAGAATGGATTCTGTGAAGTTATACTTGTTGTGTTAAAGCGTAAATCGTGTTTCTGCGAAAGTGCGAATCCACGTGGGAGAGATAAGCTCAAGATATAGTAAAAGTCGGCAGTATGAAAGATAGGTTGGCGCCGTATTGTATAGATCTTACGAGAATAAACAATATGATTAGTAAAACAATATGATTAGTTGCATGGTTGTCTAGATGCATGCTTGGTCTATGTTTGTATTAGGAGCGAGGTTGTAAGCGCTCGTGAGTCATTAGGGTTTCTTGCCTATAAAAGGAACCATAATAGTTTGTAATAGATAAGCTTTTCTCAAGTCTTTCAAGTCTGGTAAACTATCCGAAACATAGAGTTTCTATAATCAAAAGATCCATAGAGGATCAAAGAGTTCTTAGTTATTATAACTTGTATTTACTTTCCGCTACAAAATACGAGTTGTAGAGATCTTCTATTAGTTTGCTTGTGATTACATAGGCAACACTAACGATCTCCGAGTGCTTAAGATCTATCAAGGTGCTGTGTATTCTACAAGTGGTATCGAGCTCGGGAAAGTCTCTACGATACTAAGAACCATTCTCACCCCATACAATCAAACATTCATTCACCATGCCCGGATCCGATAATGAAACCAAGTCACCAACACAAACAACACCAACACCACTTCCATGTGACTTAGTCTTTCAAACAAAGAATGGTAAATTTCCTTATTTAAAAGGGAAGAGTATGATCTTTGGACTATGAAGATGGAAAACTGGATTTCCAATATTGATTGGAATCGTGGGAGGTAGTGAAGAAAGGAAACAGTCTAAAGAAAATGATTCTCGATGTGGATGGAAGTTTATCATGGCTCCTCCCAAAGCTGTCAAGAGGTCTTGGCTATGCAGAGAGAGCATAAAGTAAAACTATTTCGCTTCAAGCCATTCACGAAGATCATCTGTGATTTTCACCATATGGATGATGCAAAGGACATATGGATGGCTCTCAAAGCAAGGTTCGGTGGAAATGAAGAATCAAAGAGAATGAGGAAGTCCATCTTGAGACAACAATTTCGGGACTTTAATATCTCCGAAGAAGAAGGTATCCACAAGGGATACGACAGTTCCATAGGATTTTGAGTCACTAAACCGGTGAATGCAAAACCGATAATGATGATTGCAACTCAAAGTTCCTTCGATCTTTACCTCCATCATGGTTACATGTAAGTATTGCCCTCAAGGCTAAAGGTGGGTTGGACATGCTTACCTTTGATGAGTCAGATAACAGACTCGAGAACCCTTGAACTCGATGTCGAACTCCCTACCGTACATCTTCTTACGCCATGCGACTTTTGTTGGGACATCTCACTCCAACATGATGGTACCGCTCCTAGTTCCAACTATTTTCCATCATCTCCTAGTTCCAACTACTTTCCATCATCTTGCACTCCCACTCCACCACATAACACTCGTCCCACTCCACCATCTTCTCAAACTAAGACTAGTAGTGTGATGGAGGATGTACTTCATTCATTTGTTGTCGACTATGATACTCAAGAAGGTATCTTGCATATGAAGACTTTGATCAGTTGGACCCACTTGAAATGGAGGAGATGAAACTAAAAATTGGTGGCATTGCTTTCAAGTGGACATCAAAAGGTTTGAAGAGAAGTCGGGAGGAAGTTTGCTTTCAAGGAAAGGAACCGGCTCGCTTTGATAGGAGAAAAGTCAAGTGTTTCACTTGTCACCGATGGGGCATTTTCGAGGAATGTAAAGACAGGAAGAGTGGAGATGGAGCTAACTACCTTTCCTATCGCGAAACAACAGAAGCTGGAGCTTGACTCTCCTCACCATGGATGAACAGTCAACTGGATCGCACATGAACACGTGAATGAGGAAGCTCATGATCTTGATAAGCTTGGATTGTTGGCAAGGTGTACTTGGATGAAAGGCATGATCGGTTTGCCTTGATGGGACTATCTCGGTACACAACTATATATTTGGTTGTAGTCTAAGATACAATGAACTTAAAGAAGAATATGATGATATGAAACCTAAGTTTGATGAATGTTATGTTGAAAATGAAGCTCATAAACTAGCATTAAAAGCAAAGAGAAAGACAAAAGTGTGGTTTCAAAAGAATCAAATAGCTTATGAAGAAAAGATAAAGGTGTTACGGTTTGATCTAGAAGTTGCAAATAATTACTTAAAACTATGCGAGAAAGCAAAGGATGAAGTCGTATCGAGAACCTAGATGTCACACCCCAAAATATCGCGGTGAACGATTGTGTCATTGGGGTATAACGTCATAGCACAAAGTATGGATACTGAAAACGACCTCTATAATGAGGCTTTGAAAAGTTTACCATTCGATAAATAAGTTCAAGTTTACACCACAAGAAATCACAAGGTTTGATAATACATAAAAAGTTTACAAAACATGTCGAATGGTAATTGTTAAAAAGCACAAGACTCCAAAGCATGCCATGCGACCCAAAAGCTCCATGAAGTGCTATCATCTTAAGACCTGAGATAAACATGCTAAAAAAATGTCAACACAATGGTTGGTGAGTTCATAAGTTTGTAATTGCATGATCTAAAATACTTTGAGAAATGTTCACACAGCAAAGGCATTGTAAATCCACTCAGTTCCAAGTTCCGCCCATACAAAACTTGCAACCTGTGTGTTCACAACCCACTGCCTAAAATAGAATAACAATCATGAATATACGCAATAATGTAGTTAAAAGTATAAATGTCACCACAAGGGTCTTCCAACAACTCGTGTTGGGATGTTCCTCAACGCTCACGTTGGGATGTATCCATAAAATGGCCTTCCAACATATAAATCTTGGGATGTTCCTCCAACGACTCACGTTGGGTCGTATCCAAATTAATGGCCTTCCAACATATAAATATTGGGATGTTTGTTTAAATCTAGTCGCAACACGCACCAAGTCTAAAGTATAAGTAATATTGTTTAGCAATAGAGTTTAAATGTTTTGATAAATAAGCATGTATCTCGCCTCAAATAGTTTATAAAAATTTTAAGCGAGTAAAAGTGGGTATGAACTCACCGTGTGATTAATATGCTAACAAAATGATGTGCACGAAAATGAGGCTCGAAACTATCCGCAACCTAAAATGAATGTTATGACTTGAGTTATGATATGTAATGAGTTATGGTGTTATGATATGCATGCATTTCGTATGTTATTTATACCATTTGCATGGGTTTTGAAAATATCACTCGTCGATTTAAAATACTCTTTTGACGTCTTGACCTTTCAAAATGACTTTACATGTTTTACGTCAAAATGTCATCCTACAATGGTTTTATAATGATTTTGGTGAAATTACCATTTTCATCGCAAAACAATGTCGTCGGAAAAGTCATGAAATCAACAAAACGGCTCCGGAAAAGTGGTCGTAAAAGGGTGTCGTCGATCGTTAGAGAACGAACTCGACGGTTTTGGAAAGTTTGTATCGATATCTAAAAGTTTCAGTTCAGGAGTTTTCGTCCAAAGGTCTCGATCATAAAGATATCCAAGGCTAAAGATGGTGGTTTTGCTAATTGTGTGCGAGAAAATGAGTTTCGCCAATGTTTGAACTTAGTAAATAATTTATTATGACTCCGCTCGACAAACGGCTTTTGTTTTGAAAATATGGCCGATGAACTTGATTTTACTAGAAGACACTTTGTTATAAAAGTTTTGCATCATAGTTAAAAGCGCCGCAAACATGGGCGATATAGCTAATGAAAAACTTGAATCGTAAAAATAATATAATTTTCGAAATTAATATTTACGGCAACTTTATGAAAACGGCCATATATTTGTCGCTTTAAATCCGCTTTCACGTAAAATATGTCCTTAGCTTCGTATCAAGTAAACTAATATATTTTTGACTAGTCGAAATAATTTGTGAAGCTTAAGGCTCGTTTTGACCGAAAACACTAAAACAACAAGCTGATTTTTCTGAAATTGTCGTTTCGTCGTCAAACTTTAAAAATTCACCACGGCTTCGTTATAACTCCGTTTTATCCGTTCAAAAGGCCACGGATTCGTTTTAAAGTATATTTTCTAATTATCAAAGCCAAAATGTCGTACCATCAGTGGGTTTTCCAGAATTTCGTTTTAAGGACAGAACGTAAAATATAGTTTACGAAAATAGTTTTCTCGGACAAAACCTATTCTAATCCCTTCAAATCAACTCCAAAACTAATCTAATCCTACCATACACCTTCTTAGGGTGTCATGGGTTCCTAATCACCATCAAGACCAAAGAATAACTTGGGAATAATTATAGGATGACTAATATGTATTTATAACTCTAAAATCAAGAAATAAATGGTATAAACTACATAACATGCATATAAGCTCCAAAAATGATAAGAAACTTATGAAAATGAAGAGGAAACATAAAAATGATAAAAACATGCTTACAAGTGATATGATGAGGTGATTAAAACCAAGGATTAAGCCTAAACACCCTAGGTTTTTATTTCAAAACCTAAACAAGAGTGTTATCTAGATTGTATAAACACTAGAGCATGAAAAATTTTGATGTTTTCTCCTATCCCCTTCTTGATGCCGGTTTTGAAGTGGAAGAAACAAAGAGAGGACTTTTCAAACTTGTGAAATAATGAGTTAAGTAAATGAAATGAATGATTGAAAGTTGAAATATAGGGGAAATAAAAGTCTAACCAAATCAAGAAATATTGTCCAACTTGAAGATGCATCCCCCCCTAGAACCGGTTTTGGGGGGATTGTGTCTAACATTTATATATTTTTTTTTTTTTTTTATTACTTGTGTATATATTGTAAACATTTAACAAAAGTATAAGAAATGTGTAAGTTAAAACAAGGTTAAGTTAAGGTGAATGAAAGTTTTTGGTACAAGTAACTTTTTAATAAATCAAAATAGGTTGTATTGAGGTGATAAAAATTGTAAAAATACTTTCCTTGTGAAAATTGAGTGATAAAATAATTATCGTAAAATTTTTAAGAAAACGACGTAATAATTAAACTTTAACGATTAAAATACCAAATAAATTTGAAACACTAGGAAAACTAAAAATATAGTTTTTATAAACTAAATGTGAGTTTAAAAATACCTCGGGATCATTTTTGAAAGTAACGGGTTAAATATACAAAATAAAAACTCACGCGATAAAAATTATTAAATATAAAAATTACGCGTTTAATGTGAAATGCAAAAATCATGAATGAACCGTTAAAAGATGATGAATATGGAGTATGAGAAATGACCGAAATTGAGAATTGTGACATTCTTCCTCGATAGAAGAATCGCGTCCTCGCGATTCAATCGATGATACAAAAGGTTCTACCCTAAGGTTCGCGAAATCAAGTGTATAGTCAAAGTGCTTATGCCAAAACTTACGCGTCTAGGCTTCTTATCTAATGAGACTCACTAAATCAATAATACGGTGGATCACTTAACGGTCTAGGAAAACGTACCGATTCGATTGCGGGCTTCCTCGGTCCCTATATAGAATGCTCGACCTCGAGGTGGACCGATATTGAGTATGAGGGTTCGGGTTGTTTCCTTCAATTGCCATAGCTAGATGAGCTTGTATCGGCTTATTCAAGCGAGGACAATTATTCCGGAAGTGATTCGGAACTGTTACATTCAAAGCAAGTCTTTGATTATTCCTCATGTTGCCCGTGTTAACCGTCGTTGTTGGTCTTGCACGTTCTACACGGCTTGAAAAATGATTCGATGATTGCATATTGTACATAAGCGGCGGGGCTTGGTCTTGGTGATGATAAGCACATTTAGCACATTTGGGATGTGTACCGCATACTCTCTTTGTTCAAGACTAGTTGCCACAAAACTCTCGCCTTTTGTGTTATCGCTACCACGTCTATCTCGCTTATTCGACCCACTTGCTTCCTTCCTCTTATCAACGCTCTTCAACGTACCATTTCTAACCATCTCATCCGTCGGGGTTCCCGCCTCGATCGCACTTTGGATTGTAGGCGGCTCGATTGTTTTCACGGTTCCACGGATTTCGGGACAAGACCATATATGTACCTCGAGATTCTCTTGGACTCGGGGTAACTAGATGAGGAACTAGTCCGCTAACTCATGAAATCGGTCGGTGTAGGTGCGTGACCATTTCTATCATTGAGTGGTGATAAAATTCATCTTCCAATTTCGCATTTCATTGTCCGGCGGTAGATTCTCTTCAAGAACTCCTTAAATTAGTCCCATGTCATACCTATGGTCGCCTCTCTAGCCTCTAGCTTTGTGTGTGTGTTCCACCACGCCAATGCCTTTCACGATAACAAGCAAGCAAAGATACTTCACCTCTCGATGTGTGGCATGATTGTCGATGTCGATCAACGCCTGTCCTTCTACCCATCGAGTATACGCCAAAGCACCTCCTATACCATCAAACTCCACAGGTTTGCATGCCGAAAATTCCTTATATGTGCATCCAATTCTATTGTTGTTGTTGTTGGTGTTGTTGTTGTTGTTACTACCACTACATTGTTGGTGTCGCCAAGATCTGTTCCTGTTCCCATGGTTTCGAGTTATTCATATGATTTCCAACTTGTGTGACAATAGTGGGAAGCAAGATTTGAAGTTGTTGGCGATGATGGCGGCAATATCGGGGTTTCCGCCGATGTTGTTGTCATTGTTACCCATATCGTTACCGCCTCCTCTACCTCCACGTCCACCGTCATTCCACCCTTGGTACCGCACCACCTCGGCCGAAGATGCGTGTTACTCTTTGGTGCCATTGTCTCGCAAGGAAAGAACCGTTGAATTCCCAATGTCTATACTTAACGTCCTCAAACATAATATCACGCCACAAATTGGTTCCTAAGGTGTCCACACCGATCCACGTATGCGTAGTCGCATATGTCCACGTGAGTTGTGACGCATTTATAATTATGTTGGCCACCATAATTATAATTGCTTCATTTCACACGTGTGCATACCACCAAGCATACATGTCTCGGCGATTGGTGTTACTTAAGTAGGTAGCCGATCTATCATCCGATTCTAAACAAATGAAGGAGGATTTAGGGTAAGTATCTAGGAAGAGTCGCACTTGGTGTATAGGAAATTCCGTTGGGTGGTGAAGTCACTATGAGGTTTAGTCGCCGCTAGCTCCCAAAGTATCCTCAAGAGAACTCCCATCCTCGGGCAAAATCATCAAATCTATCCACTTTATAGTAACACTTATTTAGCTCGATCTCGCATCTCATCAAACAAGAACCATCACGAGATCAAGTTAGATAAGTGTTCACATCGAGCTCCATATCTTTGATGACCCCACTAGATTTTGGGACTCCCTATTGGTACAAGGAAAACACGCTATCTAATGAGGTGGTTCTAGAAGGAATACTTAAGAAAACATATGCGCACGAAAAGTGAGTAAGGCAATAGGAAACGAAAGGATCGACGTGAGAGCGGTTATAGTCTAGGAACTAAAATGCAACCTAGTTCTCTATAACCAAGGCTCGATACCAATCATCACACCCCAAAATATCGCAGCGGAACGATTGTGTCATTGGGGTATAACGTCATAGCACAAAGTATGGATACAGAAAACGACCTCTATAATGAGACGTTTTGAAAAGTTTACCATTCGATAAATAAGTTCAAGTTTACACCACAAGAAATCACAAGGTTTGATAATACATAAAAAGTTTACAAAACATGTCGAATGGTAATTGTTAAAAAGCACAAGACTCCAAAGCATGCCATGCGACCCAAAAGCTCCATGAAGTGCTATCATCTTAAGACCTGAGATAAACATGCTAAAAAGTGTCAACACAATGGTTGGTGAGTTCATAAGTTTGTAATTGCATGATCTAAAATACTTTGAGAAATGTTCACACAAAGAAAGGCATTGTAAATCCACTCGGCCCAAGTTCGCCCATACAAAACTTGCAACTTTGTGTTCACAACCCAACGCCTAAAATAGAATAACAATCATGAATATACGCAATAATGTAGTTAAAAGTATAAATGTCACCACAAGGGTCTTCCAACAACTCGTGTTGGGATGTTCCTCCAACGCCACGTTGGGATGTATCCATAAAATGGCCTTCCAACATATAAATGCTGGGATGTTCCTCCAACGACTCACGTTGGGCTGTATCCAAATTAATGGCCTTCCAACATATAAATATTGGGATGTTTGTTTAAATCTAGTCGCAACACGCACCAAGTCTAAAGTATAAGTAATATTGTTTAGCAATAGAGTTTAAATGTTTTGATAAATAAGCATGTATCTCGCCCCAAATAGTTTATAAAAATTTTAAACGAGTAAAAGTGGGGTATGAACTCACCTGGTGTGATTAATATGCTAACAAAATGATGTGCACGAAAATGAGGCTCGGAAACTATCCGCAACCTAAAATGAATGTTATGACTTGAGTTATGATATGTAATGAGTTATGGTGTTATGATATGCATGCATTTCGTATGTTATTTATACCATTTGCGGGTTTTGAAAATATCACCGTCGATTTAAAATACTCTTTTGACGTCTTGACCTTTCAAAAATGACTTTACATGTTTTTACGTCAAAATGTCATCCTACAATGGTTTTATAATGATTTTTGGTGAAATTACCATTTTTCGTCGCAAAACAATGTCGTCGGAAAAGTCATGAAATCAACAAAAACGGCTCCGGAAAAGTGGTCGTAAAAGGGTGTACGTCGATCGTTAGAGAACGAACTCGACGGTTTTGGAAAGTTTGTATCGATATCTAAAAGTTTCAGTTCAGGAGTTTTCGTCCAAAAGGTCTCGATCATAAAGATATCCAAGGCTAAAGATGGTGGTTTTGCTAATTGTGTGCGTAAAATGAGTTTCGCCAATGTTTGAACTTAGTGAATAATTTATTATGACTCCGCCGACAAACGGCTTTTGTTTTGAAAAATATGGCCGATGAACTTGATTTTACTAGAAGACACTTTGTTATAAAAGTTTTGCATCATAGTTAAAACCGCCGCAAACATGGGCGATATAGCTAATGAAAACTTGAATCGTAAAAATAATATAATTTTCTAAATTAATATTTACGGCAACTTTATGAAAACGGCCATATATTTGTCGCTTTAAACCGCTTTCACGTAAAATATGTCCTTAGCTTCGTATCAAGTAAACTAATATATTTTGACTAGTCGAAATAATTTGTGAAGCTTAAGGCTCGTTTTGACCGAAAACACTAAAACAGCAAGCTGATTTTTCTGAAATTAATACGTTTCGTCGTCAAACTTTAAAAATTCACCACGGCTTCGTTATAACTCCGTTTTTATCCGTTCAAAAGGCCACGGATTCGTTTTAAAGTATATTTTCTAATTATCAAAGCCAAAATGTCGTACCATCAGTGGGTTTTTCCAGAATTTCGTTTTAAGGACAGAACGTAAAATATAGTTTACGAAAATAGTTTTTCTCGGACAAAACCTATTCTAATCCCTTCAAATCAACTCCAAAACTAATCTAATCCTACCATACACCTTCTTAGGGTGTCATGGGTTCCTAATCACCATCAAGACCAAAGAATAACTTGGGAATAATTATAGGATGACTAATATGTATTTATAACTCTAAAATCAAGAAATAAATGGTATAAACTACATAACATGCATATAAGCTCCAAAAATGATAAGAAACTTATGAAAATGAAGAGGAAACATAAAATGATAAAACATGCTTACAAGTGATATGATGAGGTGATTAAAACCAAGGATTAAGCCTAAACACCCTAGGTTTTTATTTCAAAACCTAAACAAGAGTGTTATCTAGATTGTATAAACACTAGAGCATGAAAAATTTTGATGTTTTCTCCTATCCCTTCTTGATGCCGGTTTTGAAGTGGAAGAAACAAAGAGAGGACTTTTCAAACTTGTGAAATAATGAGTTAAGTAAATGAAATGAATGATTGAAAGTTGAAATATAGGGGAAATAAAAGTCTAACCAAATCAAGAAATATTGTCCAACTTGAAGATGCATCCCCCCCTAGAACCGGTTTTGGGGGGATTGTGTCTAACATTTATATTTTTTTTTTTTTTTTTTTTATTACTTGTGTATATATTGTAAACATTTAACAAAAGTATAAGAAATGTGTAAGTTAAAACAAGGTTAAGTTAAGGTGAATGAAAGTTTTTGGTACAAGTAACTTTTTAATAAATCAAAATAGGTTGTATTGAGGTGATAAAAATTGTAAAAATACTTTCCTTGTGAAAATTGAGTGATAAAATAATTATCGTAAAATTTTTAAGAAAACGACGTAATAATTAAACTTTAACGATTAAAATACCAAATAAATTTGAAACACTAGGAAAACTAAAAATATAGTTTTTATAAACTAAATGTGAGTTTAAAAATACCTCGGGATCATTTTTGAAAGTAACGTTAAATATACAAAATAAAAACTCACGCGATAAAAATTATTAAATATAAAAATTACGCGTTTAATGTGAAATGCAAAATCATGAATGAACCGTTATAAGATGATGAATATGGAGTATGAGAAATGACCGAAATTGAGAATTGTGACACTAGAGCTTAAAGAAAACTAGTCGAGGAAATAGCTAGGCATAAGGAATGGTTAATTTCGGTGATAATCAGCTAGAGAAATCTATAATAGTCAATCAAGAACCTCGGCTTAGGATTAGGATTTCAAAAGTATGTAGGAGTAGAAGCTAAGTATGATGGTCGTAAATCCACACCAAACAAAGTTAGCTAACTTTGTTAAAGAAGGTGAAATGCATGTCGTCCTCGGACCTATTAGAGGTGAATTTATGCCCATTGACCTATCCATCATCGTTGACTTTGATGGATCACATCATCTATATGGCGAAAGTCAAAGACTTGCGGACCACGATACCTCATCTAATGACTTTGTCTCTTGCTCGACAGCGGTGACAATTCATCGGATCATGGTCTACTTCCTATGAAAGTCGTGATTCAAATGAGAAGTCCGACCTTCCCAAGCCCGAGCCTACACCCAAGCCCGCACTCGGTCTACTTGCAAGCCTTCTAGGAAGTCACCGAGGAATCAACTTCAAGACAGTTTCTTCAAGACTTATCTTTAAATCTTTGAATAATCGATCTGTTAAAAACAATTCCTTGAATGTTTCTAATTTAAGTACTTCTTCATGTAATCAAACATCTCCTATTTGAATAAATCTTCCAAGAAGAAGACATGTTTTGTATGTGGAAGTAAATTTCATTTAATTAAGGATTGTGATTTTTATGAGCAAAGATTGGGTGCATGTGCTACTCACCGTAAACACAAATCTAAGTGGACCAATGTTGATAATATTCCACCTTATGTCCCACAAACGACTAATGACTCTCATTGGAGAAGTTCGGTTGTTGCACCTTATGTGCAACCAACTAGCCCATACTTTAATCATAGCTATAGGCCTACATATGTTGACTCTATGTATCTTTGGGATGGGATATGGGAGCACCTTCTTTGAAGTCCTCAAGCGAGTTGTTCTTGGACTAACAAGGACCCAATCATCAATGGAGGACCAAGAACAATGGTGGATCCTCTAAATCTTCATGTCCTAAACACCGTGATCCATAAAGCGGGTTCAAGTCAAGAATGACTTGAACCTCCATCGAATACTAACCGCTTGTATATATTTTGTTGTTGTTTGTAGGATCATCCCTTAAGCATAAGAATATTGGTATTGTTGATAGTGGTTGTTCCGAAGCATGTCCGAAACAGAGATATGATGCACAATTTTGTTCCTATAGAAGGAGGAGGCAATGTGACTTTTGGAGGAAGTGATGGGAGTATCACGGGGAAAGGGACCATAAAGACACCTCATCGGATTTTGAAAATGTGTACTATGTTAAGGAACTTGACATTTCAACTTGTTCTCCGTTTCACAAATCATGACACTAAGAACAAAGTTCTCTTCTCGAGAATGAATGTCTTGTCTTCGTCTAAAGACTTCAAACTCCCGGAAGAAACTTCAATTCACTGAAAGTTCCTCGAACTCACAATTTATACACATTCAACCTTAATGAAGTTCAACCGGTGGTGACCTCACTTGTTTGGTGGCTAAAGCATCTCTTGATGAGTCTACTAAATGGCATAGGAGGATGGCTCATGTGAATTTCAAGACCATAAACAAACTCTCTAAAATGGGTCTTGTTGAAGGTCTTCCTCCAAAGTTTTCACCAATGATCATAATTGTGTCGCTTGCAACAAAGGAAAAC
The DNA here is from genome assembly GCA_022545495.1 of Chrysanthemum lavandulifolium. Classification (NCBI taxonomy): domain Eukaryota; kingdom Viridiplantae; phylum Streptophyta; class Magnoliopsida; order Asterales; family Asteraceae; genus Chrysanthemum; species Chrysanthemum lavandulifolium. Next base: position 107,288,041 of record CM040238.1, on the reverse strand, counting down.
AACAGAGCCTCTTACAAAGCTATCAATGCTATGAGCATCATTATCGAACCTCTTGATTTGCTCCACATGGATCTGCTTGGTCCAACTCAAGTCAAGCATTGATCATAAGTACTTACATTTGGTTATCACCGATGGCTATAGCGATTTTGTTGGGTTTTCTTTCTCGTAACCAAAGATGAAACATCTCAGTCGATTGAATTCATCACTCTCGTTGAAAATCGTTGAACAAAAGGTTAAGGGTATTGGTGTGATAATGGGACGAGTTTAAAATGCTATTCTTATAGAACTCGTGGGTCAAAAGGTATAAAAGGACTATAGTAATCCAAGAACCCCACAACAAAATGGGGTGGTGAAAGAAAGAATAGGACCTTAATAGAGGCCGCAAGATCAATGCTTGGACTCTAAACTACCCACTATGTTACGGATCAAGCTGCACGGCGTGCTATGTGCTAAACAGGTCTCCATTACAAGACCACAACTCAAAACACCATATGAACTTCTCTTTGGGAAGGTTCCCGTCATTCACTACCTAAAACCTTTTGGTTGTCAAGTGACCATTCTCGAACACCGGTGATCCGTTAGGAAAGTTTGATGAGAAGGTGATGATGGTTATATTGTGGGTTATTCACTCATAGTAAGGCATACTGTGGTGTACAATTTGCAAGCCAAGAAGATAGAGAGCGTTGAACACGAGATTTTGGAAGATAAGCATAATGTTCAAGGACGAGGGTCATACGTGGTCTTTTGATCTTGACTATTTAAGCGATTCTTTGGGTTACACTAGACATTTGGCTAACAAAATGCAGTCCTCAGCGTCTCCCACTAACAATGCAGGTCCCTTAGATGATGACTCGAAAATGAGGTTGAAGATGATGAGCAACCTATTCTTGTGCCTTCTTTCTCCCTAACAATATTGCGGTACCACCTCCAAGGAGATTGTCGATAAGAGTGATGAAGATGACTCACATTATGTCGAGGACCTTGCTAGGCTTCGGACTCAAGAATTTTCGCTAAGCTTGAAGCGAGCGAATGAAGAGGTTGCTAAGCATAATGTTCAAGGACAGGGTCATACGTGGTCTTTTGATCTTGACTATTTAACTGATTCTTTGGGTTACACTAGACATTTGGCTAACCAAAATGCAGGTCCTCAAGCGTCTCCCACTAACAATGCAGGTCCCTTAGATGATGACTCTGAAAATGAGGTTGAAGATGATGAGCAACCTATTCTTGTGCCTTCTTTCTCCCCTAACAATATTGCAGGTACCACCTCCAAGGAGATTGCTGATAAGAGTGATGAAGATGACTCACATTATGCTGAGGACCTTGCTAGGCTTCGACTCGAGAAGAGTCGGAGAAACCATGTTTCTGAAGTTGACTCTGTCACACCTATCATCCACAAATCTGCTTGAAGGCTATCTTGTTTCTTCTCATGTTCCTTCTCAAGTGTCTTCGGACTTTGGAGAACCTCATACACGCTTTCCTAAACCCTCCGATCTTGGAAATCATCAACCCAAAGTCGGCATTTTCACTTCACCCTCTTATGATCTTTGAATTTGAACCAACAATCACTAATCTTGATTCATCCATTGAAGTCACCCCATCTGCTACTCGGAGGATCAACATTGCTCATCCTCGATCCAACATCATAGGTGATCTTCGGCACTGTTAGAACTCGAAGGGCTATAACAAGTCCTCATTTGGATGATTGCTTTTCTCTTATGTCTCCAACCAACAAAGAGACAATCACACGAGACTTCAAACATTGTGCATTTGCTTGTTTTCTTTCTCAAGTGGAACCAACAAGTGTTTCTCAAGCTCTTAACGATTCAAGGCGGCTAGAAGCAATGCAAGAAGAAATGCAACAATTTCACAATCAAGAAGTTTGGATTTTGGTTCCACTACACGATGGCAAATATGCCATTGGGACAAAGTGGATTCGAAGAATAAGAGAGATGCTCGGGTGTTGTGATCAAAAACAAAGCAATATTAGTAGCTCAAGGCTTCGACAAGAGGAAGGGATTGATTATGATGAAGTGTTTGCACTGTTGCGAGTTGAAGCCATTCGCATCTTCTTGGCATATGCTTCTTACATGGGTTTCATGGTGTATCGGATGGATGTCAAAGGTGCTTTTACGTATGGTGAGATTGAAGAGGAGGTTTATGTCACTCAACCCAAGGGATTTGAAGACCCGGATCACCCAAATCATGTTTACAAGGTAGTTAAAGCTCTATATGTCTTACATCGTGCACTAAGAGCTTGATACGCTAGGCTTTCATCATTCCTCTTGAAGCATGGCTATAGGAGAGGTGCTATTGATAAAACTACATTCCTAAAGAAGAATTATTCGGACATCATTCTTGTGCAAGTTTATGTGGACGACATTATTTTGGCTCCACAAGCGAAGCTTGGTGTGGAATTTGAGGAACTAATGAAGGGTGAATTTCAAATGAGTGCTATGGGGAGCTTACTTTCTTTTGGGTCTCCAAGTTCGTGAGAACAAGATGGCATCTTTATCTCACAAGATAAATATGTGAGAGTCATTTTGAAGAAGTTTGGTATGGAAGGTGTTAGGATCCCACAACACCTTATGAAGCTCCAAAGACTAAAGCAAATAATGAACCAGATCTACACGTGAATGTTCATCCAGACAGTCCATGATTGGTTCATTGATGTATCTAACGACTTCAAGGCCCGATATTACATTTCTTTGTGAGTGTTTGTTCTCGACATCAAGTCACTCCACTTTCTTCCCATCTCAATCTTTGTCAAGAAGATCTTTAAGTACCTCAAAGGCCAACCTCTTTTAGGCCTTTGGTACCCAAAAAGTCTCCTTTCAAGTTGGAAGCATATAGTGGCGGTGATTATCTTTGGTGCAAACGGATAGAAGATCCACAACTGAGGTCGCCAATTTCTTGGCAAAAGGTTGATTTATTGGCAATGCAAGAAACAAACCATTATGGTCGCCTCAACTCTTCAAGCGAGTATGTTCTTCTTTGCAAATTCTTGTGGACGGTCCTTTGGATTCAAAACCAATTCTTTGGACTATGGGTACAACTTCATGAACACTACAATTCATATAGATAATCAAAGTACCATCTCGCATAGTCAAAATCCGGTTTTTCACGATGAACAAAACACATTGAAATCGGGCACCACTTTATAAGAGATGCATATGAAAACATTTGATAAAAGTGGCTAAAATTCATACGATGATAATGTGGCGGACCTTTAACAAAAGCTTTTGATGGACCAAGGTTTCAACACCTTGTGGTCAATATTGGAATGCTAAACCCTTGTTGCATAGTTTAAGGGGAGGCATAGGCCTCGGGGAGGCATATGCCTCGTGGGAGGATTTGTGCAAACTCGCATATTTTTGTGCCATATCTTTCTATACTTGTTTTCCTTTTCTATAAATTTGCTTTATCGGAGGGTTTGTAAAAACATCATTTTGCCTATAGTGATAGCGTTTATTTAATATATTTTATCTTTTTAATTTTCTCTAATAGTTTAACCTCTGTTATTCATAATTCTTTACTAACACTAACTGTCTAATAATTCTTTAGTTTGTTTGTCTTTGTGTTGTTCTTGTGTATTTTTGTGTCTGTTTTGCAGTTGTCTGGATTGCAGTTTGTCCATTCCATGATCAAGTTCAAATTCATCAAGTGTGACTCTATGGTACATGGTCAAGATAGCTTAAAGAGTGTTGCTTGTTTCTTATGAAATTAAAAGTACTGAAGCAAACAATTTGATTCCATGAAGTTTTAATCTTGAAGAAAAGAAATTGAAGTCAAATTGTTCATTCATTCATTCATTCAAGAAGCAGTTCTGACTTACAACTTACATAAAGTCAACCTACTACATATGCATCTTCAAGATACGAGTTGTACACTTAAGCTAATCCTAATCTAGTGTATATCTTCCATTCCAAATCTAAGTGAATGTTGGATATCGTTGATCTTAGCTTTGCTTTTGTGGGTCTTCATAACCACCCATTCCGTCTATCTAGATGGTCGGATATGCATGACCAAAGACGACGAAGATGCTAAGGTCCAAAATGGAGAGGATGGATTGATGCAAGCGATTGATGATGGCGATGACCACGCATGATGGCGGAGAAAATAACGTCTCTGTGTGCTTCATCTATGCATTTCAACCAAAATGCAATCCATCCACCTCTCTAAGCCCTTCTATTATACGATGTGTGTTGATGCACCAAAAGATGGCGAAGTGAGACCAGAACCACCTCTCTATCTTTGGGAGTGGCGGATTCTGGCACGAGGCCTTTGTTGAGGCCGAAGTCTTTGGAGGTTGGGAGTATGATGTTCCTCCTTATAGGAGTCATCGAGAATCATCGTGATTCACTTGGATTCACTACACTATCATCTTACGAAGAAGGAGAAAGGGTGATTTATTTGGTCGTGGATAGGGTTGAGGAAAGTAATGTAGCCATGGGTTTGATTCACCACTTGATGATGATGAAGAGGATGATGAAGATGAGGTTGTGAGATCTATGATCTCGGGTTTGGTATTCATGATGCAATTTGGTTAATTGGGGTTTATTATTGCATCTATGGTTTGTGGTAAATATTTGGGGATCTTGATGAAGAGATAAGTAAGCATTGGGATCATTTTATAGGCAGGTTCGAGGTTCAATGAGTATTAATGCAGTGGGTGCCTGATAATTCTAGAAACTTACAGAAGATATTCTTATCTTTGATGGTTTCTGCTTGAGTTATAACTTCATGATTGACCATGTGTTTCTCTTGAAGGGTTAATTTGGGTTGGGTCAAAGATGCAATACACGTAGTGACGGTCAACCAAGCGGTCCATTTTCTTTGACTATAATTTGGGCAAAAACTATCACTCCACCATCACTCTCTTCAGAACTAACCAATTCCCCCTCATCCTGCATCCACAAACACTCACCACTTCAAGAAACATAACCCTAAAAACTCATATCCCTCATGGCTCTTAAATTTAATCATGACCACAACAAAGTTGCATTTCTGGGAAACGGTAAGGGATATGAATTGTACGAACCAATGGTGGAATTCTTGAAAAGGTCCAAGATTTGCTATGCTCTAACACATGCTCCAAATGAGATTTATGAATCACTGGTTACTAAGTTTTGGGAATCTGCTAAACAGAGGAATGAAACAGAGATTAGAGCGGTGATTGACGAAACAGAGCACATTGTGACAGAGGACCTAATTCGGAGGAAGCTTCACTTGGAAGATGTTGATGGAGCATTTCACTCTAATCAGGAAAACGTACTTCTTGGGCTAAGGGCAATTGGCTATCGTGGTACAAGGACCGATATGTGGTCAAAAGGAACTTTGAAGTGGAGGTTCTGGTTCACACCTTGCTTCAATGCATAAGCAACAAGTCGGTGGATGGGACGAGTTCTCTACTCAGCTGGGATATGGTATTGTGTGTCTTTCCCAAGGATAACTTTCAATTTTTCTAAGTATATTTTTGAAAACATGGTTGAAAATATTCAAAAGAAAAAGGCTAAGTTTTTAATGTACCCAAGGTTTTTGAAAATGACATTAGACACCTCTACCCAAGCCCAATCTTTTTATCCCATAGGTACTTTAACTGCTAAATTATTTGCAACCATGAGAACCCACTTTCAGGGGGAACATCATCCCTTGCTAGCAGCCATGTTACCCCAAGGCAATGAGGCTGCTGATGAGGAGAATGTAGCTAATGATCCTCCTTCTTCACCTGTTGCTTCTGATGGTAATCCATTAGTTAACATAGATGAGGGCCCCTCATCAACTGTTGAAGCAACTCATGTTGCTCCAAACCTGCCACCCTGTCCCAGTCCACCACCCACACTAGTTACTCATGATGAGTCTGATCTTAATAGACTACCCACACCAAGTCCTGTTAGGGATCCTCTCAATGAAGATCTTCCTCACATTGAGCATGACCATGATTCTTCTGAAAGGTCCAATGAAGCTCCCTTACCACGCAGCAATCTGCTGGTGGGCCGAGGACCCTATTACACTCTCATCTATCTATGCTCTTGTCACTTGGTATGTCTTGAGGTTACTAGTCCGAAAAAGGAGCTTGCGAGACCAAGTCTTCTCTTGGGAGTAAGATTGAAGAACGCATAATCAAGTTAAGGAAATAGAGGACAAAGCGAAAGGGACCTCCAAAAGGAAGCTTGTGGTTTCTTCTGATGAAGAACAAGAAGCACCTCGGTTTGGGTCTCTTGATATGTTGGCTGATGTTTCTCTCAATGATCCTTCATCAGTAGTTGCTGCCTCCTCAAAGAAGTAACCTGTTCTCTACAAAAGAAGAAAGAGATCTTATATTCATAAGGTATCTTCTGAAGCTTCAAAGGAACCTGATGTTGACAAGGCTGCATCTGCTGATGTGCAAATGGAGGATGCATCTTCAGATCATGGTCAATCTTCATCTGTTCAAAAACCGTCAGGCCCTTCACCTTCAGCAGATCTTTCTGATGTTGTTGCCATGACCACTCAGGTTGATAATGCATCAACATGTTGACTTGGGTATTGCTACCGAGGTTCATCGTTGATTTAGCGAAGATGAGTGTGCTAAAACGATGATAAAGGGAAAGATGTAATAAGCGAAGATGAGCTTGGTCCGGACACAGTAAGTGAGGAGGAAAGACTAGGTCAAGCAAGTAGATTGGTGAGTTTGAGAAGTCAAAGGAAAGTGAAGTGTTGGCTCATCAACTTGAAAGCAGAGGACTTTTCATCTTTAACTCACGAGAGAAGAAGAAGCTGGATGCAATGCGGGTTCGGATGCTGCTTGAACTTTGGGATGTTCTAACTCGACAAGTCATTTCAAGACCTTCTCTTGCTCAAAGTATACTAGGTGGAGATTTCCTCGGTGACACTTATGTGGAGCAAATGATGGCTCGGGGAAGACAACGGAAGCAAGAAGCTGTGCGCAAAGGAGAGCCATCAAGCTCGGAAGAACAAGAGAAACCTCCTACTAAAGATGAAATAAGAATGGTGGTGAAAATCAATGCTCGATGTACAACTACGGCTTAACAATGAAACAAGTCAAGGCTTTTCAGATCATGTTACATTTCGCAAATATAATCAGATCATGAGGACAAATCATCATCTTCAACACATTCTACCAACTTGAGAAGGATTTCAGAGAATGAAGTTGCTCAAAGAGCCAAAAGACTCAAGTCTGATGATGCTCAAGCCAAGGAATCATCTCCAGTCATTCCTGCTGAAGCAACTTCTGAAGTTGCTTCTTCTACTGACAAGGGTCCATCTGCTGAACCATCTACCAATTCTCCTGAAGCACCTGATATTTCAGCCCCCACTTCATCTGTGGCAATCGTTGTCACACAAGAAACTTCTGGAGTTAAGGAAGCTGATCTCGCAGAAATAAAAACAGAAAGGGCAATAAAGATGCTTCACAGGATGAATGCACTACGTGAAGGTGTTCCATTAACTCTCCTCTGCCTCTTCAAGCCTTACCACAAATGTTCAAGCGAAAATGCTCCTACGGGAAATCCATAAGTCGGTGGGAGGAAAAGAGAATGGCCAAAAGATCTCCTTTGGATCTTGAAGATGATAACTCAACTTTCATTAAAGAGAATTCTGCTGCTGATTTTCTGAGGAGATCAAAATGAGTTGGTCGATTGAAATTGAAGGATGATGAGATGAATGTCATTCATCGAAGGACTCACTTCAATGGAATTCACCTTTCTAAAGGAAATTCTACACTTGGTAGGCAGGCGGACTTGCTTTCTTTGTATACTCGTGTTACTACCCATTCTGCAACAAGGAACCACGTGGTTACGGGATGTTCTTCTAGGAGATCTTCAAGTCTGATTAACTCTCATTCTCCCAACGAGAAAGCACATTCCATTTGGAAGAACTCGCATCGGTGGAAGGTGGCGTCTGGAGATTCTATCCTCTCCTCGTGTACATGTATTGGAGACTAAGAGTGGGATCCTTTTGCGCATGCTTGTCGACCAAAAGTATCCATTGCCCAAGAGACTTATGGAAAGATGCTTAGTCGAGGTGGAGATTCCTCCGGATCCGATGGGCAATGAAAGACTATCCGCTTCAACATTGGTGGGCTTGATCAAGACACAACTTCTACAACTGCAATAAGCCTCATTCTCATCCTTATCATGATACTTGGTACTCTCTGCACTACCCTGTTATGTTACATTTTGTTTTTGTTATTTGTGTTGTTTGTCAATTTCCGTGTTATTTATCAATTTACGTATTATTTATCAAGTTCTTAATTAAAAAAAAAAAAAAAAAAAAAAAAAAAAAAACTAACTTTTATGCAAGTTTGTTTGTTGTAAAATTCGATGGTTTTAACTCACTGATGTACCTTGTGTATGTCAAAGAGTTGACTAGTCCAAAGTACGACTTTGGTAAAACACAACAAATCATTGATAATTTGTAATGGTTTGCTCAAAATCATAGGGTTCTGCAACCACCCATGCTTACTTCTTTGAGGGTTGTATGGTCATCAATTCACCATGGTCTATTCCTTTTGGAATCCAAGAATTGGCTAGCCCACATGTATATGGCATGTGGTAAAGGCAACTGCATCCATATTTGGTTCTCGATTCACCAATTCTAAGAATTGACTAGTCACGAGCAAGCGGCTACGGGTAAAGACAAGTCAAATCCGTTTCTATGGTTCTTTGGTTTGCCAATAAATCGATGGTTATCAATGTACCATAGTTTTGAACTCGAACATGTGGCTACTCCGGTAGTGATGGCTATTGGTAAAGAGACATCAAACCCATTAATTTCAATGATTCACCTCTCACGGAGTTAACACACCGGAAGTGATGAGAATAGTCGAAACTTATATGTTTTGATGTACATAATGTCATATGTTCTTTGCAAAGATCCGGTGTCTCTGATTCGGTCATCATAGAGATGTTCTTCTTACGAATCTTTGTTGTTGATCCTCGAATCTTGGCCCTTCATAGCTCGAAGTGTTTAAGATATGGGGAGGATCTTGTTTGGAAATTTTTCATAAAATGGTACAATCCTCAACGGCATTATCGATCTATCAAGGAAACTTGAACTTAACCTAGTCAAATTCGGTTTAGGGAGGATTGTTGGGAATTAAGGTAAACTCTGATTACCAAGTATCTGCAGAAGAAGAATGGATTCTGTGAAGTTATACTTGAAGGTGTTAAAGGTAAATCGTGTTTCGTTGAAAGTGTGAATCACGTGGAGAGATAAGCTCGGTATATAGTAAAAGTCACAGTATGAAAGATAGGTTGGCGCCGTATTGTATAGAGCTTACTCAGAATAAACAATATGATTAGTAAAACAATATGATTAGTTGCATGGTTGTCTAGATGCATGCTTGGTCTATGTTTGTATTAGGAGCGTAGGTTGTAAACGCTCGTGAGTCATTAGGGTTTCTTGCCTATAAAAGGAACCATAATAGTTTGTAATAGATAAGCTTTTCTCAAGTCTTTCAAGTCTGGTAAACTATCCGAAACATAGAGTTTCTATAATCAAAAGATCCATAGAGGATCAAAGAGTTCTTAGTTATTATAACTTGTATTTACTTTCCGCTACAAAATACGAGTTGTAGAGATCTTCTATTAGTTTGCTTGTGATTACATAGGCAACACTAACGATCTCCGAGTGCTTAAGATCTATCAAGGTCTGTGTGTATTCTACACCAATCAATCGTCTAGATCTGTCTCGATAGATCTTGATTCCAAGAATATATGCAGCTTCTCCTAAATCTTTCATGGCGAAACATCTTCCAAGATAGGATTTTACATCTTGTAACATTGGAATATTGTTTCCCATAATCAATATGTCATCAACATATAGAATTAGGAAAGTTACATAACTCCCTAGCTTTACGATATACACATGGCTCATCTTGATTTTGAGAAAATCCAAATTTCTTTATCTCATCATCAAGCGTTTATTCCATTGCCTCGATGCATGCTTAAGTCCATAAATGGGCGCTTGAGCTTGCATACGGTTAGGATATTTTGGATCAACAAAACCCTCGGGTTGCTCCATATAGACCTCTTCGTGAAGATGTCCATTGAGGCGTTTTTCGTCCATTTGCCATATCTCAAAGTCATAGTATGCCGCTATGGCTATGAGAATCCTTATAGCTCTAATGTGCGCTACAGGAGAAAAGGTTTCTTCATAATTAATCCTGTAGGTTTGGTGAAGCCCTTTGCTACGAGGCGAGCTTTAAAGGTGTATACCTTACCATCCATGTCGATCTTCTTCTTGAAGAGCCACTTTCGCCAAGCTGTCTTGCGGTTAGGAGGAAGCTCAACTAAGACCAGAGACATCATTGTATTTCATGGATTGCATTTCCACATTCATTGCATCAAGCCATTTCTTGGATTCAGGATCCAGCAATGCAGCTTTATAGTTATTTGGCTCACCAAGATCCTCTAACTCATGTTCCTCAGCATCAATCTATAAACACATACGGTCAGGAGCACGACGTGTCTTATTGGACTTTCGAATGGGAACAATATCACTTTGAGGTTCTTCAATTTCTTGATCATCCTCATCGTGATGAATGCTAGTGTCTAAAGAAGGATTTGTATCTTCTTCTTCAATTAATTCAAGATCATCCATACTCCCACTTGCTTTAAGATCCATAAGATTACTCTCAAAGAACTCAACATTTCGAGCAACAAAAACTTTGTTCTTAGATAGAAGATAGAAAGAATATCCCATAGTTTCCTTAGGGTATCCTACAAAGATACACTTAATAGCTCTAGGTTCAAGTTTGTCAGGTTTGGTAAGTGTATCACGCTTAGCAAGTGCCTCACAACCCCATACTTTTAAGTAAGACAGCTTAGGGGCTTGCCCATGCCATGCCATTATGGTGTCTTTTCAACCTTCTTAGTTGGAACCATATTGAGAATTAGTGCGGCGAGACTCGAGGGCATAATCCCAAAGGACTTTGGAAGAGTAGTTTGTTTCATCATAGAACACACCATGTCAAGCGAGGGTTCGATTTCTCTCTCGGATACACCATTGTGTTGTGGAGTATAAGGAGGAGTTCGATGGGCAATAATCCCATGCTCCGCGGATGATCCAAAACTCTTGACTCATATATTCACCTCCACGATCAGAACGTAGTGATTTTATGGTCTTCCCGAGTTGGTTTTCTACTTCCTTTTGAAACACTTTGAATGTATCAAACACTTCATGTTTATGTTTCAACAAGTAAACATAACCATACCGACTATAGTTGTCAGTGAAAGTCACGAAGTAATTTGCTCCTTGTCTTGAAGTGATTCTAAATGGGCCACATACATCTGAGTGTATAAGTCCAAGTAAATCTTTAGCCCTTTCCACTTGATGTGAATAATGTTTTCTAGCCATCTTACCAGACATACAAGCAACACACATTTCAAGAGACTTAATGTCAGATGAGTTGAAAAGTCTATCGTGTTGCAACTTCTCCATGCGTTTCTTGCTAATGTGTCCAAGACGACCATGCCACAAGAGAAGCGAGTCCAAGTTAGTCTTGGCTCTTTTATTGCTTCGACAAACATAGAACTTTCATTTGTATTGAAAAGACATTTCAATTTCAAAACACCATCACGAGGAATAGAAGTAAAATAAACAACGTTATTCCTAGAAAATGAAATATAATTATTCGATTCAAAGCGGTTAATAAAACCATCGTCATACAAGCGAAAGCGAAATAATCCCCTAGTAATAGAGGAGCATAATGACAATCATTTAAAACAATAACTAATCCACTTGGGAGAGATAAATGATAACTTCCAATAGCTTCAACCTGCGTTAACCATTGCCCTTACGGACTTAAAGCTCCTTGCTTGACTTCTTACTACCCTTAGACCACGAGTATTATTACGGATGTGAGTACCACACCCGGTGTCATATACTAAGGATGATTTAGGAAAGAGTAGAGTTCTATTGTGAAAATACGAAGAACTAGCGCAGAGGCTGTTTCTTCTTTTCATTAACTCGGTGAGATACTTGGGACAATTCCTTCTCGATGTCATGTCTCACCACTTTGGTGATAGGTGGCGATCCCTTCTTTGGATTATCCTTCTTGGGTGGTGGAGGAATCTTGGGTTTGGATTTAGAGGAAGAAGCATTGTATGGCTTATACTCAGGAGCATAACCAAACTTGATGTTTCCATTCCCACGATTCCCCTTAGCAGCCTTAAACGATTTATTATTCTTTTGGTTTTTCTGGACCTTACCACCACATACATAATGGAGTGCAGGTGAAACATCTTTCTTTGGCAACGTCTGTTCATGTTGCTTAAGCATAGCATGCAGTTCATTTATAGTCTTCCCCATGTTGTGCATATTAAAGTTCTGCACAAACGTAATGTACTCTTTAGAGAGACCGATTAGGATCAAACTGACTCCATAGTGCGAGTAACTAGGTGACCAAGGCGTTCCAAGCTGTCAATGTAGCTCTTCATCTTGAACATATGAGCTAACGATTGACCCTCTTCACGCTTGCAAGCGTGGAATTCACGTGCGGTTGTAGAAGCTCTTGTTACGCTTGTTAGGAGAACATAGACATCAACTCACGAAGCATGTCATAAGCACCAAGATGAGTTAGATTTCGTTGGATCTCTAACTCCATGGTCATGAGCATGAAGGCGACTATGTTCTTTGAACCTTTGACCCAGCGGTATAATTGCGAGAGCCTTAGGTAGACGGGGTGGCGGGGTAACAGCAGTCTTTGCGGTATGGGATGCTCTAGATAAGCTTCCTTATCTTGGTGATAGTATGATCGGTGGCGATACCAATCAATGAAATTAGGTCGGTGAGTTTTGTTTCTCAAAGAAACTCACGAGTACCGAGCTGTTTCCGATTGAAGTAGTCATCTACAATTGAAAAGTTCAAATAATTAGTATTTTCGATAATTACATTCTTAAAAGAATTAACTACCCAATTAATTACTAATAAGACTAAGATCCATCTTGCAACCCCATTTAATTACCATAGGTGTGACCAGTGTATAAAAAAATAGGACAAGAGGTAAGCGACGAGCGTTAATTGCATAATGCAACTCTTAGATTTTATGAGACTGTTTAAGGCATTAGTATCAAGTAATAATGTCAAAAGCATGTTTAGTTCTCATCTTATGCCTCGGGTTCGAGGTCTGACCAAGTTAACTCGAGATAAGTCGACCAAGTATGAGCGTGTAAAAATAACCGGAGGTCGACCGGTGAGAAATAATTACCATGGGTTGGAAGGCCATTAGGTCGACCGGAGAAGTCAATCCAAGTGCGTGTTCATAGTTGGATGGCATAGACTTAAAATTAACAAATAGGTATGCACACATAAATGTGGTAAAAGTCGTGTACAAAGAAGCATGCAAAACAACTTTGTAACACTAATTTTAAAACTTTTTGGTAATGACACCGTAGTGATCATCATGGTTCACGGTAGCTCAATCGAGCATACGGGGAGGCAGAGGACCGGTGTAAGCCAAGCATAACCTTAGACATCCTTTCGAGCATTGCTGGCGCACCTTTTAAACCCTTTTGAGTTTGTTCTAGTTGGTGAGCCGTACATCCCAAGTGTCCATAGCGTCTAGTTTTAAATTCTTGACGTGTTTCATATATTAGGTCACTTTATTTTACAAAACAATTTTCCACGAATCAAATAGCGGGTCTGTCATGGTATTTAGGCGTGTAAATAAAGACCAATGTTAATGTTATGATTACGATATGTATTATTCCATATTGCATACAATTAGGTGTCAAAACAAGTAATAATGCACATATAGGAATCACAAACATATAAGCATAAACATCAACATAAATAACCACATATTGTTAGGGTCCTCTTGCGAGTCTTCCCCAACGGAGAACCATAAGACCGTCACTAGGATGCAATACCTAGATAGCCCATACATCACTTAAATAAGCAATTGAGTGGGTCTTGTGGTAGGAAAAACACATAAAAGCATGGCATTCTAATTAACAAGTAATTACGCAATTTATGTATTTATAAACCAATATGTAATTCTAATTATCATAATGATTATAATTAACAATTAATAAATACAAATTAATTTTTAATTCTAATTAGCAAGTAATTTTAATTTAACATGTAATTCTAATTAACAATTTTAATTTTAATTAACAAAGTAATATAAAATTAACATGTAAATTAAATTCTAATTAACAAATTAATTCCAATTAACAAATTAATTCTAATTATCAATATAATTTCTAATTTTTGTGTGACTAGTTATTATTTATTAAAAATTAACAAGTATTGCATGTAATTGTCAAAATAAAATAAAACAAATAACTAAACTAGGTTTCATGCGGTCTTTTAAAACATGTTTATTAATATCGAAGCGTGTAACCTATAATCGCAAAAGCGAGTTGACTCGTGATGCCTTGTTGGGATTTTAGAACGGTTAACCATTAACCTCTGATGCGGCGGATATTGGATCTAGTTAACGCAATTATGTTAAGCACGTAATTAATAAACACATAATTAATACAATATTAACTAATTAAAAGGGATTAAGAAAAGCTAACATTGCTTGGCAATTGATCTCTAATGTGGAACAAGAAACCAAAGCGAAACCTTAAGTATCTAAAATAGATACCTCGAAGAGTATCACACACAAACCGATTAACGTATCGTTCGATTGTCGCTAGTCGAGAACGTAAACAATAAACCAAGTCAACAACCTTGACCACTTGAATAAAATACTCATATACGAAGTCCTCAAGAACCAGCCCAACTTACGTCGAGATCACCCAATGCGCCAAAGCGACTTGCACTTTATGCGATATCGGACACACCTTGTCCGATATGTTACTGCCTTTATCCAAATCAAAACCACAAGCGAGCGGTTTCTCCTTCCTTGTCGCTGCGATATGTGTCGACTAGGAGACTAGGAAACAAGAGCTATCAACTTATCTAAACACTTGTCAAGAATACAAGTTTAGAGCTTAACAAACCTTCAAATCCCTTAATCGTTTTAGAGCAAGCGACCAAGAGTAGCGAGGAGCAAAAAAAGCGATTCGGTTTAGGGATAGGAGAAGAATTATTATCGTGAGTTTTGTCTTGGGTATGTTTGTTTATATAGTTAAACAAACCGACTCCCACAAGGAGTACAATTAGCTTCTTCGACAAGTCTAACCCAAGCCAAAGCCCATGTCTCTTTTCCAGCTTGTATTACCCGATCAGTTAAGCACTCAAGGCCCAAGGCTTGCTGAATTCGTCCCATGTAAGAGTCCAAGACAACCCATGGTTTTAATTCATGATCGGGTCAAATAACGGGTATGTATATTCAAGTATTATTTTACGTTCAACACATATACTCGTGTTTATCGCGTGTGCCCCCATCGGCTCATACACAATTAGTCGTCTTGTCGTGTTTTAAGACTCCCACAAACCAACAGATCAGATTTAGGCACTTTATCTAGGTGACCATATTCCACGTGCAAAGCTTTGATAAATGTAGCCCACAACTAAGGGCACGTATGGTTTGTAGATGGGTTTAAGATTTGAATTTGGATTTGGATTTGAATTTTAATTTGTTAGGATTTGGATTTGATTTAATGTAAGAAAGAGAAACAATATACTAAAGTAAGTGGGAGTGAAAAATATATTATTTAATATATAAAAATTAGTTTATACTTTAGTTTAAAATATTCATAAAACAATATATTCATTTTTTAACATAAAAGCAATCGAAACAAGTACATATGCTCAGTTGGGTCCATACACAGTCTTAAAAAAAAGTTGGGCCCACACAAATTCAGAAAACCCTCCCAATTAGTAAGTATTGGAAACAGTGGACATTTTTACAAATCTAATCCTAATTTTAAATCTAAATTTAAAACAACAAAGGTTTTAAACTTTGACTTCAAAAACCCATAGTAAAACCATCAAACAAACATACCCCAATACTTTTGAGTTTTGAAACGCCACACCCGTTTAAACATAAGAACTCTATTCAACGCATAAAAACTCGAAGCACCTAAACCACCATTTTTATTTGAGGCTAAAACGATATTCTAACTCGCCCACACCATCTTTTTTTTTATCAACATCTACTCCATTAAAAAATTAGCTACGTATACTTTCCATAACGTGTAACACCTTCATAGGGACCTTAAAGATCGACATATGGTATATAGCCATCGAGCCGAAAACAGACTTAAAAAGGTCAATCTACCACTAATTGAACGGGTTTTTAACTTCCATTTAAATAATCTTTGCGACAACTTGTTAATTATACCATCCAAGATTTTACTCTCGACCTCATGCCACCAACCATAACACCAAGATAAGAAAAGGAGAAGTAAAGTGGAACATCAATCGAGAAGATCGTGAACCACACCTTGAAGCTACACGGTCCCATTAATTTGCTTTTACTTATATTGATATGAAGACCAAAAGCTAAGTGAAATCATTTGAAAACACGAATAATGGTATCAAGGTTAGACTTTCTCCATCGTCCCATAGATATGCATCGTCCACGTAAAACAAATGAGAAACTTTCATTAAGGATGCAACTGGAACTCTCGTAAATAAACCATCAGCCACCACTCAATGAAAAGAAAGATGTACACTTTCCATCACCAATCTATACTACTTATAATGTAGGAGAATGAATCTCTCTCCTCTTAGTTTTAATTTACAAGTCATAATACTTATTATACAATACACAAAGCACAAATAAAACTAAAAAAACCACTACTCACAATTAATACATTATTAAAAATACACTTTTATAAAAAAAAAAAATACAACTATTCAACCACAATTTACAATCTAATGAAGCTATCTTCTATACTACATATAATAGAGGGATAACTCTCTCTCCAAATTTTAAGACTTACAAGAAAAGAAGAATAGTGTACAACACTTTAATGCACATAATTTTCAGACGTACAAGATAAGAAGCATAGTGTACACCACTTTAATGCACATATTAAAAAAGCAAAACACCACAATAATGCTATTTAATGTAGTCAAGTAGTACTGGTCAATAAATACATTTAATACTGATTATTAAATACCCTTACATAAGAAATACAAATTATCAAGCATATTGTACAACCAAATTAAACACACTTATTGCATTAAATGTCACTAATACAAATATTAAAGCATATTATACAAATATTCAAGCCCGAGCAGACAGCAGGACAAAGCGGGCTTGAGAGCAAGCGAGCAGCGAAGCCAAGCAGGGCACGAGCTAAGCGAAATTCTTGAAATTCGTAAATTTATTATAAAAGAACATAATAAACTAAAATACATGATTCACGGAAATTTTATTTGAGGTACCCATGCATATAGCAGAACCCCGCATTAAATGTCACTAATACAAATAATAAAGCACATTATACAAATATTCAAGCCCGAGCGGTCAAAGGAAAAATGGGCTCGAGCCCGGCTGGCAGCAGCCAAGCTGGTTCGAGCCGAATGGGCACGGGCTAAACAAAATTCTTGATATCGTAAATTTATTGTCAAAAGAACATAATAAATTAAAATACATGATTCACGAAAATTGTTATTTAAGTACCCATGCGGTAAAATACGGATACCCTCTAGTATATAAAAACGGAGAGAGGGGGTCTCTCTGTTTAAGACCCTTGTGGAATTTAAATTCGTTGGTTCGACTTCCATTAATGAGAATAGAACCCTAGATGATATAAGACAACTTTGAATCCATCTACACCATTTGTCACCAAAGCCAAATTTCTTTAAAATATCATCCAAATAATCCCAACGAACCGATACATAAGCCTTCTCAAAATATACCTTGACAATCAGTGTTTGTTTCTTCTAGTATTTGCACCAAGATATAATCTCTTTTAAATTAAATGGGCCATCAAGAATTATCTATTGGCAACAAACACAGATTGAACTTCGTTCATGATACTCCCTAATACGGAACCCAAACCGATTCACCAAAACCTTAGCGATAATTTTGGACATGCTTCAAATTAAACTAAACGGACAAAAATCTTTCACCGTTTTTGCGTCTTGCTTCTTAGGAATTAAAGCTGTAAAAGATGTTGTTGTTCCCCTTTACAAGGTTAGCTTAACTATAAAGTTAATCTAACCAAGTTTTCTGTTTAAGTAATGTAATGAAAGACTAATAATAAGATATAAAGCTTAAAGAAAGGACACAAAGTTTTCAACATTTAAGTTCTTATTAAAGTAAATCAAATAATTTATATCCAACTGTTTGTGGAACAACAATTAGGATTTTATGACAAGTAGGGGTGGAAATGAGTAGGCAGCTCGTGAAAAGCTCGGGATCGGATCGGTGAGAAAGCTTCGAATGAGCCGAGCCTAAGCGAGCTTGAGCCGAGCTCGAGCCTAGGTTGCACTCATTTATTAATTGAGCTCGAGCCAGAGCTTTACATACAAAGCTCATTTTGGCTCACAAGCCTAAGTGAGCCTAAACTATATTATGATATTTTAAGTATTAAAAACTTTTATACGAGCCAAGCTCGAGCTTTTAAATGAGCTCAAAAAAGATATATTACGAGCCGAGCTCGAGCTCGAGCCAAGCATTAACTTTTCATTTCTAAATCGTATAAACGAGCCAAGTCCGAGCCTATATAACACACCACAAGCCGAGCTCGAGCTTCAAATTTAAAGCTCGAAACGAGCCGAGCTCTAGCTCGATCTTTTTAAAACTTAAACGAGCCGAGCTCGAGCTCTGGCAGGCTCGGGCTCGGCTCGGCTCGTTTCCTCCCCTAATGACAAGTATGGTAAGATCTCCTCACTGAACTCAAAGTAAAACCTAAGTTACACTTTGAGTAACAACTATGCTTAACCAACTAAGTTCTAGCTCATGGACCTAGTTGTATTTTTAGGAGTGAAAGTGTTTGTGAATGTTTCAACATTTAATGAACAAACTTTTCAACTTTTACTCATGCTACAACTTTCTTTTATAGGCTAAAGAATGGGTAAAGACCTTTTGATAAAAGGTGCATGTCCTAGAATGAATGGACAAGGTACATTTTTACTTTGTCCTTATACAATATTCTATTATAAGAATGGACAAACATACTTTAGTAAGAATAGTGTTGGCAATTTGTTGTGACATTTACCCAACTTTGGATATTAAACTCACGTATATATATTTTCAAACACTTGTGTCCATATAAAAATAGGCAATGCGCTTGAGTAAATAAGCGATTGTACTCGAGTAACCAAATCAAGCCTTTCATCAAACCAAGTAAACAATCGCGTATTCTAGTAAAACAAGCATTGAACTTGGGTAAAATGAGCATGTATTCTCACCCCAAAGCAGGTTTAAAACAAGTAAAGTAGGAGCCTTGAACTCACCTCAATATGAAGGAACACAAAATATCTGGCTGACATCAAGTAGCAAAACACAGCGGTGTCAATAGTAATGCACGACGATACCAAGAGTACGAGCACAGCGATGCGGAATCGGCATAACCTAATAAGTATCGGATTATCTCGAATATGTTGGGATGAAAAGCCTTCTTCGATGTTTGTGTTACTTTGCATTCATGTTAATGTTACTGCTGCTCAGACAAAGATACTACTGTTAAGTATTAGGATTTAGTAAATCCATAAGTAAAAGACTCGGTCACCTCGGGCATTTGTTAGCATTAGAAAGTTCGTAGTATTAGACGTTTAGTCATTAGTAACTAGTTAGTTAAGTAACAGCGTGGAGGACGGACGGGTCTTTACCCACTGTATACCTGATCCACTAAGTACCGTGAATGAAGACGGTAAATCCGTAGACAACACTAAGTATCGTGGCATGATCGGTAGTTTACTCTATCTCACGACACTCTTTTTCTTTAGCCCTTTTGATCATGAAAAGTTCTAGAGTTCAAGCTTCTCAAGAGCAACCTCTATCTCGTGAACAAATCGTTCAAGAGATGAATGAACTTCAAGATCTTACCAACCTCATTGAAACACATATCCAAAATGTCACCAACACTCAAAACACTAACTTTACTTTGCCACCCTCTATTGTTCCATCACCTCCACAACCTAAAAGAACCACTTGTATTATTGTTAGACTTTATTGCTTCACTAATCCATTATCATCAACTAACTCATCTCCAACTAAGAACTTCTCACCACCAAGTGATTATAACATTGCTTCTCCTTCCTATCCACAAAGCTCACCACCAAACACACCTATAGCTCCAAACACTACCATTCTCCAAAACTTACTTTCAACTCCCAAAGTAACACCACTACCACTATCATCCGCACCACCAGCTCCAACACAAACATCCAAACAATCACCATCGATAGAAACCAAATTAAAACCTATTGAGCTCTTATTTTCTACACCACCCACCTCACCTAATCAACTCTTTGATATCGTAGAAGATATACCTCTTATGATTAATAATCCACCTCTCATCATCCATTGTCTCACTTGAAGCTTTGGCAAACTAACCACCACCTATACCCAAGCGGCATGGATGTTGTTACACCTTTACCACCACTTTAGCCATCACTTCCAGTCAAACAATGAATCCTCATGGATCAATGATCCTTTACCTCTCTTCCAGTTATCTCTTTTGTGAACATTGTCATAGCTATAGAACCATTGCTCATGAAGTGCGTGATGAGATCGCTATATTCTCCATCACATCATCGATCGCCTCAACATCATCACCCATCAATATCATCCTTAAAGGGGATATGCAAGCATAATGGACTATAATATTTTCATTTTTTCTCTTCATTTATTTTTCTTTTTGTCTTTCGTATTTTTATTGTTAAGAACATATCCTTGTTCTTATTTTTACATTTTGTAGGTGGTTAAAACACCACTACATTTTGTTGTGTTTTATTACGAGTATTAATTGTTCCATACCTTGTCTCTCCCATAGTTGTTGTGTGATTAGATTTTCATACTCTTTAGTTATCTATTATAGTTTATTACTAACCATTTTTTTGTAGGTTTTCGATTCCATTTACTTGACGTTCTCATTAAGGAAGAGTTCACGTCAAGGGGGTTCTTGCATTTGGAATATATATTCCACCATAATGTCTCCTCGAAACTCTTTTTATTTTGACAAAAAGGGAGAGAAGAGAGTAAAACAAAATATTTCAAATTTTCAACTATTAAAACATTTTGAATCTAAGTTTTACTCACAATAATTTTACGTTTTGTCATCAACAAAAATGAGGGATTGCTAATACAAATAGGCCGTAAAATCGTTTATTTATATTTCTCGATCTCTATATGTTTTATCGATAAAAATCGTATAATTATCTCAAGTATAAATCTAAGATCGTATTTTCTTTTAATAGTCATCATAATTAATTTACTAAAATAGACATTATCTACTAATTAGTTATACATATGTTTTAAAATAATTAGTTAAGTAAAAATGTCCAATACATCATGCATGATGACATCACATTGGGTACCCATAACCTGTAACCCAGTACCCATGACCCAAAAACTAGTATCCATAACCCATGACCCAAAACCAGGTATTATAACCTAAAATCCAGACTGGATTAACCAGTGTGCCAGATCCATAGGTTATAACTGACCGTATCCCTTTTATAAGGGATCCGCCGGGTCAGAGGCAGTTTTTCCTATAAATAAAGAGCCATTTCTTTATTGTTTCTTACCTATTCTTACATCTCTTCTTATATTCTTATATCTCTCTAACCTCATATCTCAGATCATTCTTGTAGTTTTCTTTTAGTGATTCTCAAGGTTCTTCGTAAAAGACAAGATCATGATTTTGCATACAAGACTTGCAAACTTCAGCGAAGTGTTGCTACGCTTCATCATTAATCGACATCCTTGAATTGATTCTTGTATTTGATTCATAACATTGTATCATAAACTTGTAGTGTTAGTTTGTGTTGTTGGGTTGGTTCTTCCGTTGTAAAGAACTCGGTATTTAGCTTTGTATCGGATAAAGTGTAAGCGACGTTGTGAGGCTTCTCTGCCGGTTAAGGAACTTGTTGACATAGTGTTTACGAACTCTCGAGTTGGGTACTCGGAGAGTGGAGTAGGGCAAGGAATGTGTCCTTGTAGCCGAAACACTATAAATCATTGTGACAAGGTACTATCTCTTCTTTACTTTACTTTAGCATGTTTATTTCTTTACTTATATTCTTTCATTATCAATACCTCACTATCAAAGGTTTCACATATAATTGATCTAAAAGTTTTTGAAATTAAATTTAAATAGGTAAAACTATTCAACCCCCTACTAGTTGTCTACAAAATCCAAGATCAAGAGACATATAAAGCGATGGTAGGCATATTTAAATCGGTGTGAAAAATGGAATGCATGAGAGACGAGCTAACGGGCAAAAAAATACTGGGAGAAAGCAATATTTTAACGAGTTGGAGGTATGAAAAACTGCTTGTAGTGTTAGAAATTGGGTAAAGGTTGTGATAATAATCTTTGATATCTTCCTAAATCGTGTATGTTCACTCTTTTAATTAAGTACTTTGACCGTTTAATGTTTGGGTATCATGAAATCCTTATTGAGATAGTTCAAGAATAACACTTAGTATTTAAGCAAAAGAAAACTAAGTAAAACAAATAGGAATTGTGTGCATTTCCGTATGCTCAAATGAGACGATGAATCTGTTAATAAACAGATTATTTGACAGGTGGTTAAAACGGTTAGTTTCAAACAGTCATGATTGTTTTCTAACGGTAATATCGGTTGGGATTTGGTGGGGAAAACATGTACCATATCTAGAGCACTAAATATAGAGGATGTTGCCCTTTGACCCATGAGTGGCGTTGCCCGCTTGACCCGTGCGTTTATGTCGTGGTGAATACATATTAGCTCAAGCGAGTGTGCACTTCACACTTCTTTAACTCGCATCCAGCATGATATGAAATCTCATTAGTGTCTAATAAATTACAATTATCTAAAATAGTTGATGACACTTCTTTAACTTACATCCAGGGGTTGTTTGATAAAATAAAAAGATTCAATGATGAATCACTGAGTAGTCTGAATGATTCAAAATCTCTTAATAACATTGTTCTGAAAAAGACTAACGTGTTTGATAGATGCTTTGAACGAACGATCTGAATTCTATACAATTACCATTATAACCTTATGTCCAATATAATAATATTTATTATATGCATTGATATAATTTAACAATTAAGAAAAAGGCTAGTACTAAATGAAACATGAGAATATAAATATCTATGCATACTTTTTGAAACTTTTGTATTTAACTCTATTTTATAAAATATAATTAAGTATTTTGAACTTTTAAATTGCAATAGCTGTGAGTATTGAATCTCCCATGACAAATGCTAAATGTTGCCCAAATGCATCGAATAGAAGAATTATCACATTTTCTATTGATGTGAAAGAAATGATAATAAAAGAAATAATTGTGGAGAGATTGGGCCAATCTTGAAAAAATTCGTGTGTTGAATGATTTTGTAAGCTTATCCATTCAAAATGAAACAGAGGTAGTTGGGCCATTAAATGTCACAAATTTTTGCTATCAAACACTATAGCCAATGACCGATTTTGTACCTTGCCTCTGAACTACTACATTCAAAAGATATCAAACACACCTTAAAATCACCAACATTTGTTAATTTAACACTTTAACCCAACTATGAGGGCTAAAATTCGTTCATCTAGTGCTTACTGATCGATTTTGCTACTCCATTCAAAGGATATCAAACACACCCTAAAATGACCAACATTTGTTAATTTAACACTTTAACCCAATTATGGGTGCTAAAATTCGTTCATCTAGTGCTTAGAATTTTAACAATCAATCATTTTTATAAAGATCTTGTCTATCTTAATATCATACTAATAGAACGTCACGCGATGGACGTGTCCTAGACGCCTAGTCCCGTTTTGATACCACACATCACTTTGTAGCAATTCAAAAAATTCATAATTTTATTAAAGCTAAATTGTTCTCACAACGTGCCCCCTTGAAAGCTTATTATTATAGAGTTGACATCATTGTATATCCAAAATTATCTAAAAATAATCAATACTAGCCATTTATTTTTCATCACAAAAAAAAAAAAAAAAAAAAAAAAGCAAGTTTTTATCTTCTTTTAAAAAAATATATTTTTCAATCGGTAAATCATTAAGTAAAAATAAATAAATAATCGCGACGAGTATTTTTATCTTTCGATGAACAATCTTGATATAGTTTCGATGATTTTTTTTCCTTTTTTGTTACATCAAGAAAAATCGCATGTGATTTTAAAAATCGCATGTGATTTTATAAATCACATGTGATTATATGATTTTTCCATACGTAACTGAAAAAAATCGAAAACAAATTCGTCGAAAATATATAGAAGTGCTCGTCTATAAAAAGATGATTTTATTCGTATCGCGATGGTATAATTCGTTTTGCGTAATGATTAATGGTTTGTGAGATATTTAATTTTTTTTTTAAATATAAAAATGTGTATTTTTAATTTGATAAACAAATGAATAGCTAAGATTAATTCATTGAATCTTAAATAAATTTTTGGTCTAGATTGAACTTCTCCCATAGTTGAATATGCATATCATATATGAAAGTTAATTAAATGTGATTATTGAATGATTAAAGAGAAAATCCAAATTTAAAAACCAAACTCAAATTTTTATGACAAATAAAACAACGATAACAAGTTTGAAATCACTCCACTATAATGTTAGTTGTCTTATAAATGCTTTCCAAATTTGTATTTATCCATAGTAAATTGCCACCCTACTAAAATTAAACATTAAATATAAGTCTTTTTGGTATAACACATTACTTATATTTTAAGTTTTTAAGTTTTAAGCAAAGTTGTTTTCTGTTTATATGTAACTAGACAAGTATCCGTGTATAGCAACGAAATTTTATAGTAGCAAGTTTTTATAGTTGCGTAGTTATTCATGTTCATCAACTATACAAAAATGAAGTCAATAGTGATTACTTGATTATTAGCATTCAGAACCATTGGAATAGACAGGTTTGTTTCTTAAACTCAACATACCTGCAAAAATATATGGAAAAACACTACAGTTAACATTAAATAGTGGATTGAACACTTTGTCTACCAGTTATAGTGGTCTTTTAGTATTTTGGGCAGCTTATATTGTTTTGTTAGCTCCGTTTAACGAACTAGATAATATCAACTTTATTAAGAGGGTGTTTGGCTGTGCGTTTTGGAGAGATTATCTATCTTATTTATAATAGAGGAATGAATCTCTCTCATAAGTCTTGAAATTAAAACTTACAAAATATAAAGCTATTGTACAATATGCACGATTAATAATCTTTCTCATCAATCTTAATTTTAAGACTTACAAGTCTTAAAGCTTAATACAAAATCTGAAGCGATATTAATGTGATCGAGATATTTAATATAGTCGATTATTTAAGCGGTCGATAAATCTGATTAATGGGTTATTAAAACACACTTACACAAGAAATACAAATTATCAGCGTATTGTACAACCAACTTAAACACAATTAGATGCGTTAAATGTCATTGTCTGAATAATAAAGCGCGTTATCTGATTATCTGAATATTGACGAGGCAGACAGCGGATGAAATGTGCCCAAGCCAGATGGGTATAGTCAAGCGGTCGAGCAGAAGAGGCGACCAAACGGGTCGATTTCGAGCGAGCAGCAGTACGAAGCGATTTCGGCGACAAGCCTGACTAAATAAAATTTTTGATCCCGTAAATTTGTTGTAAAAGAATATAATAAAGCTAAAATCGTTATTCAATGAGAAAATTTTATTTACGGGAGCAGTAGTCTTCGCTAGTATGTGTATAATACTTTTATGACTTGATCACTAATTTTTCTATCAAATCTTGGAAAACACTTGATTTAGTACAGCATCTTACATGACAGTTGCAAGCTCATGCCTTTCTTTTTCTATTAAGACGTTACACAATATTATCGAGATCATTGATCTAAAAAGCGTTATCAGAGTTAGATGGTTGAGTGGCCAAGTACATATTTCCTTAAAAACACACTGTTCGCTTATCGTGAATGACTCGCATCAGCATTATCCATATCTTCTTTCTCATTAACGGATTTGCCTCTGGAAAAGACGATGGACATCATGCTGGGTTACAAACAGGATTTGTAGCTGGTGAGGAGTTGGGATCTTAGAGAGGCTGCATTGATGTTTGGAACTCTGTGATTCGAGCTGAACCAGCATGGTTTTATGACTTTTATCATGCGTTGAGCCGAATGAGAAAGATAACTCTACTACAGGATCTCGAGGGAATGCAAAGAGAGTAAGCAGGGATCTATAAAATGTTGTAAGAACACTCTTGCTACATACTTGTGCATAGTTGAACCAAAGTAGAATACTAGAAACTCCTACTTTTAACTGTTTGGATGAAAAATTCAAAAACTGGTTATTACTATCTCAGACATTAAAACCTGAAAATAAGAGATCCAAACAAATTTCATAACCAGGATTGTTATAAAACTAGTATTTAGTTATTTCTGTACTCTAGTTATTCTAAAATTCTGTTAAGGTTATCAGCATTGTAGAAAAAAACTATTTAGTTAATTCTGCACTCTAGTTATTCTGAAGTTCTGTTGAGGTTATCGTTCGTTAACATTGTGGTTCTCAAGATCTTGTCAATTGTCAACGGCTCACTTTTGAACCAATTTTAAAGTTTATCTTCCTCGATGTGACGTTTTGTATAGGTGATTCTAATTGATCTTTCAACAAGTCAAGATCTGGGAATCATTGAACTTTCTCATATCTACAGAGAAAAGCACATTTCGGCGAGATCATGAATCTTCAGACATCCTATGTATCTTTAGGTATCACAACACCAAGGGTTAAGAGGGATAAAAGTTAATGCATGTTGTTAGCCTTTTGAGGCTACATATTGTATTCAATCATATCAAAAACCAAATGACATTAAATCCTCTATAACACACACACACACACACACACACACATAAAGGTTAGTCGCATAAACAGTACATACCATCTCGATGACACGACATGGTAGTAAGATACTATCTCGTGTCGCATCATCAAATGGATTAAATGCCAACGGACAGTAAGATGGATTATAGATATGATTGCGAGAAGAAAGAAAATGTTTGAGTTTATAATGATCTGCCAAAAACATAATAATAACATCAACAACAATTTCCTTTTCTACTAACAAAAGAAGATTACATAAAGAAATCTGCTTCCTTTAAGCCCTAATGTTAAATTTTGGTTTCATTGTTATTTTTCTTCTATTCACAAGCTAACTTGGTGTCAAAGCTGCTTAAACAGATAGCAAAAGCTTGAAATGCAGATAAAGGGTACCGATAATCCATCGTGAACATATCTTTCCCTACTTTGCCAAACTGCAGTATCACTTTGTCATGCTCGATTGAGCTGGCTGAGTAGTTCCTGCAGGCGATGATGGTGCCGCCACCACTGCAGGTGGCGGTTGGTGCAATAAGCTGGAAGTTCTTCACAGAAGCAATCGTCACCGCCCCTTAAAATTTAAACACCAACATTGCAACTGTTCATGCCACCTAGGCGCCTTGTTTTTCAGCACCAAGGGCAATTTTGACTTTTCACTTTCGGGAACATCACGCGATATGGCAGCACCAACAATTTCAGAAAACCTCGAGCTGCTGAATTCAGTGTTGGAGAAGGAAATGCTGCGGAAAGAGTCCTCAAGTGAGCGGGGAGGAAGGAGGTCCTCTGGCTGACCTGGCACAGAGCCACCGGGCTCGAGTGCTGAGGTGGGAATCGAATGCATGATGCAGTGCATCCTACGTGGGCCCCGTGTACCAAGCACATTAAGCTCATAGGTGATATGTGCAATGCTGTAATTCCCATTTGGAACTTTTGGCGAGACCTTCTTGGAATAAAACCTTCTGCTAGATCGGCCTGGTGCAGGGGCAAGGGCTCCAGACGGTGGAGGTTGTGTGTCATATATTATAAATTTTGTTCCGAGAAAATTAGATCTGAAAGAAACGAGCAATTAAATTAAAGGGAAAATTTCAACACATAACTTATAAATGTATTTCAGATTTTCTTCTAGCTCTAATGGGTCAAATAAAAAATAGTAAAAATGAAAGGGGTCAAAATCGGGATGAACGGGCAGAAAGTGTATTTCTAGCGCCTAAAATATCCTATATTATGTTATGCAAAAAACATTTGTGCTACTTGAGATAATAATATTCACATCTGACACATAAATTGTTCATAAAAAAGCTAAAAGGATTTTTGATGGGTCAACCCAACCCGGCCCATGCAAAAATTACCCATTTTGACCCATTACCCAATCCTGCCAACATGTCAATAAGCGCAATTTTCTGTTGCTAAACATAACTATAGGAAGATGTTTTTGATCTTATCAAGCTTTATACCTGAGTTTGCCAATATAAGTATCGCTTGATCTAGAAATATTATCGGCATCCATGGAGATAACATACTCGGTGTAAGTAGTTCTCCTAGTCCTTTTAGCAGAAAGCAGAAACTTGCCATTTCAACTAGCAACGCTGCTGCAAATCAAATTTAAACAGAATTTAAGAAACACAAAATCTCATGAGAACAAAACCGGCCCTATATACAGCAGATATAGAATTTCAACCACTCACCTGGGCTAAGACACAGGAAAAGATGATACGTCAAGTTCGATTTATCCCGCTTGATAAAACATTGAATAGTAGTGTCACGAGGTCCTGGCTGAAAATGTAATGAGCGACTATTAAAAACTAATTTCAGAAGTCCGTGTACAAATTACAGGTTTTTTTTTTTTTTTTTTTGCATAGAGTACCAACATGCTTTTTATTAAAAACTAATTTCAGAAGTCCGAGTACTATTTTTGTACAGTTAAGTACATAACTACAAGATTGTTTTGTGTCCAGTTTATGTCATTTTGGAACCTGTAATCTTAAAAGAGTTTTTATACACGCGTTTCATATTATTTCTTACTAAAATATTACATTTTATTTATGAGGCAGTTTTTTAGAAGTTTTTGATTTCCAAACGACCAAAAACGGGACACAGGAGTATAATTACTAAATCCTACAAATAAAGAAATAAAAATATATTGAATAAACACCTGCTTCAAGGAAGCGGGAAAGTAATCTTCCATGATTCCGGAGTTGTAACAATCTCTTTACACATACTCCTCCAAGATTTACAAACAGCAGCACACGCAACTACGTGTCTTCTAGCAGGCCAAGTGCTTTCACTCTCTTCTAACCTCTTAATCACGTCATAGAGGAGCTCAGGAGGTAAATTAGCCCACCGACTAGTTTGAATCACAAGATGAGCAAGATTGTCATTCAGATCATTTACTGATCCTTGAGATTTGCCTCTACTATGAAGACGCGAAAGCTTTATATCAAAACTACGCCTCGATAAGCTCCCAAATCCATCCCTTACGTCACGAACTATGCTACGGAACGACATTTACAAACAAGAAATACAACAGATATTCTTTTGGTGAAGATCACAAGGAATTTGACATTGAATCTTGCTGCAAAAATAATTAAAAATTTGGAATCAGAATGTAGTGAGAGGGGATCAATAGCATATGAAAGAAAAAGTGAAGAAAAGTAAAGAGATAAGCAGAAAAGACAGCTTCACATGGGGTTAAAGAGGACTAAATTGCATACCTTTATCAATGAATGACTCGCTTTCTTTTCATTTTAAAACATACTTTCAAGTTTCAATCTAAAGTAAAGCTCAATTTATGGAACTAATTAGTGATAGAATCCTAAGATGTCATCCTAGCCTAAGATCAAGGGCTCCTTATTTGGTTTTCCACTTCGCATAAAGTTTTGAGTTTTGTAACTTTAACCTTTACTAAAAATGGCAAAAATATTTATGAAAAAGCATAAAAACTCACTCCCAATCACATAAACTTTGTGAACATAACCATTTACAGAATGAAAAATTTTAGGGGGTGTTTGGGATTGCTTATTTAAACAGTTTAAGGTCATCCTTATAAAGCAGATAGCCAGCTTATCTGAAACAACTTATTACACCTTAAAGTTTACGTTATAATTTTGGATCCATCAAGAACTCAAGATAATTAATTTGAAATTAGCAATCTCAAACTATGTATCTCAAAACATTTTAAGCACTTTCTTTCATTGCAAACACACAAAACTGCTTATATGCTTCCCAAAAAACACAATAAGCAGCTAACCCAAAAAAATTTAATTTTTTTTCTTCTAATTCTTACTTTACAAAAATGAGAATCAACCATAAGCATATTCTTTATACCACTTTGATTCTCATCTTCTCCAAATGATAGAACAAAAATATGAACTTTAAAAACAAAACATTCAAAGATCTCATAAACCAACTTGATCTAACAAACCCATAATCAAAAACATAAAAATTTACCATCTTTAACTATCTTCCTCACCTTAGATCCATATCGGGTACAAAAAAAAATAATAATAAACCAAAAGAATACTAAACATAACAAGATCACAGATCTATAATAGCCATACCTTAAAAGAGCATGAAATCTTGAACATGTACAGATTTAGCAAGTCAACAAAAGTACAACAAAAAAAAAAACCAAACTCAAAACACTTTCATCGGACTTGAACTAAAACATTAAATCCAGCTCAACTAAAAAGTAGGCAGTAACAAAAAAGTCTTTGGTTATTTAAATATATTGTGTTTTTAAATTTATAAAAGTTAGTGTATATTTAATGTAAGTTTTAATAATAGAAAATAGGGTGTGATATAAGCAGTTGTATTTATTTAATACCGACGGCTAACATATCACATATGCATATCCGTATCAAAGTAAAATACATTTAAGTTTTTAGGAAAATATTTTATATTGATTGTAGTGTTGAAAAATATATATGAATTTTACGAGGAATAAATAGAAATAGAAGATAGAATAGGTTGGTGGTGTCATTTTGGCTATTTTTTTTTTTGAAAAGTTGACTATTATTATTCACGAGAAACAACACCGACTACGCCGAAGAAGAAGGAAGGCGATGAGAAAAAACAGCTTTCAAAATGTTAAACAAGTACCACTCCTTCCACTCTATCGAACTATGACTACTTCTATTTCTATACCAAAGATAGCTAAAGGGATTTAATATTTTGGAGAATCTAATCGGATCTATATTCTTAGTCTTTAAATCTTTTATCATTCTGGCCTTCGGATACACCAGCCGTGGTAAAGATTATCCTTTTAAGGTCTTCGGCGTCTCTATCCGCCTGGGAACTTTGTGAAGATGGAAGGCGTCCTAGTGCGAAAAGGAAGGCAGGAGGAATCTTGCACCAGCCATGAGCTCTATACCAAATCTCCATAGCCACTCCACAATGACTAAAGAGATGATTCACTGTTTCTTCTTCCATCCCACACAGGCTGCACTCCAAGGATACGGAAGCACAATTACGAGCTCTGAGCATGTCCATAGTGGGAATCCTATTCAAGGCCATCCTCCACAGAAAAATGTTACATTTCGACGGCACCCACTTCGACCATTTGAAAACAAATCGATTACTAAAATCTTTTCCACTTCTAAGGAACTCTTTAACCGCTTTGACACTGAAACCCTTTTGATTCTTCCCTTGCCAAACCCATCTATCGACCTGATCTCGCAACTTGATACCATCGAAGCGACCTAGAGATTATTCCTTCATCCTTCTCATTATCACTCGTCCATCCCCCAACTTGTCCCGTGACTGTGAAAATTCTATCGGTAGTGTTAAACCTTTCGTTTACAAAACACCTCTTTTTCTTCTCCTGTTTGAACATTAAAGGGAACATATCCTTTAAAGGGATGCCATTTATCCATGGATCCACCCAAAACCTAATGTTTTTCCCATCTCCCACTTCTCCTTTCAACATGTGGTTAAAATAAGTACCAGAAACATTAACTTTAGAAATAGCTCTCACAATATTCGACCATACACCCACCACAGATTTCTTAAGCGGCAATGAGTTCCAACTCTATTCGAACCATGAATAGCGATCACTACCTTTCGCCAAAGGCACTCCGGCTCAGTCCTATATCTCGAATCCATTTGGATAAGAAGCGATATTAGAATCCAAGGTTGCCCAATCAGGGCCTCGACACTAACAGGAGAAGCAACCTCTCCCTTCACTGATGAATTTTTTGTTTCACTTGCCTCCCC
Source organism: Chrysanthemum lavandulifolium (assembly GCA_022545495.1). NCBI lineage: Eukaryota > Viridiplantae > Streptophyta > Magnoliopsida > Asterales > Asteraceae > Chrysanthemum > Chrysanthemum lavandulifolium. The sequence continues at coordinate 107,255,951 of CM040238.1, read as the reverse complement.
AAAACTTCCTTATAATACTCTAGACCATCCAAGACTTTAATCGGGGCTTTGAAAGAGACAAATAATAAGAGGAGGCTTTACAAGACGACTTTGATCAAAACAACACGACCTCCGATAGACAAACAAGAGGCTTTCCATCGAGACAGTCTTGTTTTAAAAATATCGAACAAGAAATTCCAATTTGAAATTACATTCATGTTGCTTCTCTATCCGAATGCCAAGGTACTCAAAGGGACCTCACTTTGGGTTACACTTCTGACTCGCAACCTATTAATTTCTGGTGTCCACCCCGATCCGAATAAATTGGACTTCTTCATATTGATTTTAAGGCCTGAGCATAAGTGGAAACATCTAAGGATACGGGTAATCTTCTTGACGTTTAAAAGAGACCAGTTTCCAATGAACATGCAATCATCCGCAAATAACAGATGAGAAATAATCGGGCTATCATTAGGAAGTTGTAAACCATAAAAACCTCCGCCATTAACAGCCTTTTTCATCATGCACGATAACGCCTCCATGACAATAAGGAACAAGAAAGGGGAGATCGGATCCCCTTGCCTCATTCCTTTTTGGCATTGGAATTCAAAAGTGGGAGACCCATTAACAAGAACCGCAGACCTAGCCGAAGATAGGATACAAAAAATCCAGTGCCGCCATTTTTCAGGAAAACCCATTTGCTCCATGATAGACAAGAGGAAGTTCCAGTTCACATTGTCGTAAGCTTTTTCGAAGTCCACTTTAAAGAGAAACAGCTTTTCTTTCTGGTGTTTAGCCCACGATATTACCTCATTAAGAATCAATGGCCCATCAAGGATAAACCTACCACTAATGAAAGCGGACTGGTTATGAGAAATAAGAGGCCCGATCACACCTTTAAGCCTGTTGGCGAGAACTTTGGAAATAGCTTTACAAATCACGCCGACAAGGGTAATGGGACGATACTCATTAAGGTTGCCCGGATCCTTAATTTTCGGGATAAGAGTTATGAGCGAGTTGCGACCACGGTGAAACCATTACCTTCAAAGAAGGCTTCAAAATGTCAATAAAGTCTTTTCAAAAATTCGAGAACCTCGATGTATTTGACGGGGAACCCGTCGGTAGGGGCCCGATCTTCGCCGCATTCAAAATGGCCCTTTAATTTCTTCTTTGGAAAACACGCAAGTTAAGAGATTTGCCGACTCCTCATCCAACACTTGTTCGAAACCACGGTCAATTCACGGTCTATCTTTCCATGTTTCTTGAACTTACTCTGAAAAAATCTAAGTATGCTTTTGACTTCTTTCGGTTTGGTGACCCATTCCTCATTCATCGTGAGGCCATGAATAATGTTCTTGACTTTTCTATTATTAACCAATCCGTGGAAATAGCGTGTTGCCATCCCCTCACGCCGCCCATCTACTCACGGATCTTTGCTTCATATCTTTGGTCTTTCGATCTTGATATCATCTATTCTTCTCTTGCACTCATTTCTAACCCATAAATCTTCCTCAAATAAATGCCTCTTCCATAATTTTATCTAACTCCTCGATCTACGCCTTACAAACTTCCAAATCTTCTCTCTCTTTTTATCAACTCATCCTCCATTCTTTTAACACTTTCCATGACCACCTAAATTTCATAAGAAGAGTAACATCGGGAGCTCCATGAACACGAATTCTTTAAGAGCCTTGGTTATAACATCCCACAATCCGGAATATCCAGCCAAGAATTAAAGGCCCTAAAAGGCTTGGGCCCGAAATTGCATTCACGGACTGTTAAAAGCAGGGGATTATGATCAGAGTATAATCTCGGAATCGATCTCAAAGAAGCCATAGGCCAATTATCTAGAAACTCCCTATTAACCAAACATCGATCTATTTTGCTCAATTTTTTTCCCCCTTCGTCTTCCTTTAAATAAGTAAACCGACTACCTTTCATCTCATATTCATGAAGGTCCGCCGTTTCGATGAAGTCATTGAAATCCTTTGCACAACCGCTTTTGAATCTCGACCCCTTTCTTTCCACACTAGTTCTAACCGTATTGAAATCTCCATTAACACCCACCAACCATTGCTATTACTAATGAGGAGTGGAGTTAGTTCCATACCACTCTTTTATCCCTTCTAATTTGCGGGCATAAACATTCACAATAGAAATCATATTATCACATCCTTTAATAAAACCTTTCACAACCACAAAGTTATCCTTTAATTACCCCCATACACTTAAACAAACACGGATCCCACACGCTAACGGACCACGGACCTCCCATTAGGTTCAACAACTTCATAATTAAAAGAGATTTCCCCAATACTTTCTAACCATAGACTCACTAACCTCACCACTGCGTTTCTTGCATTACCAAAACGAGACTTGTTCTTCTTGATAATTTTACGGATCGATTCGATTTCCTATCGCCCCTATCCTCTAATATTTATGGACAACAAATTCATTTTGAACCGGATTATTACCTTACGCCAATATCGATGCTTCAAAGCCTCGCGAGCATGGGTGAGATCCACCCCACCATCTTTCCCAATGTAATGTTTCCTCAATCTCATCCTCTTGATCATTCTCTCCTTGCGTTTCTTCTACAATCTCGGTATCATCTATAGGAGCTGTGGATTCGGCGTGATTGGGAGGCGAGTTATTGAGATCCCGCTCCTTTGTTCGATATTGTCAATCGAGTTTACATCCATATTTTCATTAATATCCTCCTCTACCTCTTGAACCGGTTTGGTATTATTTAAGCCCAGTAAGGAGTCCAAGGAGAAGGGGTCCGATTCTCTTTGCCTCTTTTTGGGCCTAGGAGACGGCCCACTATAAAGTTGATTCCAGTCATAGCCTTTACTTGATTTGTCAATACCACCAGCCTGGTCACGTGACTTGGATTGAGAATACACCCTCCTCCTAGGACCCACCTTCTTAACTAACTTAAATTTCCCACAAGCATTATTATCAGCCGCCAACCTTTCGTTTCTTATTTGTTCCCCATGCAACGTATCTTTACACCCCACATCCCCATGCAACGAATAATCTCCCCCGTCTCTCCCATTCCTAACCTTTTCAACTTCCCGCCTGAACTCACCTTCTTCCACGTCATCCACCACCGCCACGGGAACAGCCACAGGGATAGTCGAAGTGGATATGGACGGGAACGACGCAAAAGATTTATCCTGCTTGTAAATTGAACAACTCGGGGACCAATCCACCATTTTTTCCGATATCCAAACTTTGTATTTCTTGTCCCGCCACGATATAACAACACTACTTCTTATCTCCTCCCCATCTCCCACTAGAATTCCCATTCCTTCCACCGAGCGATTTGGACTAGATGAAGACCCTAAAGGTGGGAATACCACCTTTCCAAACTGACCACCAATCTTGTTGAAGGTTGACGTCGATGATAGATGAAGTGGAACGCCATAGATGCCCACCCAAGCGATTCTCTCGTAGGGAAGGCTTTGACCTTTCCATTCATCAAGTTTATCAAACCACCTATTCCACATCTCTGCCCTAAGACGAAAACTCTTAGCTTCTACTAAATCCTTACAAATCAGTAGAACATTGAGCCCCCCTAGGTATTGTAGGGAGAGATGGAATTCCTCCAACCCACCCAACATAAGATGGAGGTTTGAAAGGGTTTCAAAATTGATGCACCTAGCCACAAAAGCGGTTCCATGAAACTCGGTCATCTCTTCTACGGCTGAATCAATGTGAACGTTAAGCTCTTTCGGTCCTCCGTCATTTGTTCCTTGAACCACGCTACTGAAAGATCTTCCAGTGTTGGTGTTCTTATTAGGCGAGTCGATCCGGTATAGCGGGGCGGCATTGCTTGATTCTTCTTTCCGGCTATGCCTATCTTTCATTCTCCTTTGCATTAGGCAACATTTACCTCAAGCTTATGTTTACCCAAACTAACCATCGACATTTTCTTTTCCATCTCCTCCCAATCTTTTACCCCCTTGAAGCTAACAAAGCCGAACCTGGTCCCTTTAAAGTTCCTCTTCCTCGCTATGTATACCCCGGCTATCGACCCGAAGGGTTCAAGGGTGGAGGCAAGATCCCATGGTCTACACCCATCCGGGATATTAGAGACAAAGAACTTGACGATGCCTTCCTTTCCTGGGATACGATTAGGAATCCTCCTCCTAGGACCCACCTTCTTAACTAACTTAAATCAAAGAACTTTTTATTTTATTTTTTAATATTCTTTACGCTTTTAAAGAATATTTGTATCCCTATTTTAACTTTGTCCTATAATCATATACTTATACACGTATACTAACAGTAAAAGTTTCACAGTGACTGATATCAACTCTTTTATTATTTAGACACGTGTACAACATAAAAACAAAATTCAGACAAAAAAAATCATGTCTTCCATCAAATTAAAAATGAGTTTGGTGGGTAAGTGGGTTTGGGGGTGTGTAAGTGGATTTGGGATATGATTTGAATTTTTTTAGAATTTAAATTTGGATTTGGTGTATGACTGATAAATATATAAGAAATAAATATTCATATTTTTAATAAAACTAATTAAGTTAATGATAAACAATAAATTTTGTTTTCGTAAAACATGTGGGAGAGAGATACAAACAAATAAAACTGGTAGCCTAAACGTGACTTATTTGTACATCGGAAACCACCTGAAACGCCACATCAGACTCGGCACATGGTGGTTTTAATCTCAACGACGAAGCAGGTGATTCTTTGGAGAAAGAGGTTCAGGAAGTTCGACTAACGGGTCGGGACAAAGCTAAGAAGAAAGCGTCATCCTTCTTCGTTCCTTCGGAATCTTCAGCTATTGCACCTCTTGTTGATCGGTTAGTCGATAAATGAAAAAACACCGCATCGGGTTTATTTCCCAAAAAGAATAAAGCCCATGAATCTTATTTATAGATGAAGCAACGACAAATGGAATTGGAAGAGCAGACGCGTAGGCAGCAAATGAAATTGGAAGAACAGAAGATGGCACAAAAGTAAGAAGAACTTGAGTTGCAACGTCAAATGTTTTAATTTCAACAATAAAAGAAAATGGACAAAGCCTCGTGTTCTATTTTCTTCAAGTATTATGTAACACATACAAAAATATTAAAGATCAAAGTTGATAAATTAAGACTTTAAAAAGTCAAATGAGGACAATTATCTTGGGACGGAAGGAGTATATAGATAGTTTAGAGCAGCCAGTGAAATTTCGTTATGTAAAAACAAACACCTATGTTTTCTAGCCATGTAATAACATCAAATTTATGCTATATTTTCCTATCATTTATCTCATAGTTATTGCTCATTTATTATGTGTTTATATGTGAACATTGGTCATTTTCTTAATTGATTACATTGGTCATTTTCAGTATTTATGGAGCAATTTTGGTAAAGGCCTTGAATACAACAGGATTTGGAGCATAAATGAATAATCTTTATGAAACCTGCAAAGAGCATATGGTGTACCCACTTCTAGAGATGCGTCGTATCAACACCTAGAAGAATTCACTAAGTATTGGTGAATTAGAAGACATACGACTTATTAAACTCTAGCAATATGCCGTATCCAAAGCTCTACAGTTAAAGCCCAAGTCAAACATTGAAGGAATATGGTGTATGAAACTCTAGCCATATGCAGTATTGAAGATCTTATCCCCAATCCAAGCTTTCAAAATTTATGAAGGACACAACGTATCACTATTCCACAATACGTTGTATTTAAAGATCTGTGCGTATATCTTTGAGATTATTCTTTCGATTCCCTACTCAAGATATCACGGATATGCCATATCACTACCCGATCGCCATATCGGTGGACATAACAATATACATAGAACACATATATCGGGTTTACATATAATTTCTCACCACCACAACCGAGTTCCAACCACATTCCACCAAGAATTGATCCTTCAAGCTAGTAAGGTTCCATATCATCAAACAAGGTGTATTCAATCGGTTTGCATGAATTACATCATGTCTTTCATTTGTGAATCGTGCGTAATTTCCTTTGTATTTGCTACCTACATTATAGGCTAACACCATGGGTGTTAGCCATGTTATGACTTCTTTGTTTATGTTATTTCATTAATAAAGATTTGATGCATTGTTTTGGATATTCTATGTGTTTACCGTTCATATAGTATACTCGTTTACTTGTTTGGTATTTGATGTTTATTGTCTAGATCATCATAGTGTAGCTCTCTTAGCTATGTAGGTGATCCGTATCACTATGATCGGTATACATGAGATGGGGTAAAAGCCGATTGTGTGTGCCCTTCTTTAAGACTCGGGAGTAGGAACACGAGGTTAGGCAGATAATGTGAAAACACTTAAGTTACTATAGTGCTTTTCAATAAAGTGACCGCGTGAATAGTAGGTTTCACCGGGACCAATGGGTTAGCAAGTAAATCGCATAGATTAGTTGACATAACTTATTCCATATTTGTGGCCCATTAGACCGATAAATTGTTTCGGGGATATAAGTTTCATGCATAGGACTAGGTAAGCAGAAATCTAGCCTAGTTAACTTAGATAGGAATCGTTGTCTACAAATATTTACGATGTCACCAATACTTTACATTAAATTATTGCACTTATGAACAAATAACTAATAACTTAGTAGAAGTAACATGGCTAGCACTTCCTTCTCATTATTGATCACAACCTTAGCATAATACGTAGTTTAATTAATTTGCTTTTATGTTTTCTTGTTTTAGTAGAATAATTACTCAAATCAAAACCCCCTTTAAAAGTTGTAGAAATCGACTAGGTTAGTCTAAACAACATCTACTCTTGTGAACGACTCATACTTTCCATCAACTAGCTACATTGATCGGGTACACTACCCATTAGTGTTTGTCTATAAGTTAGTTCGGCAAAATATAAATTTAAAACTTGGTAAAATAAATAGACTAAAAACGACACATCACCATGACACCACAAATGGCGTTATATGCATATGTGTTATCCTCATGGTACACGTCATCCGTATTTTACATTTTTTACTATTCGGTTTTCGTGTATTTGTGTGTTTGTATTTATATTTGTTACTTTGTGGGTCTCGGAATGCGACCGTACTTTTTGAGATAATACTGTCTATACCGCCACATATCACCTAGTTGTCACAAAGTCATTTCTTAGACATTCGCTTGGCATCCTTAACCTGACAAGGATCAGTTTTCATCCCGCATATAATAGAGGTTCACATATTTAATCATGCTTTGAACTCGTCAAGGGAGTGGCCCCAACTCCCTACCAGTGTGGTGCCATATTGAGTCCTCTATTTGTGGCATGTATTACACCTTATTGCCTTATTGTTGAGGTACTCTAATAAGACCAACAAGATAAACAAGGAACTCTCGCATTCAACACACTTCCAAGCATAACTCAACCTCTAAGAATTTGGCTCATGATATTCTCACACGACCAATTCATGCACGACCTCGTGCATGGCTATTCGCCTAACGAATGAGAGCTTCACTCCTCTTTGTGGCTTAAAATAACATTCAACTTTGACTCTTCGGTCAAGCTTACAACGACTACATTCCTTTTAGTATTAGTTCATTACTCTTTCTGGCAACTTAAGATCTAGCGTGCATCAACTTCATCCCACTTGGATTAGTCCACATTACTTTCTCTAGCTTCGTCTAATGCAACATGTGGAAAACTAGAAAGGGGGGAGGGTTGAATAGTTTTACCGATTTTAATTTAAGTTTCAAAGATTTAGATTCAATCTTATGTGAATTCTTATGGATGAATAAATAGTACCAAACAATAAATAGCATAAGTAAAGAATGCAAGTAAAGTAAAGGATAGAAAGTAGCGACACAAATGATTTATAGTGGTTCAGCTACAAGGACACTTTCCTTGCCCTACTTCACTTCCCGAGTACCCGAATCAAGAATTCAAGCACTATGTTAACAAGCTCCTTCAAATTGGAGAAGAAGCCTCACAACATCGCTTACACTTTTTCTGGTACAAAGCTAAATACCGAGTTCTTCCACGAGGTAGAACTAAACCTTTACACAACTATTACACAACAACTATGTGAAATATGAAATACAAGATATGTCTTGAAATATTATGGATGTACAAATCAATCAATGACCCTTTGCTTGGATGACTTGTAAAGAGAATCACAACAAAGCAGAAGAACTACTAGAATGATCAAGTGATTAGAGGTTAGGAGGTGAGATAATAAATGAGAGAGTTGTAAGAAGAAGGGTAGAAACAATGAAGAAATGACTCACTATTTATAGGCAAAAAATCCTTATGTTCCACGGTTCTGGCAGATCCCTCACTCAAGGGATCCGGCCAGTGCAATTCCAGGGATCCGTCTGTCTGGGTTAGTTTAGTCCGGATTTTAGGTTGCAAACCGAGTTATGGGTTATGGGTTTTGAGCCATGGGTCATGGACTGTTGGTCATGGGTACCCAACAAGATACAATGTATCTAAACAATGGGTCATGGGTCTTGGGTCATGGGTCATGGATAATACACAACATGATTTCATGCATGATGTCATGCAATGGTTCATGGGTTATGGATTAGCTCCATGGGTATAGGTCATGGGTCTTGGATATTACCTAACCTATTACATATTATATTACAACATATTGTTATTACAACAATGTATATGACCAATGTATATACTTTGCGAAACAACATGTATTCTTATAATTTTACTTATGATAACTTTATATTTGTTATCAACAAAACTTAACGAGATCGCTAAATATAAACAAAAATTTCTGGTTTATTTGTATTAACACTGACATTGTGTTACGAAGCGACATCATGTCATTCTCCATGACATCCATGAAGACCGCTCCCACCACCATTGCGCAACAACACTTTTAATAACTTTTAGTATAGTGACATGAGTGATTCTACTTTGGTCCGCCTCAGTCCGACTTGGCTCTGATACCACTTGTCACGAAGCCATTTCCTAGACAATGTGTTTTGTCCTTAACCTGATAATGACTAGCCTTTTATCCTGCGTATAACGGAGGCTCACTAGTTTCACCCTGCCTTGGACTTATCAGGGGCCCCTAACTCAATACTAGTGTGGTGCCATGTCGAGTCCTCTACTTGTGGCATGCACTATTGATGAGTGTGTAAATACTCATCATTTTTGGTCAAATCTGAACTGCAAAACATTTAAAAACACTCAGAAATGCATTAAAATACTAAAAATATCACAAATAAGTGTTTTATGTGTTTCAAATGCAAAATACCAAAATCGGTGAAAAAGCGAACAAAGTTTGCATAATTGGCAATTCGGTCCCGACTTTCAAATCTTGACAAAATCGGTCCACGAGCATTTGTTTTGGAATAAAAGTCAACCCAAGTCCTTTCAAAATCAAAATTTATCAAAAATGATCCTTGGGTAAAAGTTTGGAGAATTTACAAGTTTGGTCCTTGAGTTTCAAAATTGGCAAATTTAGTCCTTGGAAGTTTAAAAATGAAAAATTTCTTTTATGGTCCTTGTACTAATGAAACTTGGCAGAATGACCCTTGGAACAACTTTGCAAAATTGGCAATTTCAGTCCTCAAGTTTGGTGAATTGCAACAATGGTCCTTATGTTATTAATAAACAAAACACCTTTGAACCTTGCACCCTTCCTTTGAGCCTTGAACCCCTGCCAAATAAGACCCTTAAACCTTGAACCCCTATTAATAAACCCGGTCAATATCTTGGTCAAACCCGCCTTTTCCTCAAAAAAACACTCCACCTCTTCACTTGTTTATACATAACATCGCCTCCTCAACCATGCCTCCAGCCAACCTTCCACCTCTCCATGTCCCCTCCACCTCCACAACAAACCAAATGCATTAAATGCCCCTTCCTTCCTTGCACTCAACCCCCCCTGTTGATATCTCATTTTGGCGCCAAAACTCATCAATGGCCAAAAATAAGTCAAGTGATCCAATGGTCCAGAAAAGAAGTGGGATTTGCTCAGAGGAGAGAGGGGAGCACTTTTGGTGAATATATAGAGGAAGAAAAGACAGAGTCAGGAGTTAGTCTTTAGTTAGTTTTTTTTTTTTAGTTTTAGTTTTAGTCTTCTAGTGTTAAAAAAACTCTGTACTAGTCTCAGTTAAGGGTCATTATTATCTCTGTTAGTTTGCACGATTGTTAAAGTTCACTTAGATGTAATGTTAGTTTTAATGTTGTAATCTCATTCGAATTAATACAAGTTCAGTTTTCAACTTAAATTGCATTTGGTGATTTTCATTTGGACCACATCTCTGAGTAATCAGTTGCCAATTTCTGTTAGGTATCACTCATTTAAGCTTATACAAGCTTGAGTGAGTTACTCAAGTCTCAACTTCTTCTAATTATGCATTTTTCACAAAAGTCAAATAAAGTCAACGTTAAAGTTCAAGATAGTTTTGGTTAAATTTACATTCTAAATTCCTTTTAGAAATGAGTTTTAAGTTGTTGTTGAGTACTTGAATGCATCTTTGATCAAAACTACTCAATGTCATCATGTTAAAATTGATTTTAGGATCATAAAAAGTGTTTGGTTTTATTTGTTTTTGGAAGGATTGGTCAAATTTTCAAGCTAGTTTGATATAAGCTCCTTACGTAACACATTTTTCAAGTCATCTCGATCAAAGGTTCATATGACTCAATCTCGATTTTTGATCCCAAAGTAAACATTAAATCTGTCCCCGCACCACAAATTGTTGACATGGCTTATGTATAAGGCGTGTGTCGACTTATTCATCACCATTCCGATTGATTGGAAGGCTTTGGTAGCTTAATAAGAAGCCTCAAGTAGCCTGATGGAATTCGGTGCTAGAAGCTCAAGGGTGATTCACATTGTAGCTTCTTCAAGATAATTTGCTATTAGCTGGATTTCATGTGAGTAGTGATTCTTACTTTTTTAGAATTGTTTAGCTTATAAGCCTGTTAGATTAGCTAGCTTAGATTAGCTTTAATCTCAGTAAATTTAATTGTTAACTTAGATCATTAGATTAGCTGCTTTAGTTTACTTAATCTATACTTAATTTAGACTTTGCAAAAATTAAGCTCAGATTAGATGTAGTATAGTTTAAGTGTTAGAAGTCATTAGTCAGTGGTAATTGAGCTTATAGGATTAGATAATACAGTGTTAATGATCAGACCTTTGATTCCAGTGCATTAAGTTCATTTAATCTTGAAAAAAGAGTGTTTGGATCAGTCTTCTTAACTGAGTTTGAGGTTTGTCCATTAGCTGAGATCTATTATTTGAGGTTTAGGAAGGATAGATGAACTCATGCCAGTGATCTAAGTCCATCTTTATACTCTCATAGTCAAAATCATTTTGAAACTGCTTTTAACTGCACACTTTGCTCAAATAAGTTGGTGAAATTTAGCATATAGGATTAGAAATAGATAAGTTAGCTTGCATTAGTTTCATTTCATCATAATTCATCATTTCCAGTTCTTAAAATTAGTTTCAAATCTCACTTTAGTCAACATTTCAGTTTTGTCTATAAAAGTCAAAGTGCACAAATCAGTTTTGGCCCAACCTTTGTTGATTTTTCATAGCTTCATTATTGGTTCAATTCAAGTTAAATTTTGGACTTGACAAGTTCAGTTGGTCTATTATTGAAATCTGATTTTTGTGAAGTTTTTAGAAACAGTCTTAAGCACTTAATCGGTGTCAATTAGCATCCATCGCCTATTCACTCAAAGATACTGCTGAGTGTGGCGAGCAACTCCGGACCTTGTGCGGGTCTTGTTTTGATCACTAAGTGCGAAACTTGGTTTATTGGCTCCTTGGTTGGTCTTCTTGAGGATCACATTTCCGGTTTTCCATAAAGCTCTTTTGATAAGCGATTACATAAGGCGCAACATAGAGGTTAAGTGCCGTTTGGTTCTTGGTTATTCATTAAGTCAAATCATGGTAATCATAGTTTTAGATGATTAGGTTAGTTGAAACTAGTTAGTTTTAAGTTTTTTAGCATATTATAGCTTCGCTTTCAGGTTGGGTCTCATTTCCGACATAGCTTATTACAAGTCTTATTCATAAGCACATTTCACTCTGACTTCATAATCTTGCACACTAGTATATGTTTTATATTTTTCATAGACTTAGAATAATATTATAGACTTTTTCTGAATTTTTCATAATTTTCCATTACTGTTTGCTATTTTTCCTTATTTAAAATAGTTTTTAGGACTTTTTAAATAGCTTTTAATCCAAATAAATCAGAAAAGCTTCAAAAAAATAATTTTTCAATTTTCATAGATTAAGATAAATATAAAAAGCCAAAAAAATATTTTTCCATAATTTTTCTAGTTTAAATAGTAATTTTTAGAAATTTAATTAGTTTAAAATAGTTTTTAAATCATAGAAATTAGAATATAAATCAGAAAAATACAAATCCAATTTTCAAAAGTTTGTTTAGTTATTTTAGATTTTTGAAAAATAGTTTCACAATTTTCCTCTTTATTTTCATAATTTTTAGTATTTTAATTTAGTTTTAAAGTTTAAAATAGTTTTTAATTCAAATTTATAAAAGAAAAATCAGTAAAATCCAATTTTAAAAATAGTGATAGCGTTTATTTAATATAATTTATCTTTTTAATTTTCTTTCATTTTTCCTTTGTCATTTAGTATCGATCACAAACCTTTTTCCCGTTCAATATCACCCGATCACTGCGTTTGGCTATTGATCATACACCTCGTTGGGAAGAGCGACCAGTTTGCGGTTTCTTCGCAATACTGGAACACACACTATACTATATTTGATTTGGCGCCTCAAAAAGGTCATGTCAAATTGGCGCCGTGGGGATCAAAGATAATGTCTTCATTCAGGAAGGAGTGAAGAGCAGGAGAAGTGACGAATATATGAAGAAAAGAAAGAAAATCATGATAAAAATCATGACTAACTCTTCATCCTCAATAGGAGAATTCATAGTTTCATGAATCTCATCGAGTTAAGCTCGCTTGATCAAGACATATTATGGGTGTGTCTAGATCAGTAGAAATTATCATACTCCGTGGAGATATGATATGAGTGGGTTCACCGGTGAACTCCTCCAATGTAAATGATTCATAATCGGGAGAGAATTATGAGAATGAAAAGTGGTACCGCCACTAATCTTCTCTCCCATATTATCAAAGCAGAAGGCTTTCATTTCCGGATTAGAATCATCGGAAGAATGTCACTACCCTTAATGGGGATAGGAGATGAAATAGGTTTCTCTTTGAAAGCCTCGATTTTAGAAATGACAAGAGTGACATTCGGTAATGTTGCCGAAGTGCTTCATCTTTGATTTCGATGTCGATAACTTTATCATTCTCTTCTTCTAAGCTAACAAGCTCGGAAGGTAAATCTTCACATAAGCGATGTCTCCTGAGATACGAATCATCATCATTAGAATGGAGAACATCTCAACATGATCTTTTGGGAAGACAAGAGGGTAGGGATATCACACAAATTCTCGAGAATTCCTGTGACTCTCTTGGGATTGGGACAAGGTTCTCGACACTAGACTTTATGAATTAGTCCGATTCCTTTTCAGGAGCAGTGTCAAGATGCTCGTCCCCCGTAATAAGAGAGTGAGTGTGAATCTCGGGTGTGATAACAACAGATGAGGGAGTTGAGAAATATTATCTTTAAAGGATAAAACTCTCCTCGTCATCATCATACATATTGCCTTAAGAAATTGGGAGCATGCCAGAGCCGCATGCTGGGACTAATAATTCTTCCCTAGATTTGCGAGCCTCTCGTTCTTGACTAGCAATTCTCCCATGGTCTTTCACCACTCACTTGATTCTTAAAGTTCTGAATCATATCATCAAGCATTTTCATTCGGTTTCAAAATCTTGGGAAATTTCTTGAGACAACGGCTCAGTGAGTTTGAACCGAGTATGGTCTTTGTGGAGGTTGGAAATTGTCAAACCGGAGTATAGTAATTTTGATTCCACGGTTGACATTGAAGATTATCGTGAGGACCTCCACAAAATTCACAGTGATTATGTTGATTATATGAAGATAAGTCGGTGTGGTGGGCAATTGGAAAGTTAGAGGGTAGTTAAATGAGTTCGGATTAGGATCATAATCAAATGAATTCTCGAACCACAAAACAAACAACTCCGTTACGAATATCATTACCACCTTTGTACACCGTACACCGTGACGGTGAACCAAAAGAGGCTCACCACAACCGACACAAGGAATAAATGATTCCATTTGAGAGTTATGAGAAGGAATCGGTTCATTCAAAGAATCAACAAAACCAACATGGTGATCCGAATGACTATCAAGTCTCGAAGAACATTTTGAAAATCGGAGGTGGGACAAGTGGTGTGCTCGAGAGGCTAGCAATTCCACCACTTCCGTTATGGTCTCCGGTTACGGTTCTTGAAAGCGTGAAGATTAGGCAAGTCATTCTTGCTAGTCACGGTCTAAGTGCATGATTGCTTTTAGCGAAATTCGAAAGTTTAGGATCAATTTTAGGCGGCTTAGGAGCAATTGAGGGTTAGATCTTTGGATAACCGTAGGTTGGACGTGTTTAGCACTTCCATTATCGGAGGGAAGTACGGTCCTTTGTCACCCCGGTTTCGTTTCATTTCCCTACAGCAGAATTAATGGATCATCACGAACAACACTAATTCTTGACATTTGTGATAAAGTATGAAGTTTTCAACCGTTCCAGTCGTCGTGGTCGAGAGATTCCATGAGAATAGAAGAGTTAGAATCAAATGGATAGAGGGTAAAGGGATAAAGAATCAAAAAGGGTAAGAGGGTAAAGAGGAATATTTTGGTATTTTTGAAAACATGTTGTAAAACAAAGAATGAAAATATTTTGGTAATCGATTAGTCAAGCGAATTAACTTCACGATAATTTTGGTTTTATATGAAAATAAGGAAATATGGACAAAGATGGTAAATATACAATGGGTGTATATTCAACAATCATGATGCTTCAAATTAGTAATCTGTGACACACCTCCCGTGTAGCGCAAAATTTGATTCGCTCTGACGGTCGGGGTTTATTACACAAGTCGACCACTTGTGAATGGTCAACCGTAATAAAAGCCAAACGACTTGAGAACGCAATGCAATTAAGTCCGGAGAGTTTAGTGTTTCCCAGTGCGTTAAGTCCCAACGGTCGCGATTGAATAATGACGTGTAGTGATCGGGTGATATTGAGCAGGGAAAAAGGTTTGTGATCGATACTAAATGACAAAGGAAAAATGAAAGAAAATTAAAAGCTAAATTATATTAAATAAACGCTATCACTATTTTTAAAATTGGATTTTCACGATTTTCTTTTATAAATTTGAATTAAAACTAATTTTAAACTTTAAAACTAAATTAAAATACTAAAAATTATGAAAATAAAGAGGAAAATTGTGAAACTATTTTTCAAAATCTAAAATAACTAAAAAACTTTTGAAAATTGGTTGTATTTTCAGATTTATATTCTAATTTCTATGATTTAAAAACTATTTTAAACTAATTAAATTGCTAAAAATTACTATTTAAACTAGGAAAATTATGGAAAAATGTTTTTTTGGATTTTTATATTTATCTTAATCTATGAAAATTGAAAACTTATTTTTTTGAGGCTTTTCTGATTTATTTGGATTAAAAGCTATTTAAAAAGTCCTAAAAACTGTTTTAAATAAGGAAAAATAGCAAACAGTAATGGAAAATTATGAAAAATTCATGAAAAGTCTAAAATATTATTCTAAGTCTATGAAAAATATAAAAACATATACTAGTGTGCAAGATTATGAAGCTGTAGTGAAATGTGCTTATGAATAAGCACTTGTAATAAGCTATAAGCTGGAAATGAGACCCAACTGAAATCAGAAGCTATAATATGCTAAAACAACTTAAAACTAACTAGTTTCAACTAACCTAATCATCTAAAACTATGATTACCATGATTTGACTTAATGAATAACCAAGAACCAAAGCAAACTTAACCTCATGTTGCGACATGTAATGGCTTATCAAAAGAGCTTTATGGAAAAGCTCGAATTGTGATCTCAAGAAGACCAACCGGTGAGCCAATAAACCAAGTTTCGATCCTATTGATCAAAAACAAGACTCGCACAAGGTTCGAGTTACTCGCTCACACTCGGTGTATCGAGTGAACAGCAGATGGATGCTAATTGGACATTGATTAAGTGCTTAAGACATTTCTAAAATTTCACAAAATCGATTTCAATAATAGACCAACTGAACTTGTTAAGTCCAAAATTTAACTTGAATTGAACCAATAATGAAGCTATGAAAATCAACAAAGGTTGGGCCAAACCGATTTCAAGACTTTGACTTTTATAGACAAAAGCGAAATGTTGACTAAAGTGAGATTTGAAACTAATTTTAGGCGGAAATGATGAATTATGATGAAATGAAACTAATGCAAGCTAACTTATCTATTTCTAATCCTATATGCTAAATTTCACCAACTTATTTGAGCAAATGTGCGATTAGTTAAGCGGTTCAAAATGATTTTGACTATGAGTATAAAGATGGACTTAGATCAGCGGCACGAGTTCATCTATCCTTCCTAAACCTCAAACAATAGATCTCGCTAATGGACAAACCTCAAACTCGATTAAGAAGACGATCCAAACACTCTTTTTCAAGATTAAATGAACTTAATGCACTTGAATCAAAGGTCCGATCCTTAACACTTGTATTATCTAATCCTATAAGCTCAACTACCACCGACTAATGACTTCTAACACTTAAACTATACTACATCTAACTGAGCTTAATTTTGCAAAGTCTAAATTAAGTATAGATTAAGTAAACTAAAGCTAATCTAATGATCTAAGTTAACAATTAAATTTATCGAGATTAAAGCTAATCTAAGCTAGCTAATCTAACTGCTTATAAGCTAAATGGGTTCTAAAAAGTAAGAATCACTACTCACATGAAATCCAGCTAATAGCGACTTATCTTGAAGAAGCTACAATGTGAATCACCGCTTGAGCTTCTAGGCACTGAATTCCTTGTCGCTACTTGAGGCTTTATTAAGCTACCAAAAGCCTTCCAATCTTTGGAATGGTGATGAACAGTGACACTGGCCTATACATAAGCCATGTCAACAATTTGTGGTAGGGACATATTTAATGTTTACTTTGGGATCAAAAATCGGCATTGAGTCATATGAACCTTTGATCGAGATGACTTGAAAAACGAGTTAATTAAGGAGCTTATATCAAACTAGCTTGAAAATTTGACCAATCCTTCCAAAAATCAAAACCAAACACTTCTTTATGATCCTAAAATCAATTTTAACATGATGACATTGAGTAGTTTTGATCAAAGATGCATTCAAGTACTCAACAACAACTTAAAACTCACTCTAAAAGGAATTTAGAATGTAAATTTATCCAAAACTATCTTGAACTTTAACGTTGACTTTATTTGACTTTTGTGAAAATGCATAACAATTAGAAGTTGAGACTTGAGTAACTCACCAAGCTTGTATAAGCTTAAATGAGTGATACCTAATGTAAATTGGCAACCGATTACTCGGAGATGTGGTCCAAATGAAAATCACCAAATGCAATTTAAGTTGAAAAGCGAACTTGTATTAATTCAATGAGATTACAAGATTAAAACTAACATTACATCTAAGTGAACTTTAACAATCGTGCAAACTAACGAGAGATAATAATGACCCTTAAGCGAGACTAGTACAAAGTTTTTAACACTAGAAGACTAAAACTAAAACTAAAAAACTAACTAAAGACTAACTCCTCGACTGCTCTTTTCTTCCTCATATATTCACTGCAAAGTGCTCTCTCCTCCTCCGAGCAAATCCCACTTCTTCTCGGACCATTGATCACTTGACTTATTTTGGCCATTGATGAGTTTTGCGCCAAATGAGATATCAACGGGGGTTGAGGCAAGGAAGGAAGGGCATTTAATGCATTTGGTTTGTTGTGGAGGTGGAGGGACATGGAGAGGTGGAAGGTCATGGCTGGAGGCATGGTTGAGGAGCGATGTTGCGATAAGAAGTGGGTGAGGTGGAGGTTTATTTTGGAGGAAAAGTTGGGTTTGACCAAGATATTGACCGGGTTTATTAATAGGGGTTCAAGGTTCAAGGGTCTTATTTTGCGAGGTTCAAGGCTCAAAGGAAGGGTTCAAGGTTCAAAGGTGTTTTGTTTATTAATAACATAAGGACCATTGTTGCAATTCACCAAACTTGAGGTGAAATTGCCAATTTTGCAAAGTTGTTCCAAGGGTCATTCTTGCCAAGTTTCATTAGTACAAGGACCATAAAAGAAAATTTTCCATTTTTAAACTTCGAGGACTAAATTTGCCAATTTTGAAACTGAAGGACCAAACTTGTAAATTCTCCAAACGTTTACCCAAGAATCATTTTTGATAAATTTTGATTTTGAAAGGACTGGGTTGACTTTATTCCAAAACAAATGCTCGTGGACCGATTTTGTCAAGATTTGAAAGCCTGGGACTCAAAGCGCCAATTATGCAAACTTTGTTCGTTTTCACCGATTTTGGTATTTTGCATTTGAAACACATAAAACACTTATTTGTGATATTTTTAGTATTTTGATGCATTTCGAGTGTTTTAAATGTTTTGAGTTCGATTGATGAAAAAATGATGAGTATTTACACACTCATCAATCCCACACTAAACTATTGCTAGTCCCTAGCAATCTTTATGAAAACTTAATGGATTTGAATCTCTTTACCAAAAGCCATTACTTGGGTAGCCAATTGTTTGATTCAAGTAAGAACCTTGGTACAATGATAACCGAATGATTTTAAGCAAATCACCACCAACGGATTTGATTTGTCTTTACCGTGGTTGCTTACGGACTAATAACTCTTAGATAAAATATCTTTGGTGAGTCGATTACCAATTATGGTTTTCCAATCGCCTTTACACAAGCCATAAACTTGCGGGCTATCCAACTCTTCACTAATTAAAGATATGGTGGTGACACCATACAATTTTGGGCAAATTATAAAGTCGTCAACGGATTTGAGATATCTTTACCAAGAGCCGTTTGCTCTGGATTAGCCAATCCTTTTGTTTTTTAGACATGGCGGATCGATAATCAGATGTTGAGTAAGTGCAAAACACTTACTCCAAAAAAATTTTACAGCCAAAATTGGGGAATTGGTATAATTACATGATAAAATTCGTGAGAATTTCTCGGGTCCATTCTCGGAATATATCTCATCGGTGTGGAACTTTCACACGCTTCAATGTTTATACAAACATCTTGAATGAAAGTCCGATGGAGATTGTCTCTTCCACTTACTTCCCCATGAACAAATTAATTGGTCGAGTCAAGCTAGCGACTGAATCAAAAACGATAGCACACCATATGGGTTTTCACCCATTTCGACTCTTTCTACTTTCTACCACCCTAGTGTGGAGAGTTGCCCATTGTTGTATATAAGTTTCGGTCAAAAAAAAAAAAAAAAAAAAAATCCAAACATAATTTTGGTCAATCTGAGCGCAAAACATTTAAAACACCTCGAATGCATCAAAATACTAAAAATATCACAAATAAGTGTTTTATGTGTTTCAAATGCAAAAATACCAAAATCAGGTGAAAAACGAACAAAGTTTGCATAATTGGCAATTTCAGTCCCCTGACTTTCAAATCTTGACAAAATCAGTCCCTGAGCATTTGTTTTGGAATAAAAGTCAACCCAAGTCCTTTCAAAATCAAAATTTATCAAAAATGATCCTTGGGTAAAAAGTTTGGAGAATTTACAAGTTTGGTCCTTCAAGTTTCAAAATTGGCAAATTTAGTCCTTGGAAGTTTAAAAATGGAAAATTTTCTTTTATGGTCCTTGTACTAATGAAACTTGGCAAGAATGACCCTTGGAACAACTTTGCAAAATTGGCAATTCAGGTCCTCGAGTTTGGTGAATTGCAACAATAGTCCGCAGTTCAAGAGTTGATATCGTTTAAATTAGTTTGTTGTTGTCGAGTATTCGAATGCATCTGATCAAAATCATCATCACAAGTCGATTTTAGATCAAATATGCCTGGTTTTGATTGCCAGCGACGGGTCGCTCGCCTGTTTAAGCCCCACACCGCCGTCGTCCAACAAAGAACTGCTCGACCGGCCGATTGATCCCAGCAAACATTAACAAACCGCACCATCAAATTGATGACACGGCAGTATAAGTCGCCGTCACCAGCTCATCATTCTCATCGAAGCGTTTGCCACGCCAGCCCTACCAGCACCAAAACCACTGCAGTTTCTTCAAGATGTCGCGATCAGTCGATCACGCGCAGTGATTCTACTTTAGAATCGCCAGTTATGTTCCGCGATCAGCTGTTGATTACTAATCAAAGAATTAATCGTTAACCCAGACCAGATTGTCGCTTAGTTCACTAATCTATACTAATTTGACTGTCGATGAAGCAGTTAGACGTGCAGAGTCACAGTCGCTGGTAACGAGCATATGATCAGATCACGTTGGATCGCATCTTGATACCAGTACAGTTCATTTAATCTTGAAAGAGTGTTGGACCAGCCTCTTAACCCAGTTTGAGGTTTGTCCATTAGTCGAGATCTATTGGCGTATTGCTTGATTCTTCTTTCCGCCTATGCCTATCTTTTCATTCTCCTTGCATTCCTGCAACATTTACCTCGTTTATGTTTACCAAACCAACCATCGATATTTTCTTTTCCATTCCTCCCAATTTTACCCCTTGAAGCTAACAAAGCCGAACCCGGTCCCTTTAAAGTTCCTCTTCCTCGCTATGTATACCCCTATTTATCGAATTCAAGTGGTTCAAGGAGGCAAGATCCCATGGTCTACACCCATCCGGATATTAGAGACAAAGAACTTGACGATTCCTTTCCGGGATACATTAGGAATCCTCCTCCTAGGACCCATCTTAACTAACTTAAATCAAAGAACTTTTATTTTATTTTTAATATTCTTTACGCTTTTAAAGAATATTTGTATCCCTATTTTAACTTTGTCCTATAATCATATACTTATACACGATACTAACAAGAAAGTTTCAAAGGATGATATCAACTCTTTTATTATTTAGACACGTACAACATAAAAACAAAATTCGTACAAAAATCATGTCTTCCATCAAATTAAAATGAGTTTAAGTGGTAGTGGTTCGGGGTGTAGTGGATTTGGGATATGATTTGAATTTTTTAGAATTTAAATTGGATTTGGTGTATGACCCAAATATATAAGAAATAAATATTCATATTTTTAATAAACTAATTAAGTTAATGATAAACAATAAATTTTGTTTTCGTGAAACATGTGGGAGAGAGATACAAACAAATAAAACCGTAGCCTAAACGCGACTTATTTCAGACATGAAACCACCAAACGCCACATCGACTGCACATGGTGGTTTTAATCTCAACGACGAAGGTGTGATTCTTGGAGAAAGAGGTTCGTGAAGTTCGACTAACTGCCGGACAAAGCTAAGAAAGCGCCATCCTTCTTCGCTCCTTCGAATCTTCACTATCGCGACCTCTTGTTGATCGGTTAGTCGATAAATGAAAAACATCGCATCGGGTTTATTTCCCAAAAGAATAAAGCCCATGAATCTTATTTATAGATGAAGCAACGACAAATGGAATTGGAAGAGCAGACGCAGAGGCAAAGAAATGAAATCGAAGAATGTAAGATGGCACAAAAGTAAGAAGAACTCGAGTTGCAACGTCAAATGTTTTAATTTCAACAATAAAAGAAATGGACAAAGCCTCGTGTTCTATTTTCTTCAAGTATTATGTAACACATACAAAATATTAAAGATCAAAGTTGATAAATTAAGACTTTAAAAAGTCAAATGAGGACAATTATCTTGACCAAGGAGTATATGATAGTTTAGAGCAACCAAAGGAAATTATGTAAAAACAAACACCTATTTTCTAGCCATGTAATAACATCAAATTTATGCTATATTTTCCTATCATTTATCTCATAGTTATTGCTCATTTATTATGTGTTTATATGTGAACATTGGTCATTTTCAATTGATTACATTGGTCATTTTCAGATTTATGGAGCAATTGGTAAAGACGCTGAATACAACAGATTTGAGCATAAATGAATAATCTTTATGAAACCCCAAAGAGTATATGGTACCCACTTCTAGAGATGCGTACGTATCACCTAGAAGAATTACTAAGTATTGGTGAATTAGAAGACATACGACTTATTAAACTCTAGCAATATGCCGATCCAAAGCTCTACGCTTAAAGCCCAAGTCAAACATTCAAGGAATATGGTGTATGAAACTCTAGCCATATGCGAGTATTGAAGATCTTATCCCCAATCCAAGCTTTCAAAATTTATGAAGGACACAACGTATCACTATTCCACAATACGTTGTATTTAAAGACACGCACGATATGCCGAGATTATTCTTTCCGATTCTACTAAGATATCCCGGATATGCCATATCACTACCCGACACGCTTACATTTGCGGACATAACAATATACATAGAACACATATATAATGGTTTTACATATAATTTTCACCACCACAACCGAGTTCCAACCACATTCCACCAAGAATT
Source organism: Chrysanthemum lavandulifolium (assembly GCA_022545495.1). NCBI lineage: Eukaryota > Viridiplantae > Streptophyta > Magnoliopsida > Asterales > Asteraceae > Chrysanthemum > Chrysanthemum lavandulifolium. The sequence continues at coordinate 107,233,454 of CM040238.1, read as the reverse complement.
CAAGTCCTTCAAGCTAGTAAGGTTCCATATCATCAAACAAGGTGTATTCAATCGGTTTGCACATGAATTACATCATGTCTTTCATTTGTGAATCGTCTGTAATTTCTTTGTATTTGCTACCATATTATAGGCTAACACCTCGTGTTAGCCATGTTATGACTTCTTTGTTTATGTTATTTCATTAATAAAGATTGATGCATTGTTTTCGATATTCTATGTGTTTACCGCTCATATAGTATACCTGCTACTTGTTTGGTATTTGATGTTTATTGTCTAGATCATCATAGTGTAGCTCTTTAGCTATGTAGGTGATCCTATCACCATGACTGTATATGATGGGGTAAAGCCGATCAGGTGTCTTCTTTAAGACCTCGAGAGGAACCCGAGTTAGATGATAATGCGAAACACTTAAGTTACTATAGTGCTTTTCAATAAAGCGACCGCTGAATAGTAGGTTTCACCAGACCAACTAACGCAAGTAAATCGGATAGATTAGGGACATAACTTATTCCATATTTGTAAACATTGTAATCGATAAATTGTTTCGTGGATATAAGTTTCATGCATGTGACTAGGTAACCGAGAAATCTAGCCTAGTTAACTTAGATAGGAATGCGTTGTCACAACATTTCTCGATGTCACCAATACTTACATTAAATTATTGCACTTATGAACAAATAACTAATAACTTAGTAGAAGTAACATGGCTAGCACTTCCTTCTCATTATTGATCACAACCTTAGCATAATGTAGTTTAATTAATTTGCTTTTATGTTTTCTTGTTTTAGTAGAATAATTACTCAAATCAAAACCCCTTTAAAAGTTGTAGAAATCGACTAGGTTAGTCTAAACATCTCTACTTGTGAACGACTCATACTTTCCATCAACTAGCTACATTGATCTGCACACTACCCATTAGTGTCATATGTTGTTCGGCAAAATATAAATTTAAAACTTGGTAAAATAAATAGACTAAAACCATATCACCATGACACCACAAATGCATGCTATATGCATATGTGTTATCCTCATGGTACACGCCATCCGTATTTTTACATTTTTACTATTCGGTTTTCGTGGTATTTGTGTTTGTATTTATATTTGTTACTTTGTGGGTCCTAATGCGACTGCATTTTTGAGATAATACTGCCTATACCGCCACATATCACCTAGTTGTCACAAAGTCATTTCTTAGACATTCGCTGCATCCTTAACTCGACAAGGACTGGCCATCCCGCATATAATAGAGGTTCACATTTAATCATGCTTTGAACTCACGCGGAGCCGCCCTAACTCCCTACCAAAGTGCCATATCGAGTCCTCTATTGTGGCATGTATTACACCTTATTGCCTTATTGTTGAGGTACTCTAATAAGACCAACAAGATAAACAAGGAACTCTCGTGATTCAACACACTTCCAAGCATAACTCAACCTCTAAGAATTTGGCTCATGATATTCTCAATTCAATTCATGCACTCATGATGGCTATTCGCTTAACGAACGAGATCACCTCTTGTGGCTTAAAATATTCAACTTGACCTTCATTGCTATAACCCACTACATCTCCTTTAGTATTAGTTCATTACTCTTTCCGCAACTTAAGATCTAGCGCTGCATCAACTTCATCCCACTTGGATTAGTCCACATTACTTTTCTAGCTTCGCCTAATGCAACATGTGGAAAACTAGTAGGGGGAGGGTGAATAGTTTTACCGATTTTAATTTAAGTTTCAAAGATTTAGATTCAATCTTATGTGAATTTATGGATGAATAAATAGTACCAAACAATAAATAGCATAAGTAAAGAATGCAAAGTAAAGGATAGAAAGTAGCTAATAAATGATTTATAGTGTTCAAATACAAGGACACTTTCCTCGCTCCTACTTCACTTCCCGAAAATTAATCAAGAATTCAAGCACTATGTTAACAAGCTCCTTCAAATTGGAGAAGAAGCCTCACAACATCGCTTACACTTTTTCTCGTACAAAGCTAAATACCGAGTTCTTCCACGAGGTAGAACTAAACCTTACACAACTATTACACAACAACTATGAAATATGAAATACAAGATATGGTATATCGAATATATGGATGTACAAATCAATCAATGACCCTTGCTTGATGACTTGTAAAAGAGAATCACAACAAAACTAGAAGAACTACTAGAATGATCAAGTGATTAGAGGGAGAGCGAGATAATAAATGAGAGAGTAAATAAAGGGTGTAAACAATGAAGAAATGACTCACTATTTATAGGCAAAAATCCTTATGTTCCATTTGCTCGCGCATCCTCACTCAAGGGATCCGCAATTCCGTGGATCCGTCTGTCTCGGGTTAGTTTAGTCCGATTTTAGGTTGCAAACCGAAATGGGTTACGGGTTTGAGCCACGGGTCATGATCGTTGGTCATGGTACCAACAAGATACATATGTATCTAAACAATGGGTCATGGGGTCATGGGTCATGGATAATACACAACATGATTTCATGCATGATGTCATGCAATGGTTCATGGGTTATGGATTAGCTCCATGGGTATAGGTCACGGGTCTTGATATTACCTAACCTATTACATATTATATTACAACATATTGTTATTACAACAATGTATATGACCAATGTATATACTTATAAACAACATGTATTCTTATAATTTTACTTATGATAACTTTATATTTGTTATCAACAAAACTTAACGAGATCGCTAAATATAAACAAAAATTTTATTTATTTGTATTAACACAACATCAGGTTTCAAACGACATCATGTCATTCTCCATGACATCCATGAAGACCGCTCCCACCACCATTGCAAGAACAACACTTTTAATAACTTTTAGTATAGTGACATGAGTGATTCTATTGGTCCGCCTCATCCGATTCGCCTCGATACCACTTGTCACGGCCATTTCTCTAGACAATGTTTTGTCCTTAACTCGATAATGACTAGCCTTTATCCTGCGATAACTGAGGCTCACTAGTTTCACCGCTTTGACTTATCAGCCCTAACTCAATACTAGTGTGGTGCCATGTCAGTCCTCTACTTGAGATGCACTATTGACGGTACATCATCATTGGTCAAATGAATCAAGAAAACATTTAAAACACGTAAATGCATTAAAATACTAAAAATATCACAAATAAGTGTTTTATGTTTCAAATGCAAAATACCAAAATCGTGAAAAACGAACAAAGTTTGTATAATTGGGTACTTCCCCTCGATCAAATCTTGACAAAATCATCCTGAGCATTTGTTTTGAATAAAAGTCAACCCAAGTCCTTTCAAAATCAAAATTTATCAAAAATGATCCTTGGGTAAAAGTTTGAGAATTTAAGTTTGGTCCTTCAAGTCAAAATTGGCAAATTTAGTCCTCGAAGTTTAAAATGAAAATTCTTTATGGTCCTTGTACTAATGAAACTTGCAAGAATGACCTTGAACAACTTTAAAATTGGCAATTTCACCTCAAGTTTGGTGAATTGCAACAATGGTCCTTATGTTATTAATAAACAAACACCTTCAACCTCAACCCTTCCTTCGAGCCTCAACCTCGCCAAATAAGACCCTTAAACTTGAACCCCTATTAATAAACCCGGTCAATATCTTGGTCAAACCCACCTTTTCCCTCCAAAAACACTCCACCTCTTCACCCACCGCCTCGCAACACGCCTCAACCATGCTCCACCAACCTTCCACCTCCATGTCCCTCCACCTCCACAACAAACCAAATGCATTAAATGCCCTTCCTTCTTGCACTCAACCCTCGTTGATATCTCATTTTGGCGCCAAAACTCATCAATGGCCAAAATAAGTCAAGTGATCCAATGGTCCGTAAAAGAAGGATTTGCCTGTAGGTAGGGGAGCACTTTTGGTGAATATATGAGGAAGAAGAGATGTAGTGAGTTAGTCTTTAGTTAGTTTTTTTTTTAGTTTTAGTTTTAGTCTCTAGTGTTAAAAAACTCGCACTAGTCTCGCTATGGTCATTATTATCTCGTTAGTTTGCACGATTAAAGTTCACTTAGATGTAATGTTAGTTTTAATGTTGTAACTTATTCTAATTACAAGTTCGCTTTTCAACTTAAATTGCATTTGGTGATTTTCATTCGACCACATCTCGAGTAATCGCCCACTGCTAGGTATCACTCATTTGCTTATACAAGCTTGATGAGTTACTCAAGTCTCAACTCTTCTAATTGTCTCTGCTTTTCACAAAAGTCAAATAAAGTCAACGTTAAAGTTCAAGATAGTTTGGTTAAATTTCTAAATTCCTTTTAGAAATGAAGTTTGTTGTTGTTGAGTACTTGAATGCATCTTTGATCAAAACTACTCAATGTCATCATGTTAAAATTGATTTAGGATCATAAAGAAGTGTTTGGTTTGACTGCTTTTTGAAGGATTGGTCAAATTTTCAAGCTAGTTTGATATAAGCTCCTTACGTAACCTCGTTTTCAAGTCATCTCACCAAAGGTTCATATGACTCAATGTCGATTGATCCCAAAGTAAACATTAAATCGTCCCCGCACCACAAATTGTTGACACGGCTTATGTATAAGTCGTGTCACTGTTCATCACCATTCCAAAGGATTGGCTTTGTAGCTTATAAGAAGCCTCAAGTAGCCACTGGAATTCAAAGCGCAATCGATTCACATTGTAGCTTCTTCAAGATAAGTTTATTAATCGGATTTCATGTGAGTAGTGATTCTTACTTTTTAGAATTGTTTAGCTTATAAGCTCATAGATTAGCTAGCTTAGATTAGCTTTAATCTCAAAGAATTTAATTGTTAACTTAGATCATTAGATTAGTCGCTTTAGTTTACTTAATCTATACTTAATTTAGACTTTGCAAAAATTAAGCTCGATTAGATGTAGTATAGTTTAAGTGTTGAAGTCATTAGTCGCTGGTAATGAGCTTATAGGATTAGATAATAAAGGTTAAGGATCGCACTTTGATTCCAAAGCATTAAGTTCATTTAATCTTGAAAGAGTGTTTGATCCCTTTCTTAATCGAGTTTGAGGTTTGTCCATTAATGAGATCTATTGTTTGAGGTTTAGGGAAGGATAGATGACCTGCCAATGATCTAAGTCCATCTTTTATACTCATAGTCAAAATCATTTTGAAACCGCTTAACTCAGACATTTGCTCAAATAAGTTGGCGAAATTTAGCATACAGGATTAGAAATACATGCCAGCTTGCATTAGTTTCATTTCATCATAATTCATCATTTCAGCTCTAGAATTAGTTTCAAATCTCTCTTTAGTCAACATTTCGCTTTGTCTATAAAGTCGCAGCGCACAACCGCCAGCCCAACCTTTGTTGATTTTCCATACCATTATTGGTTCAATTCAAGTTAAATTTTGGACTTACTGTTCAGTTTGTCTATTATTGAAATCGATTTTTGTGAAATTTTTAGAAATGCCTTAAGCACTTAATCGTCCAATTAGCATCCATTCTTCTGCACACTCAAAGATCGGAGTGAGTAGCTCCGTATTTGCGCAGTCTGTGCTTGATCACAGGTCCGAACTTGCTCATCGCTGGTCGAGATCACACCCGCCCATAAAGCCTGCCCAATATTGCCGCGTCGCTGTTCCGGTCATTGTCAATCACGAACGCCTCAGACGTTGCCGAACCAGTTGCCTTGCCGCCCGCCAGTCGTCCACTCCACCATACCTCACACGCTGATCTCCACCACAACACATCTCACAGCACAGTGCTCACAGACCTCCAGACCTCTCTTTCACACCTCCATTTCATTATTTTCCATTAAAACAAGCCAGACCTAAACACTTTAATCCAAATAAATCGTAAAAGCTTCAAAAAATAATTTTTCAATTTTCATAGATTAAGATAAATATAAAAGCAAAAAATATTTTTCCATAATTTTTCTAGTTTAAATAGTATTTTAGAAATTTAATTAGTTTAAAATAGTTTTAAATCATAGAAATTAGAATATAAACGTAAAAATACAAATCCAATTTTCAAAAGTTTGTTTAGTTATTTTAGATTTTTGAAAATAGTTTCACAATTTTCCTCTTTATTTTCATAATTTTAGTATTTTAATTTAGTTTTAAAGTTTAAAATAGTTTTTAATTCAAATTTATAAAAGAAAATCAAGAAATCCAATTTTAAAAATAGTGATAGCGTTTATTTAATATAATTTATCTTTTAATTTTCTTTTCATTTTTCTTTGTCATTTAGTATCGATCACAAACCTTTTTCCTGCTCAATATCACCCGATCACTACACGTCATTATTCAACAAGACAAATTGCTGAAGAACGACCTGTGTTTGCGCTTTCCGCAATACTTTGAACACACACTATACTATATTTGATTTGACGCCTCAAAAAGGTCATTAAACTACGCCATGGGGATCGAAGATAATGTCTTCATTCCAAGGAGAGAATGTGAGAAGGATGTAATATACGAAGAAAAGAAAGAAAATCATGATAAAAATCATGACTAACTCTTCATCCTCAATAGGAGAATTCATAGTTTCATGAATCTCATCAAGCTCGCTTGATCAAGACATATTATGGGCGTGTCTAGATCAAAGTAGAAATTATCATACCATGAGATATGATACGAAGGGTTCACCGTGAACTCCTCCAATGTAAATGATTCATAATCGGGAGAGAATTATGAGAATGAAAAGTGGCACCGCCACTAATCTTCTCCCATATTATCAAAAAGTATAGGTCATTTCCTGATTAGAATCATCTGGAAGAATGTCACCCTTAATGGGATAGGAGATGAAATAGGTTCTTCGAAAGCTCGATTTAGAAATGACAAGACCGACATTCAAGAATGTTGCACGGTGCTTCATCTTTGATTTCAGTGTCAAGAACTTATTATTCTCTCTTCTAAGCTAACAAGCTCGGTTCTTCCACATAAACGATGTTCCACAAGATAACTAATCATCATTAGAATCGGAGAACATCTCAACATGATCTTTGGGAAGACAGGTAGGGATATCATTGACAAATTTCGAGAATTCCTCGTGACTTTTCGATCGGGACAAGGTTCTCAACACTAGACTTTATGAATTGTCCGATTCCTTTTCGTGAAAGGTCAAGATGCTCGCCCCATAATAAGAGAGCGAGTAATCTCTGTAAACAACAACATCGAGGAGTTGAGAAATATTATCTTTAAAAGGATAAAACTCTCCTCATCATCATACATACGCTTTAAGAAATTGGGAACGCTTTAAGCCGCATGCTAGGACTAATAATTTTTCCCTAGATATGCGAGCCTCTGCTCTTCGCTAGCAATTCTCCCATGGTCTTTTCACCACCACTTGATTCTTAAAGTTTAATCATATCATCAAGCATTTTCATTGCGGTTTCAAAATCTTGGGAAATTTCTTGAGACAACTACTGTGTAGAGTTTGAACCGATGGTCAGGAGGTTGGAAATTGTCAAACCTAAGTATAGTAATTTTGATTCCACTGTGACATTGAAGATTATGAGGACTCCACAAAATTAATAGCTATGTTGATTATATGAAGATAAGTCGGCTGTAGGGCAATTGAAAAGTTAGAGGGTCGTTAAATGAGTTCGGATTAGATCATAATCAAATGAATTTCGAACCACAAAACAAACAACTCCCGCTATTTAATATCATTACCACACCGCACACGCATACTCAAATGCTGTGGTGAACCAAAAAGAGGCTCACCACAACCGACAAGGAATAAATGATTCCATTTGAGAGTTATGAGAAGGAATCGTTCATTCAAAGAATCAACAAAACCAACATGGCGATCCGAATGACTATCAAGTCTCAAGAACATTTTCCATTAGAATAGAAGGTTAGAATCAAATGGATGTAGGGTAAAGTGATAAAGAATCAAAAAGGTAAAGAGGTAAAGAGGAATATTTTGGTATTTTTGAAAACATGTTGTAAAAACAAAGAATGAAAAATATTTTTGGTAATCGATTAGTCAAACGAATTAACTTCACGATAATTTTGGTTTTATATGAAAATAAGGAAATATGGACAAAGATGGTAAATATACAACGGTGTATATTCAACAATCACCGATGCTTCAAATTGTAGTACGCAAAGACACCTCCCCTAAGAATGGCGCCCAATTTGACAAAGAGCCTTTTTGAGGGGCGCCTAATCAAATGTAGTATAGTGTGTGTTCCAGCATTGCGTAAGAAACCGCAAACATGGGTCGCTCTTCCCAACGAGGTCGGCGATCGAATAGCCAAACGCAGTGACGGTGATATCGAACGGGAAAAGGTTTGTGATCGATACTAAATGACAAAGGAAAATGAAAGAAAATTAAAAGCTAAATTATATTAAATAAACGCTATCACTATTTTTAAAATTGGATTTTCCCGATTTTTCTTTTATAAATTTGAATTAAAACTAATTTTAAACTTTAAAACTAAATTAAAATACTAAAATTATGAAAATAAAGATGAAAATTGTGAAACTATTTTTCAAAATCTAAAATAACTAAACAAACTTTTGAAAATTGGATTTGTATTTTCTCGATTTATATTCTAATTTCTATGATTTAAAAACTATTTTAAACTAATTAAATTGCTAAAATTACTATTTAAACTACGAAAATTATGGAAAAATATTTTTTGGCTTTTTATATTTATCTTAATCTATGAAAATTGAAAACTTATTTTTTGAAGCTTTTCCGATTTATTTGGATTAAAAGCTATTTAAAAGTCCTAAAACTGCTTTTAAATAAGGAAAATAGCAAACAAGAATGGAAAATTATGAAAGATTCAGGAAAAGTCTAAAATATTATTCTAAGTCTATGAAAAATATAAAACATATACTAGTGTGCAAGATTATGAAGTCAGAGGAAATGTGCTTATGAATAAGCACTTGTAATAAGCTATAAGTCGAAATGAGACCCAACCGAAAGCGTAAGCTATAATATGCTAAAACAACTTAAAACTAACTAGTTTCAACTAACCTAATCATCTAAAACTATGATTACCATGATTTGACTTAATGAATAACCAAGAACCTAATAAATTCTTTAACCTCTATGTTGCAAATTATGTAATCGGCTTATCAAAAGAGCTTTATGGAAAACTGAATTGTGATCCTCAAGAAGACCAACCAAGGAGCCAATAAACCAAGTTTCGCACCCTATTGATCAAAAACAAGACCTGCACAAGGTTCGAGTTGCTCGCCACACTCAGTAGGGCCGAGTGAACAGGCGTATGGATGCTAATCGACAAATGATTAAGTGCTTAAGACTGCTTCTAAAATTTCACAAAATCATATTTCAATAATAGACCAACCGAACTTGTTAAGTCCAAAATTTAACTTGAATTGAACCAATAATGAAGCTATGAAAAATCAACAAAGGTTGGGCCAAAACTGATTTGTGCACTTTGACTTTAATAGACAAAACTGAAATGTTGACTAAAGTGAGATTTGAAACTAATTTTAAGAACTGGAAATGATGAATTATGATGAAATGAAACTAATGCAAGCTAACTTATCTATTTCTAATCCTATATGCTAAATTTCACCAACTTATTTGAGCAAAGTGTGCAGTTAAAAGCAGTTTCAAAATGATTTTGACTATGAGAGTATAAAGATGGACTTAGATCAACGCATGAGTTCATCTATCCTTCCTAAACCTCAAACTCGCTAAGAAGACTGATCCAAACACTCTTTTTCAAGATTAAATGAACTTAATGCACCGGAATCAAAGGTCCGATCCTTAACACTATATTATCTAATCCTATAAGCTCAATTACCACCGACTAATGACTTCTAACACTTAAACTATACTACATCTAACTGAGCTTAATTTTGCAAAGTCTAAATTAAGTATAGATTAAGTAAACTAAAGCAAATAATCTAATGATCTAAGTTAACAATTAAATTTATCGAGATTAAAGCTAATATAAGCTAGCTAATCTAACAGCTTATAAGCTAAACAGCCTAAAAAGTAAGAATCACTACTCACATGAAATCCAAATAGCAATTATCTTGAAGAAGCTACAATGTGAATCACCCTTGAGCTTCTAGGCACCGAATTCCACCTGGCTACTGAGGCTTCTTATTAAGCTACCAAAAGCCTTCCAATCACGGAATGGTGATGAACAGTCGATACATACCTTATACATAAGCCATGTCAACAATTTGTGGTGCAGGGATGATTTAATGTTTACTTTGGGATCAAAAATATGCATTGAGTCATATGAACCTTTGACGAGATGACTTGAAAAACAAAGTTAATTAAGGAGCTTATATCAAACTAGCTTGAAAATTTGACCAATCCTTCCAAAAACAACAAAACCAAACACTTCTTTATGATCCTAAAATCAATTTTAACATGATGACATTGAGTAGTTTTGATCAAAGATGCATTCAAGTACTCAACAACAACTTAAAACTCACTCTAAAAGGAATTTAGAAATGTAAATTTATCCAACACTATCTTGAACTTTAACGTTGACTTTATTTGACTTTTGTGAAAAAATGTATAATTGAAGAAGTCGAGATTGAGTAACTCACCAAGCTTGTATAAGCTTAAATGAGTGATACCCAATGTAAATTGGCAAATCGATTACCGTAGATGTGGTCCAAATGAAAATCACCAAATGCAATTTAAGTTGAAACCGAACTTGTATTAATTCAATGAGATTACAACATTAAAACTAACATTACATCTAAGGAACTTTAACAATCGCAAACTAACAGAGATAATAATGACCCTTAACCGAGACTAGTATGTAGTTTTTAACACTAGAAGATCAAACTAAAACTAAAAAACTAACTAAAGACTAACTCCCGACTGCCTTTTCTTCCCATATATTCACTAAAAGTGCTCCCTCTCTCCTCCGAGCAAATCCCACTTCTTTTCTCGACCATTGATCACTTGACTTATTTTTGGCCATGATGAGTTTTGCGCCAAATGAGATATCAACAGGGGTTGAGTGCAAGGAAGGAAGGGCATTTAATGCATTTGGTTTGTTGTGGAGCGAGGGACATGGAGAGTGGAAGGTCGGGCGGAGGCATGGTTGAGAGTCGATGTCGCAGACATACAAAGAAAGAGGCGGAGTGTTTTTTTGAGGAAAAGTGGGTTTGACCAAGATATTGACCGGGTTTATTAATGGGGATTCAAGGTTCAAGGGTCTTATTTGGGTGGGTTCAAGGCTCAAAGGAAGGGTTCAAGGTTCAAAGGTGTTTTGTTTATTAATAACATAAGGACCATTGTTGCAATTCACCAAACTTGAGGACTGAAATTGCCAATTTTGCAAAGTTGTTCCAAGGGTCATTCTTTCCAAGTTTCATTAGTACAAGGACCATAAAAGAAAATTTTCCATTTTTAAACTTCCAAGGACTAAATTTGCCAATTTTGAAACTTGAAGGACCAAACTTGTAAATTTTCCAAACTTTTTACCCAAGGATCATTTTTGATAAATTTTGATTTTGAAAGGACTTGGGTTGACTTTTATTCCAAAACAAATGCTCGTGGACCGATTTTGTCAAGATTTGAAAGTCGGGACCTAAACCGCCAATTATGCAAACTTTGTTCGCTTTTATCCGATTTTTGTATTTTGCATTTGAAACACATAAAACACTTATTTGTGATATTTTAGTATTTTGATGCATTTCGAGTGTTTTTAAATGTTTTGCAGCTCAGATTTGACCAAAATGATAAGTATTTACACACTCATCAACTACACTTTACCGCTGATCATAACGTCCTTACATACACAACAAACACCTTGAACTCTGGCACTCTTCCTCGACCTTGAACTTGAACCCCCTGAACCTCGGTCAATATCTGGTCAACCTCACCTTTCTCCAAACACCACCACCATCGCCTCGCACGTCAGCCAGCCCACCACCACCATGTCCTCCACCAACAAATAAATGCATATCTTTTCCTTCCCCGTAATAACTCTCGCTGATGATAAAACACGGCTCGCCGACATCGGTCCGCGATTTCAGTCAGGCAGGGACCCCGCGACATGGCAGAAGAGACAGTCGTGAGTTAGTCTTCAGTTGCCTTTTTCAGTTTGTTTTAGTCTTCAGAAACTGTATTGTCGCCAGGTCACATTATCTCGGCAGTTTGCACGACAGCAAACCACTTAGATAATGTTGTTCAAGTCCATTCGGTCATCAGTTCTCAGTTCTCACCCAACCGCTTGGCGATTATTGACCATCTCGAGTACCGTTAGGCATCATTTCCTGCCGCTGACGAGTTATCGTTCAACTTCATCAACCGTCAAACAAAGTCAACGCAGTTCAAGAGTTGATATCGTTTAAATTAGTTTGTTGTTGTCGAGTATTCGAATGCATCTGATCAAAATCATCATCACAAGTCGATTTTAGATCAAATATGCCTGGTTTTGATTGCCAGCGACGGGTCGCTCGCCTGTTTAAGCCCCACACCGCCGTCGTCCAACAAAGAACTGCTCGACCGGCCGATTGATCCCAGCAAACATTAACAAACCGCACCATCAAATTGATGACACGGCAGTATAAGTCGCCGTCACCAGCTCATCATTCTCATCGAAGCGTTTGCCACGCCAGCCCTACCAGCACCAAAACCACTGCAGTTTCTTCAAGATGTCGCGATCAGTCGATCACGCGCAGTGATTCTACTTTAGAATCGCCAGTTATGTTCCGCGATCAGCTGTTGATTACTAATCAAAGAATTAATCGTTAACCCAGACCAGATTGTCGCTTAGGATACTCTTGCGCCTAACAACACCAACATGGTAAACTATGAATCTTCGCTTTTAATGTGCTTTCAAGCAAAATCCAACACCTAAGAATTTCACTCATGATGCTATTAATTAATGTTTCTAGTAAAGTAGTTAATGGCCTAAGAATTTGACATAATGCTCTTAACTAATTTTTCTAGTAAAGGAGTTAATGAACCAACCAAACCATCAACTTCTAAAGACTAAGGTAGTTGTTTACTAAATTAAGTGATTTGAAGATATCGCTATATTACCAACTTAATTATAAGAGAGAGAGAGAGAGAGAAATTTTTATGGACCTCCCCATTAAGATGAAACAATGGTTTGTGACCGCTCATTAAGTGAAAATGAAACACCCCCGAACTCCACACCGGGAAGGTCGATTCATTATATTAACTTGTAAACTATTTTAATGACAAACATCAAATTGTACTAATAGGTTTATGTTTTAAACCTATAACAAAATTTTCATATTAGAACTAAGGTTACCTTTACTTATTAATATACTAATTAATTAAAAGTAAAATAATTTTATTGATCATATACACTTATAAAAATCAATGTTATGTAAATATGAAATAAGTTTTGTTATACCCTTTATCACGATACCTTATCACTTTACCAAGCAAACCCAACACAAACACGTAATGACATGCATAGAATACTAAACCAATCATATGCGATAGAAAGATTAAGAAAAGAACTTGGTGACTTGAATGATAGAATTGTGATGTATGTTTAGAAAGGTAGAGAGAAGAAAGATGAAACAATAAGATGTATATTGCTTCAAAGGAAAACATACACACACACACATTACACACCCTCAAATGACCATTTGAGGGTATTTATAGTACAAGTAGCTTAAAACCCTAAAAGGCTTTGCTTGGGCTTTTCGTGGGTTGGACATGGATTGGCTTTGATACTTAAGCTTCAAACCACTAGCATAATCATAACGCCTAGCCATTTAGCTTAGTCCAATCCACGAGCCCGCTGACTATTCTATCACGATATCTAACACACGCTATAAAGTTCCTAATTGTGAATGACCATCACTTAATAAAAACTATTATACAATAATCTCCCTGCGGGTGGTCATTCAAAAGATGCCCCACTTGATTTGGTCTTTACTTTTCTCGAGCTTGAACTTTGTGCGAGATATAGAATAGTCTTGAATCTTTGTTCCTTCATGCTTTGTGATCGATAATGTGGTTGTTCGCCGTTGTCAACTTCGTTGGTTAGGTATCTCCACGCCTTTCTCCACCATGCTCACACTTCTATTTGACTTTGAGTTTCCAATGATGAAGTTCTCTAGTCTTTACACTTTGTAGATTCTTTGACATTGACTAAGAATCATCTTTAACTTTGAGTAGCCTTTGATTTTGATGAGAACTTTCATGTGTTGTTGGTATGAGCATGTGGAGAATCAGACGATCCATCCGCCCCGAGCTTCCATAAGAAGAAAACATAAAACAAAGTTAGTAATAAGCGGATTCCGCACTTACAAGTTTGAATTTTGAGGGTGTTAATAGATAGTGTGAAAACACGCCTCTAATTTTTACAGAGGCTGCTCGAATCGAGTCCCACAAGTGAGATAACGCGATGTACCAAAATATACCTACAGCTCGGATGAGCCGAGGTACACCAAGCATCACCCCACAATCAGAGACCGCTTGAGACACACTAAGCGAATCCACGGAGTTACCGGGCGACTGCCGTGGTCGCTGATGTTGACCGGCGGAGTTTCCATTCAATCATCAAGATCACAGACGTGAAACTTCTCATAAATGTTCGCGATTGCTAAGATCTGCGAGGACTCTAGAATATATCACTTGTGCCCTTATTGATGAACAACAAGCGATGTCATGTCATGTGTTCCTATGAGATCTCTTGATGAATCTCGTGGCTCTAGACTCAATTAGTGCATTTAGGTTTTCCTGAGCGGAGACTAGGGAGGGGGTCTCCTTCTTCAATACCAACGATCTTTAAGAGAAAGTCAATAGATTATGTAGGGTTCCCAGTGAGAATGTGTTAGGAATTATAAAATTCCATAGTGAAGAGTCGGTCACCCCAAATGTTATCTAGCTTAAGTTAGCTCGTAGACTTGTCGTTAGTTTCGTTATTTAGTAGTTTATTTATTAGTTTGTAGCGTAGTATAGCTTAGTGCATCACCGTGGAGGAAGGACGGGTCTTTACCCACCGTATCCCCGATCCACAGCCGATAGAGGTCGTGTATTTGTAGAGAATACCCTTCCATCCATGGAAGGGGTGGTGCTTTCAATATAATATTCTACTATTTGTGAAGTAACTCTCTACCAAGAAAACACCCAACTCTAACTTTCTCTCTAATGGCTAACATGTATTTTGATCATCCAAGACCACCCGAATCATCAACACAATAATATTTAAGATCCTACAATTGGTATCAAGAGCCAAGGTTTATTGTGTTATCTTTGATTTGAGTGGTTTCGTATATGGTTTTGTGTTGTGTTGTTGTGTTTGAATCATGTTTTAACTGCTTTAGTGTCGATTTTATGGTCGGATAAGTTTTTTCTCTTGTATTGTGCTAAAACAGCTTTTAAAGAATGATTTTTTGGTATCTTTCTTTGGTCTAATACAAAAATTTTGGTCCAAGTGAGGTTATGTAGACTTTTGTGTTACCAATATCATTGATATTATCCGTCCGAATTTGGTGGTCAAACGGTTTTATACAACGATTCTACTATCATTTCTCTACCTTTTCTTGGTTAATCTGGGCAAACAATATTTTCATAGCGCTCGGGTTCGTTATGAATATGGTCGGAAAAGTAGTCGGAAAAACTCATCGAAAAGTCATATTTCATGCTAGCGACTTGTCACCAACCAATCTAAATTCAATGTATCTTTCTTAGCGACTTGTCTTTACAATTGTAGCGAGTTGACCTAGCGACTTATATTTATAAGTTAGCGACTTGTGTGTTTTAAAACGGGTAGCGACTTGCTTTTGAAAAAACAGGTAGCGACTTGCTTTGGAAAAAGTGTAGCGACTTGGTACTAATCCTAGCGACTTGTCTTTACAAGTCGTAGCGACTTATGCTAGCTACTTGTGCTAGCGACTTAGGCTAAAGATTTTGGCTAGCGACTTGTATCAAAAGGTCTAGCGACTTGTAATGCATGACACTAAGGTAGCAACTTGATCGATGTAAAGGAAGAAGAAGAAGATGGACTTGACCACCAACAACATACACCAATACCATTTAACTGAATCAACCTCTGGAGAAGCCATCATTGGTCCATGATTAATAAAAACGAGAAGACAAAATGCTTAAACAGATCCAAGCACAATATGAAATGGTCTTTAACAAGAATATTAACACCATTCATTTGTCTCAGACATAATTCTCAAATCTAAGACATGATAAATGAAATTGATCTCGCTTTAACTCGTGAATCTCATAAGAAACATCATGTCTAACAAAGACCCTACAACACATCATTGATCAAGTTTCGCTCGGTATGTATATTAATATCTCACTTTGTTTTGATATGTATCTCTTATGAGACTTCAAGATCTCTAAAGATCTATGCTTCAAAACTCGACTCATCATCGATATTTGTGAAGTTAGACTTCTTTTAATTTACGAATATAAAGAGATGTTAATAACAAGTATATTATTTCATCTCCTTGTTTCGTGATAATGGAAATCGAAGCACACTTACCAAACACCCTGGTTCGTTCTCCAAGCCCTATCCACATATCATGCCATCCCTGTGGCTATGTCGACTCACCTCTGCCCCTTAGCCATCCCTGCGGCATTCGAGTATTACAATGAGCCTCTTGGGTTTGTCTACTATTGATGTTATTTGGTATGATAAACATCTTCAGAGATAAGGATTAAATTTTTTTGTGAAAGTAATATTTGGGATTAAGATGGCGGATTAATTAGAAGAGTGTGTACTTGTGATGAGATTAGATCCAAGTCTCGCTTTAGAGCCGCTTTTTTATGGGGGCGGATGAGATGTGAAAGTGTGTTAGGGTTTGAACAATATTAGGTATGAGGCTTGTGAGATTAGCACTTTATATACCACGAGATATTAGGGTGTGGAATGGATCACTAATTATTTTGACTAAAATGGGCCGAGTATTATTCTTGGTTGTAATGATTTTTTTTGTTGATGTATTCATGGCTACACATGCTATATTGATATGATCCGTGATGTGTTGTTAGTTGGTTTATGGGAAATTAAGCCTCGTGAGTTATACTATATCCGACATGGTGAACCCGACGTGAACATTCTCTTTCATAGGACATATTATCTTTTGTGACATGTAATATCATTGATAAGTGGTAATATGTAATTTGTATGATTATCTTGGTCTCATGTAATATCAATGGCTTGGGTATATGACTTGTGGTTGAACCGAACTTATTCTCCAAATCAAGCTTTGGTGCGATAAAGATTTGCTGAATTTATTTAGATGAGCTGATTTAGTGAGGAGGTCGGTGAATATTATGATGGACTTTGTGGAAAAATGAAACAATATTGGGTCATTAACTTTCAACAAATGATACATTTGTTTACGGCTAATGTTGGTAGTTTATTGGGCTAAAAGGTTGAGACTTGATATTGAAAGTTGTTGAAATTTGAGGATGAGATTCGTTGTGGTATGCGGCTTGATACTTTGGTGAATACATTTTCATGGATAATATTTCAACACGGCTTGAATTGACATCGAACTAGGGTGACTACGGGATTGTTTGAGTTCGATATTTTATTTGAAAGTGAAGTAAGGTTTTCCTGACACGCTTACTTATTTCCGCCTTCTTTCTTTCTACCCTTCCGCCAAGATGACTTGTTTGGGCGCTTATAGAGTGTGATAAAGACTTGGCTATTTAATTACGGTTGTGATTCTTTCTTGTTTTACCCACAACGAACTATCACTTCTGTCTCACCCGCTTGAGAATGTCAAGAGGTTTTGTACATTGGGTACACCGCTTTCTTCTTCACAAGGATTAGAACAAGTTTAAGTAACAAACGGAGAATTCTACTCATGTTCAAATTTGGTATATCGATTACTTCTCCAAGGGTCACCGCAATTGCCGACAAAAAATTCGTGAATGATGTGTTTACCAAAGTGTTCACCGGATGGTTGATGATGTTGATGATGTTGATAACGAACCGCTGATGAACCGCGATGTTCCCCTAAAATGTATTCACCGAAACCAATGCCGTCATTACACATTCGTCGACATTGTTTACGGTTTTGTCTAGATTTTGTAAATCCCGCAAATAACCTATTTCTGTTTAAATCATAGACTTGTAAAATACCGTGACAATGGAAACATCCCGTAATAGTAAAGTGCATTTCGGGTTATCTTACGGTTTATTCTTGGTTTTGTAAAATCCGCTTGAAGAAACTATTTCTGTTTAAACTATAGAATTGTAAAATCCCGTGATTGATGGATTCATCCCGAGGAAGGAAAGCGATTTCGATCTTCCGATGTCGGTGCTATGGTTTCGCTCAAGAAGGGATAAAAGGGTGTGCTTCATAAATTGATGTGTTTGATATTTGTCATGTAGCTTGGTTATTACATGGTTTTACGGGTTATGTGCTTTTAACCGTGGTCGGATGAAACCATTATCAAAGTTCGCTTTACTATAAAAGAAGGCTAGATTTGAGTCGTTAATCGAAGATGTGACATCGGAGTTAATTCACTATTATTTATTTGAGGTTGAAGTGAATTATCACGCGAGTGTACTTAGTATCTAAAGGTATCTGGGATGGATGGATGAAGATTCTTCGAGATCCTTGTTCGAGCTTATTAACAAAAACTAAGACTTGGAAATCTAGTTATTGTTGGTTGTCTTTACCTCTTCTTTACCACTGGGGAATTGGGCTCTTATCACCATAAAATAACTATCACTTAAAGGAGTTACGCTAGTGCTCAAAGGTCACATTCAATTGTGGATTTTCAAGAGGTGATATACGCCTTATACCGATGGTTGGTTGGTTGAAGAGTATAGAGTACTTAGAGATTCAAATGGGCATGAAGTCTCAGACCGCCTTTGTTACATATGTGCAAGTTTAAGTCAAGAGTTCTGGGTATTTTTACTCGTGGTCATATTCATCATATTGGGTTTTCCATCACCGTTACTACAAAGAGCCCACCGAATGATAATGGGGTTGATCACATGTTTTACCAAAAGAGATTGAAAAGAGAGAGATTATGACGATGAACACATCGCTCATGCCTCGTACTCTAAAGAAAAGAAATGTGTATGTTTCAAAGGCGATTATCTTCAAATAAGAGAAATCTTCTTATGACGTATGAACACAACAGCTCATGCCTTGTTCTCCAAAGAAAAGAAAAGTACGTGTCAAGCGCTTTTATCTTCCAAGAAGAGAAATCTTCTATTATGACCATTCTCATCAACATGCTTCATACTTTTTCCATGCGCCTACCATCAAGTGAACTGGCTACCATCGATCGCTTTCTCATTCCACTTTCTCGATTATAATGAAGATGGCGACATCACGCGCTTATTTTATGGAGAGAAGTGAATAGAACATTCGGATGATTTTCACTTATTTAATCAAGAATGGCATCTCCGTATGCAATTCTTGAGGGAGAAGAAGTGTGAATTTTTGCATGATTGATTAATATTTGAGAATATATGGTCAAACGGCTCCTAACTCATGTAAGAACCGAGCTTCTTCTTATCGGGTCATCTTCACAT
This sequence comes from Chrysanthemum lavandulifolium, assembly GCA_022545495.1. Lineage (NCBI taxonomy): Eukaryota > Viridiplantae > Streptophyta > Magnoliopsida > Asterales > Asteraceae > Chrysanthemum > Chrysanthemum lavandulifolium. Next base: position 107,214,034 of record CM040238.1, on the reverse strand, counting down.
GGAGTTTTTCTTCTAAGAGCCGCTGGTTGACATCTTCACCGGATTGACGAGTTTATCAAAAGTGCTTCCTGTTAATGCTTCACGATACATCAACATGATGATTCCGAACAATCTCTCGTTCTTGTTTGATGTGATTGGTAGTTTACGCTACCATCTTGTGTGTTCGCTATGCCTTATTGTCGATTTCCTTGATGAACATCTTTCTCGTCTTGTTTGATGGGAGAGATTTTAGTTAAGGGATTTGCAAGATGTGTTAATTGGGATGCTTTTTGGTGGGATGCTTTTTGTGTGAGTTGAAGATGTTAACTATCTATTCCCCAACCGCACAATCTTGAAGAAGGTCGAGTCTACACCGTTTCTACATTTTCGCTACATGTTAGAAGACTAAAGACGAGTCAGATTTAATGATCTAAAGACTTCTTCCTAACTGGCATTTATCAAAAAGATTGTCGGCCTCAGGGAGAGCACTAATTGGGGAATGTGATTTGTCAAATTTAATCCCAATTAGACTTGCTCACATTATTCAAAGATGTTGATTCTCACAAAGACTTCAAGCGATCTTCTAAACAAATTTCAAGTATTTGGGCATTCAAAGAGTTGCCGATTCCAAGTATCAAAACCGTAGGGAAGGAGTCACGCCTAAACGCGAGTAAACTTGATGTACTAATACTTCTAAGAAATTGAAGATATCCCGGAAGACAAATGTTATTATCAGAGAAACTCAAGGTTCGACTCATGGCGAGTAAACTTGATGAACTTAATTCTTCTAAGTGATCAAGATATCCCAGAAAACAAATGTCATGACCGCAGAGAAACTCAAGGTTTTACTCATCAAGGCGCTTAGTGTTAGTATTTCAACCACGTGGGGAAGTGATGTTAGAGAAAGTTTCAAGATAAAAGAGGTACACTAGTGTGTGGTGATTTCGATGGTATCACAATGATCGTGGAGAGAGAGTGTACATCAGGGGCGCCACTGTTTACTTGAGGGCTTAATCTGATTCGTAGATATAATCACTTATTCCGGAGTTAACATCCGCAGATTGTCATCCGCAGAGATAATCAATGACTTGTCCCGCTTCTTCAATGTTATCGCTATTCCTTCCTTGGGTATTGGTATACTTGGATATTGAGCTTCATACACCATCATCGTGGAAGAAAATGAACATGGGAGGTAGTTTTCATTCCCCCATGATGTGTATTCGGAGAGCTCTTGGGTATTGGTGTACTCGGTTCTTGAGCTTCATACACGATCATCCGGGAAGAAAATGAACATGGAAGGTGTTTTCATTCCCTCATGATGTGTATTCGGAGAGTTCGGAGCATTATACAAAGAGGTCGCCTACATCAATTCATCTACTTGGGGAATTGTTCTCTTGACACCTTTGAATGGATCGCTTGCTGACTTCAAAGGGAAAAGGAATTTTGAGAAGACTATTTAAATGTGGGATGATACGCTGTCGTTGTTCTATTGATGATATAACCTCGAACGAAGAATCACGGTGATTATTCTTAAAAGGAGCAAAGAAGTTCGATGATAATGGTGCTTCTTTGTGCACTGCTAAGAGAAGCTTGAAAGAAAGCTTGAATCTTTCGCCTAAAGGATTTTCGGTTTGGGGAAGTCGCCAAAGTCTCACTTTCAGATGGTTCAATTTCTTTCTTCGATTCAAGAGCCCCGAAGCTTGTGGTGAATGTTTAAGAGTTGATGACTTCTATCGTTTACGACGTGTTTCGATATCCTTATCTCGCACTCAGATCATTATCTTCTTAAACTATATCATCTACTCTATCGTTGTATATATTTATCCGAAAACAAAATAGAAAAATTCAAAATATAAAACCTTCAAAACCCATAAAATCGTAAAATTTCAAAAATACCAAAATATGTTTTCACATGACATGTCTTCCGGTATCGATAATATCTACGGTCTTAGAAATGTCATTCAATAATGGCACGGACCATAGATGAATTTCGAGCAGAGGTGTAAATATTCTTTTCAAAACATGTCACAAATCTATGGCTTACGCTATTTCGATCAGAACCCGGCTTCAAATAATGGCTTGCAGCTATTTTGAGATCGTGACCCGTGCTTAAACAATGGCTTGCTATTATTTCGATAGCAACCCGCTTTTCAAGAAAGGAAAGTGCTACGCTTAAACGATTTTCACAAAATTGCACTTATCCTAAAACAAAATGAGGAAAGTATGTCAAGGACATCGTTCCTACTCAAATATTTTTCCGCCTAAAATTCTTCTAAAAATATTTGTTTTAACTTAATGGTGGTAAATGAGTTGCTATTAAATCAATCAAGATCGTAGTTTTCATATTAATTTGCAAACTCAATCATTGACTTCGCGCTTTTAAAACTTTTCGTAAAAATGAGTTATTGGTCGAGGGGAAAATGTTTTCAAATCTATATCTTCTAACGAGCTTTAATTATCCTAATATGCTTAATTAAAATGATGTTAACCTATGTTGAAGGACTAGGTGCCGAGGATATGATTACTAGGATTAGATAATTAGAGTTTGATGAACACATTTTTCCCATACATTTAAATGATCCGATTGATATGTTGCATAGACTTTTATTAGTCGACATCGTTTGGGTGATGTCGACCACCATATATCTCAGATGTGTGTTCACTAACGATGCGTATATTGGTTATAAGAATTCCATACATTTAAATGATCCGATTGATATGTTGCATAGACTTTTATTAGTCGACACCGTTGGGTGATGTCGACCACCATATATCTCAGATGTGTGTTCACTAACGATGCATGTATATTGGTTATAAGAATGTTCCCGATCCGGATCCCACGATGAATATGATTGGATGCCGAAAGGAAAGGGTAACGATTTCTTGAGTCGACAAATGAAGAAACGGAGCTTAATTTGACTTCAATGGAGAGTTGGCATAAATGCAACGTAAGAGGTCTCACTGCATCAGCAGATGGTTTTCTTCTAAGTGATTGAAGAAACGGAGCTTAATTGGACCTCAGTTGGTATTATAAAATGCAACGTAAAAAGAAGTCTCACTGCATCTGCAGACGATTTTTCTTCCAAACCCTACAACAACAACAACGGAAGCTTCTCAACCACCTAACGTATCTTTGTGCAGGATACAATTTTTAAACAATTTTGAATAATTTGATTAAATTGTTTTGAAAAATGGAAAAATATTGTTTTGAAAATAAATTGAACTAAAATTTGAAAATCTCCGGACTTCTTTTTATCAAAACCTAAGTCACTCAACTATTGCTTCTGTCATGGTTTGAGGGGGAGAGTGATTTAAAATAAAATATTTTTAAACGATATTTCTTCACAAAAGTTCCGCTTTGTACGTTAAAATGTGGTGATCTAAAGATTTAATGTTATGTTATGGTATGATTTTCTTTAAAACTCAAAGATCTGTCAAAATGAATTTTTTTCTGTTCTTGTTTGATTGTGAAATTGTTTTATTTTAACTTAAAGGTCTTTTAAAACAATCATACCTGACACTAACAATCTTTAATGTCTTAAAATGGTCTCAGATTCCGCTATTTTCAAAATCAAATCTTGCCACGCCTTTCCCCATAAATTTTCTAAATGATTTAAATCTTTGGGATCACAAATCTCAAATGGTTTGATATTTTGATCAAGGAGAGATCGTGATTTAAATCTCAAAACTGCTTTTTATGGAATTGGTTTTAGTCCTTTAAAGGCACTCCGCCTCCATGTGCCAAACGATTTCAATACACATAATGCACATGTTGAGGAGGAGGATTTGTCCAAAACGAGATGAGTATTTAAACAAGGCCACATTTTCTCCCATGTTTTTCTAAACCTAATTAAATCACTTGGGATCCAAAATCTCAAAGGGTTTGATATTTTGATCTGGGAGAATTTGTGATTTAATTATGAAATTTGATAAAGATAATCGCTTTGATTTAATTGTGCACGCCGTCGCTCATATGTGCTAAACGCTTCGAATCTTGAAGCACATATCAGGGGAGCAAATAAACCATCGAGGTACGAAAGCTTTTTAAAGTGTTTTATAAAGTACCTTGATTGAGTTTTTCAAATGGTTTTTAATGGCTTTTGTGATTGTGGATGTACTTCAAAAGAACTCTTCCTCTATGTGATAAAATGATTTTAAATATCCTATGTACATATTGAGGGGAGAATTTTACCATGAAAATCAAATGGCTTTTTCAGATGAAAATTGTGATCAAAGAAAATATTTCAAAGTCCTCTTGCCTCCTTGTGTCGAACAATTTCTAAATCATACGCACATGTCGAGGGGAGGTTTTCTAAAATGATCAACACTATTAAGGTACAAAATGCTTTGATCTCGTATCACAAGTACCTTGATTGTTTTTCCAAATGTTTTTCGATTGCTTTCAAGGAAGAATGAACTGCACTAAAAGACCCACCATTTTACTTTATGTATGGAGTTATAAGGATGGTGAGGTTAGGTATTAGTTCCCACGATCCACTCGAACCGAGGGATCTACCAGTGGAGAATCCACTAGTTAGTGTAGAGTCCGTAGGTATGATGAAAAAGGGAGAAAATGAGACTTTGGGAAGAGTGCGGATCGAGATGAGCTAGTAATCGGAATAAACCCAACAAGGTTCTAGTTATGAAGTCTCTGTAAGCATCAAGGGTTGAAGAATGAAAAGAAATGAATATGAAAAGGGTGAAAAGAAATAGCCTCCAATAATTCAACCTTAGGGCAAGAACGGGTTCAATACATATGCTATTGGTGTTTACTAAGGTAACACCGGTATTGAAGACAAGACGCCATGGACCCAAAGGACGATCGCACTAAACTTCCCAAACCACTCAAGTTCCTCTTAAAAGGGCTTGTTTCATTCTCACGGGAACCTACATAATCTATCGACTTTCTCTTAGAGATTGTTGATATTGAAGAAGGAGACCTCTCCCTAGTCTCCCAAGAAAGGAACCAAAATGCACTATTGAGTCTAGAGCCAAGAGATCATCCACAATATCTCGTTAGGACACTAAATTCTTGAAGACTTGCTTTTTCACACAATGTGGAAAGTAAGTATATATTAAGAGTCCCACGATTATCCTTGTGGTATTGCCGTAACATCCGAAGTGATATGTAAAAATATTCACAATGAAGATGGAAATCCTTCTAGAGCCAACATCAAACAAGCTCTTCGTGGGTAACATGTGAGATATTTTCAAAAGATTAAGCTTGTGACAACCGGATAGAAACGATGGGAGATTCAATCTTGAATCAACCTTGGTCCAGAATGGAATTGACGAATACTTTTGAAAAACCGCTCGATGTGCAAACCTTCTTTTCTAGCACGCCGAATGTGTACTTATGTTTTCAAATTCAAAAAGTATCTCCGATTGAAAAATACTTTTAGAAAACCTTCGATGCGAATCTCTTCTTTTCGCTAGCACGCTTAATGTGTACTCATTCTCTAATACAAAAGTATTTTGTTTGAAAATTGATCTTTCTCATAAAACCTTCGTCGATTGCAAAACTCTTTCTTCAAGCAATACGCGATTGTTTTTCAAATCATTTTTCATCAATCGCTGAATCTCAATTCACCGGGTTCACTCACTCCGTGTTGTCTTCTTTGAGACGTTCCAGTTTGAGAACAATTTAGAAAATACAAACCCCGTCAAGGAGATTCTTAGGAATCCCACCGATCACAAAGATTTGTAATCGATCAACGGGAATCGAGGTCACAGTACTCAATTCAACGAAGTGGTCAAAGACACTTTCGTGTGTTTTATTGTTAATCGTTGTTTGCAGTACATTTGACGGTTGCACCGATCGTAATTGAGGAGTCAATCCAAAGTCGCATGCTCACAAAGATCCACACTTAATTTGAAGAAATCATGACCGGTGCATATCTACATAACTCCGGCTCGATATTTCATACTATGCTTCGTCGTCGCCGCAAATATCATGAACCAGAAGGCTTCCGCTACTCGATGGAAAGATGTCATGATTCAAAAGTGTGAGCATGTCGGTCCAAAAGTCACAACTTCACATGATGGCAACACAATAAAGGGTGATCCAGAGATTTATCGGGTCGATGATCTCAAAGAAAGCTCAAGATCATCAAAGATGTGGATCGCTTAAAGGCCTCCACTAAAAGTACAAATAATTGCGGACTTTGAAGAATCGCTACTAAAGCACAAAGATTGTGAAAGTGAAGAATTCAAGTCACGAGCTCAAGAACAATGTCAAGAATAGAATGCTAGGATTCAAATGTAAACATGGGGTGACCTCCTTAGGGGAGATTGTTAGGAATTATAAAATTCCATAGTGAAGAGTCGGTCACCCCAAATGTTATCTAGCTTAAGTTAGCTCGTAGACTTGTCGTTAGTTTCGTTATTTAGTAGTTTATTTATTAGTTTGTAGCGTAGTATAGCTTAGTGCATCACCGTGGAGGAAGGACGGTCTTTACCCATCGTATCCTCGATCCACAGCCGATAGGAGGTCGTGGTATTTGTAGTATAAATACCCCTTCCATCCATGGAAGGGTGGTGCTTTCAATCTAATATTCTACAATTTGTGAAGTAACTCTACCAAGAAAACACCCAACTCTCTAACTTTCTCTCTAATGGCTAACATGTATTTTGATCATCCAAGACCACCCAAATCATCAACACAATAATATTTAAGATCCCTGAATGAAACAAACTTTTAATAGGAATTGAGTGGCTAGAAGGTTTAGTGCAGCGCCATCGGGTCCATGACGCCTTTGTCTTCAATACCAAAGTGTCAACTAGTGACAACCAAGAGCGTATGAATTGAACCCGGTTTCGCCTAAGGTTGAATATGGAGGGCTATTTCTTTTCACCCTTTCTTTTACATTTCTTTTTAATTCTTCAACCCCTTCTTTCTCCTTTCTCATATTACTCCTTTTTTCAATCATTCCTAAGGACTTCTAGTATTAACTCTTTGTGATGTCCTTGGTAGATCCCTCCGCTGGCGGATCATAGGACTAATTTCCTATCCTTAGTCACCTTATAACCCATGATCGTCCTATTGTTGCCTTTAAACCATTTTTCTTGAAAATCTCTCGTAGTGTTTATGATAGAAAACATGTTTGAAACACTCCGAGAGTTTTATATTTTCGTAAACACCCCTTCACATGTGCTTATAAGTTTTGATGTAATCGCACAATGAGAGTAGAGTTCGTGACTTTTGAATTGATCGACTTTAAATGAACAAGACCGATTCGAGACACGCTTACATCACTAGAGAACTAGCTTGAAATTATTACCCATCCCGGTCAAGTCCATAGAAAGTTTCTCGAGATGGTACATTATTCCTCAATTCATTGGTTACGATCGAGTCGAGCTCTTTTGAGATTCAAACAACGATCATTAAACCTTTTGATCACATTTTAATCACGCTTTCTCCCCTCAAAAATAGCATATCTATGATGTTTTGAAACAAAATGATTAAAAGATATGTTTTTCAAAAGCATTTGAGAGAAACCGATTTAGCATGAATTTTGGAATGTTGTTGGTTTATACTCCCCTTAACGAAAGCATATTTTTCAAATGTAAAATTTAGAATCAATTATGGTTTAGAGGAGTTATCTTGGTACCAAATGTGAGAGATTTTGAAAATCTTTTGAAAACTTTCGAATCAATGGTACACAAGATGAAGATTTTAAAAATCTTTGAAGATATTGAAGAAGAATTATCTTCATTTGATTTAGGATAAGTGCTCGATATTTATGAAAATCGATTTTATGTAGCACTTTCCTTTCTTTAAAGATCGGGTTGCAAGCGGAAATACTTACAAGCCATCATGTTTTTAGGTATAGCGCTTGAAAAATATTTAAAACCTTTGATTTTGAGAAGCACTTTCCTTTCTTTGAAGCGGGTCCCGAATCGATGTGTTCGTAAGCCATTATGTTGAAGTCCGGTTTCGCATCAAGTATACGAAAGCCATCATTGAAGAAATTTTAAGAAACGATATGTTTTAGAAAACAATTAAAGAACTCTCGCTCAAGCATCCGTACATGCCCGTGATTATTGTTGAATGACATTTCTAGAAACGCATGTAATATCGATTATACGAGACATGTCGTGAGAAGAATATTTTTGGTTTTTGATTTTATATTGTTTTTGTATTTTTGAAAGTTTTATATTTTTATATTTTGCTTTTGTTGGTTTTATAAAAGAAATGGAAAATCAATAAAGAAGATAGAAAGAGTGATGAAGAAGAATTTAAAGAATTAGAACCCTCCGATGAGTCGGGTTCGAGATATTTGATTCACCGCAACCAAAGAAGAAGAGTTTTCACAAATAAAGTGTTAGAATTACAAGATTCCTCACGGCGAGGTGATCACTATCAACGGTTGTAGTGGTTTTACTTCCTTATCCCGATGATTTTCACTATTATCGTGTAGGTGCAAGTATCAAACATCTTTCTTGTGGGAATCCATCTAAGACCTATTTCGTTGAAAACTTTGCCCGTGGGTATCCACCTAAGGTAAGATCTAGGAGTTGTTTTCTTTTCAGATGCGCTGAAGACTCATTTTGGAAAAACTACGTCCCAAGAGATCCACCTATTAGGTTTCTTTTGTTTGACATTTTATCAACGGGCTTGTTTCTATTTGGTGTCTTAGTGGATTGTGCCTTGGCACGAGAATTATCTTTCTTGAGATATAGTGAGGCACATGCATCATGATTAATGAAAAGACACATTTTTACATGTAGTATGTATAAATTCAATATTCTTGTTTAAAAAAAGCAGCTTTAATCGTGTCACCACAGCCTTTTGAAATTGATTCTTGTTCGAAAAAGAGTTAGAATTCTAGTGTTGTTTTCTAAGGGCATAGCATTTTCGCTTATGCTAACTACTCTTAGATGCAAGCCAATCCCTAGTCTTTTGAAGAGTGTTCCTAGGTAATGGTTTACTACTACTAGCATTGCCTTGAAATCTTGTAGAATTCATCACCCTAGATGTTGCACCTAGAATTTCATCTTTCGAGTCTGCCTTTTTCCTAGCTTCTTCTAGATAGTGATTGTTGACCATGTTGTTAGAACCAATGATTCTTTAATCGGATTTTGGTCACATTCCGTGTACTATTCCTAGAAATGCTGTGTAATCAATTTTGGTTTTTCAAGAACCGCTTTCTTTTTCAAAACCATTGATAATTCTCTTTTAATAGGCAAAGTCGTGGAGTGATCTGCTTTTGATAAATCATTTTTCTCATCGACTTTTGGAGGAGGCAGAGAAATGTACATTTTAGGTTTGAAACCGTTTTGGAACATTTGCTTTCTCCTTAGTCAATGGTTTTGTAATCTCAGATCCATCGCCTTTCCTTTTGACATTCCACCGAGCTCTCAAAAGATCATTTTGCTCTTGCATGTCCTTGTAGGCACGCCATACGACGCTTGTCATACTTGCATTCCTCGGTTTTCGATCAAGTCGCTTAAAATAGGACACGCTTTTTCAAGTTTTTCAAGAGCTTTTTCATACTTTGAAACAATTATGAGGTCTCAGATCGAGTCTTTCATGATCTTCAATGTAATATGTTTGTAAAATAATGGACATGATATCGAGAGTCATAACATCTTCAAGAGAGAATCATTCAAATTTTCCAAAACTTTGATGTGTTCAACACTTTCATTAGCTTGCTTTACTGTGGATTTATGGTCCTTGACAAAGTCACCGTTTTTTCAAAACGCTTGTTCGAAATGAATTACCTCGCACCGATGCCAATTAACTGAGGTTCAATTTGAGTTTTAAAACTCTTTGTTTCGCCATCATGACGAGTAAACCGATGTTAGTTGTAATATTGGTTTTAGACTTGACACTCTCTGAAGATACCCAATTCTAGTTTTAACGCCATCTAAAATGCTTCTAGCATCACTTGTGTTAAAAGGATTGTTTGAAGACATTTGTTCAATTTTCAAAGAGATTTGGAAACTACAACTACGAGAGTTGCAATCGGTTTTGAAACCGGTGTTGACACTTTGTTTGAAACATCGGTGTGGTGGAAAACGTTGATTATTCTTTTGATTAACAAAAGTAATTCCATTAATTTTGTTCCATTTGTTATAATCAATCGGTTTAAGATCCGGATTCTTTTGTTTCATTTTTGATCTACTCTCCTCGAGATAGTTCCAACGCTTCAAGAGAATCACGAACAATTATGGGTTCATGCAAAGGTTTTCCATTGTTCAACACATTCTCGAGATTTTCGAGCTTTCGAGAAACGGGAAGGGTTGTTACCAAGAGCCGCTTTATGTAAGTGTGAAAATCGGATTTTCTTGATTAGAAAGCATCTTGTTTGTTTTAGCGGAATGACCCGTTATAAGAAGTAAATTATCCAATTTTGTGATAGTTTCATTTTTATCCGTAATTTCATCAAGAAGAGAATCTTCTCGCTTTGAAAATCAAGAATCAACTGCTTTTCTCTTTTCAAGATCGAAAACAATGCTTTTGTTTAGAAAGTTGGTCATTTAGTTCGTAAATTTCCTTGTTTAAAGATTTTATTTTCAAGTTCAAATTCACATCAAGTGTGTCATACTTGAGTTGCAATTATTTTCTCTTAAAACATAATCTTGATAACCAATTTCTAATTCAAAGTTTGTTTGTATGAAATTCAAAAGCTATGCTCCCTTGTAACTCTCAAGCTCACGGTCAATTTTTATTCGCGGTCTTAACCTCGCGATTGACCTTACTAACTTTTTCAATTTCAAATGCCACATTTATTGATTAATGATTCAAAATAAGCACGTGTTTCCTCATCGGCCTCAAGATTTTGTGCCACACACCTCCACTAGATCCACATATGGAGTTTCGTAGTTAGTAAAAACGCAGAAGCTCGAACTTTTGCAAAAACTAAAACTTTAGCACCAAATAAACCTTAAACCACAAGAATCTTGAATTTTAAGTGCAAAATTAAAGCTTTATGCGATCAAAGATGTAAACGCGAGCTTAACGCCAGATCTTACCAAAACTTCAAAACAAACACAAACACTCCTAAACCATTGTTAGGCTCTGATACCAATTGTTATACCCCTTTATCACGTATACCTTATCACTTTACCAAGCAAACCCAACACAAACACGTAACAGATATGCGTAGAATACTAAACCAACTGTTATGCGTATAGAAAGATTAAGAAAAGAACTTGGTGACTTGAATGATAGAATTCGTATGTATGTTTAGAGAGGTAGAGAGAAGAAAGATGAAACAATAAGATGTATATTGCTTCAAAGGAAAACACACACACACACACACACTCAAGCACACCCCTCAAATGACCATTTGAGGGGTATTTATAGTACAAGTAGCTTAAAACCATAAAAGGCTTTGCTTGGCCTTTTCGTGGGTTGGACATGGATTGGGCTTTGGATACTTAAGCTTCAAACGACTAGCATAATCATAACGCCTAGCCATTTAGCTTAGTCCAATCCACGAGCCCGTTGACTATTCTATCACGATATCTAACACACGTTACAAAGTTCCTAATCGTGAATGACCATCACTTCTAATAAAAACTATTAAGGCTAACAAGTTTTAATGGTGTCATACAAAAAACAAGTAACCCTTAGTTCCTTCCCTGATTGTGATGATTGTTTGCTTAGAATATAAAGTTGTTTTCTTATGTTATTATTATATAATGAATATGTTATTAGGAGAGAAAATCACTACTTCATTAGTAATGTAGTAAATTATATATGGTATCGTAGCCATAAACTCTTAGGGTTTGATGGACACGTAATTCATGTATCTTTTGGGAATATGGATTGTGGATCCTGGTTATGTATGTCTGGAAAGAATGTTAACAACATGTTCCATGTCATCATAGCCTCTTGTTGTGTGATGGGCACGCTGCTTGTGCTCCTCCTAGAGTGGATACTGACTGTATAGTTTGTTGTAAGTAGGGGAGTTCATAACAACCTGTCTCACATCGGTATATATTCATCTCTTTAGTACAGTTGAACAGAAAGTCAAAAACATACAATACGTATAGTTTATGATGTGTTGTACTATCAAAGGGAAGAGTATCATCACTTTTGAGCCTCGCCATTCACCCGTTACTACACCACCATCGTGCCTCACCATTTCAAATGTGACTAAAGTCACTTGCGCCATTTGCACACTTCCTTTGAATTTTTGACCGCTTGGCCTTTAAACGGCTATTTTTCAAACGGAATTTTTATCCCACCTTTATAAATACTACTCATGCATTAACCATTTTCACCACAAAAATCTTTATTCTTTCTACAAAAAATATGTCTTGCTCACTTTCACATACCGTCGATGAAATCGTAGATGGTGTTCAAAAACTAATTTATGTGAATTATATTCACGTGAAGAGATTATCGAGTTAGTTAAGAAGTTTAACAATGCGCACAAGGCTAAAGATGTTCGAGAAAAGCATACGCTGAATGCAAAGACATTCTCGCAAGAAGAATCCTAAAAGATTATGAGATTAAAATTATTTGTATAAATTGGCGAGCAAAATACAAGAGAACATTAGTGCAAAAGTTCGTTGGATGCATAAAGTAAATAAAAAGGACGATTGTGTTTTAGTTTTCATATTGTTTTTAAATTTTGTATCGTAATTTGTATTTTTATTTAAATGAATGAAAATTTAGTTTGTTTGTGTCACACCTCACGGAGGCGGAAACACGAGGTGTAACGGAAGGAACATAAGCACAAGATAATAGAACCTACCAACGTTAATATTTAAAAGAAAGAGTACACCATTATAATACCGTTTTTAGTCATCGGCAAATATATTACAAAGTTTAGATTCCAAAATATTTCTTTTTTTTCCAAAATATTTCGCTCTATTACATAACGATTTGTAGTGACAAGTGAAAACTTCATTATGCAAGACCCGTAGAAAAAGATTACTAACGATCACCAAATGCATGAGAGAAAACGGGTCAACTATGAAAATAGTTGGTGAGTAAACATGTTTAGTAAAATAAGAAAACTCGTATAAAAGAGTCCAAGGTTTCGGTCATCGGAAATAGTCCACAAAGCAAAGGAATTGTATATCCACTCAGTTCCAAGTTCCGCCCATACAAAACTTGCAACCTGTGTGTACACAACCCATTGCACAAAATATAGCGCGTCAAGTAGTCAAGTATAAGCGGTCATAATAGTTCACAATATAGTACCATGTATATAATAATTCAGGGATATATGCTCCATACATGGGAGACTTTGCAGTGATGCTCCGAACAAGGGAGACTTTGTAGTGATGCTCCTGATGAAGCCAAATTATGCTGGGTGCCACTACCCAAAGTTATGTTGGGTGCCTCTTCCCAAAGATATACTGGTGCCTCTTCCCAAAGATATACTGGTGCCTCTTCCCAAAGATATACTCCGAACATAGGAGACTTTATAGTGATGCTCGAACATAGGAGACTTTAGGTCAAGGTCATAACATGTACGGTTCAATAAATTCCAACAAGTCATAATTTCGTAATTAAGTTCAAGGATTTGATTCGAGTTCACAAGTTCTAGTCAAAAGAGTTCACAAAAGTAAGAATCAATTTAATTCAAGTATGGTTCATGCATTCAAATTTCAAAATATAGTAAAATGGTAAAAGGGATGTGATTACTCACTTGATGAATAGATGCGATGACAAAAGTGGTTACACGAAATGTAGCGTGAATCTCGAAACCGACCTATTATGAATGATATGATATGCAATAAGTCATGATGTAATGTTATGCACGCAATTCGGATGATATTTATACCACCTATGTATTTTTGAAAACAATACTTCTCGTCGAAAATATAATCTTTTAACGCCTTGACCATTTTTAAATTACTTCACATGTATTTACATTGAAATGATATCCACGATAATCATTTAGTGATTAATTAAGAGAATATAACTTTTCGTCAGTAAAATAATGTCGTTGAAATTTCCATGAAAGTGACAAAAGCGGCCTCTAAAAGCTAGTCGTAAAATGGTGCACGCCGAAATGTTAGGAAACGAACTCAACGGTTTTGGGAAGCTCGTACCATTATCTCAAAGTTTTAGTACATACATTTCCATCCTAGAGGTCTCGAACATAAGGAAAATATAGGTTAAGTATGGTACTTGTGTGTTTAAGAGTGGTTTTCGTAAACTTTGAGCGACTATATTTTATTCATTACAACTCCGCTTGACGAACGGTTGGATATTTTGGAAAATATGGTTGGCGAACTTGATTTTACTAGAAGACATCTTTTTATAAAGAGTATTCTATCAATGTTAAAACGACCCTTAACATGGCCCCTAGTTGCCGTAGTATATGTTTAATAGAAAATATATTAATGTTGCTAATAGAATAAAGTTACGGCAACTTTGTTTATCGCGTGTAATTTAATCGTTACAAGTCCGTTTTCTACGTTTTCTATACCCTTAGCTTCGTGTCAAAATATACTAATATATTTTTGATAAGTCGACACAATTTATAAAGCTTAAGACTCATTTTGACTCAGAAGAGTGACATTTTATGCTGAATTTCCGAAATTATTAGTTTTCGACGCCTAACTTGAAAAATTCATATCTTCTTCGTTATAACTCCGCTTTAATCCGCTCAAGCGCCACGGTTTCGCTTTTAAAGTATATTTTCTAAATATCTAGGCCAAATATTTTTACCTACCGTCGGATTTTCCGAATTTCAAAATAAGGACAGACCCTTTTCAAAACTTGTCGAAATGAGTTTTTCTCGCCAAACCTATTCTAACCCATTCAAAACAACTCCAAGTTATTCTAATCCTACCATACACCTTCTTAGGGTGTCATGGGTTCCTAGACATCACCAAAACTAAAATATAACAAGGAGTAATTATAGGATGGATTATATATAGTTAACATATAAAACCTTAAAACCTTTAAAATGGTATAAACATCATGAGACTTGCATGTTTCTCAAATAAAATGATATGACCATAAAATGAATATGAAATAAAAATATGAATATGAATGCTTACTAGTGATATGATGAGGTTTAAGGACAAAAGGTTTTTCCTAATCACTTGAGGTTTGTATTACAAAACCTTTGCAACAAATGATACTAGTGTTTAATTATACTTGTCTTGAAAACTTGGAGATGATCCCTCCTTTTGTTCCTTGGCTGCCGAATATTTAGAGAGAAAAGAGCAAAGTTTTGATCTAGTTTTGTTTACAATGAAAGAAATGAAGAGAAAGTAGTGATAAGATAAAGTATATTACATGTATAGCTAAGATATTTTGTAGAATGGTGTGAGTCACCACATGGGTGTCGACCAAAGTAAAAGAAATAGAAGAGTTTTGAGTTTTGGATGACTTGTGATATTTAAGTTAAGTATTATGTGTAGAAAGTTAAGTATAAAGTGTAGTTTGTAAATATAATTAGGTTTTTAGTGTAGTGTTGGCTAAAAATAAATTTTAACGGAACAAGATAAAATACATTGAGGTCATAAAAATTATAAAAATACATTTCTTGAAAGATTTGAGTGAATAAATATTTATCGGGTTGAATTTAAGAAAACCGTCGTAATTTATATAAACATAACAATTTATATACGAAATAAATTTAAAACACCGTAAACTCATAATATTATTTTATAGACTTAATATGAGTATAAAAATATATTGTGATAAATTTTGGAATTAATGGATCAATTATTCAAAATAATTAGTTACGCGATAACGCTTATTTAATATAAAAATTATACGCTTAATGTAAAATGCAAAACCATGCATGAACTAATATGATGAATATTGAGTTTGAGAAATGACCGAAATTGAGAATTGTGACATTCTTCCCATGTCGCACGAATCACGCCTCGTGATTCGATTAATGATACAATGGTCCGAACCTTGACAAGGATTCTAAAAGTTTATGCTCGTATCGAACAGCCTAAATGATCATATCAATGCCCATGCGCATGTGTTCCCTATTCAACTAAGCACGTGCCGTGATTAGATTGGATAGGGTAAACTTACCCAATATCGAACGAGCCCTCAAAAGACCTTTAGATAGTGACTTGAGTAAACTTGTTTCTTAGCTTGACTTTCGCAACTCATCAAACAAGAACCGCTCACTAGATCAAGCTAGGAAACAAGTCTTTTAAATGAAGTCTTTGAAAGATTTGTTTCGATATTGGATTTGATTACACAAATCAAATCAAATCAACCAAATATAATACAACTAAGGTCGATATCGATGGGTCACAAATTAATCAATGCCGTGAACGTGGTAAAATTGGAAGGAAGTTATGCACTCAAAATCATGTCGCATGTAAATAAGGTAGTTGTTCGAAAGAATGTACCCGTTACTGCGTTCATGGGCTTCCTCGGTACCGGATAGAATGCTCGACCACGCATGGGGAACTTCAATGTTCGATCTTGTGGGCCTTCTATTGCCAATGCCAGTTTGGACGACACCTCCTTGATTGGGAGTTCTTTTCACTTTGGATGTATTGCGAAGGCGATCTAGACTTCCACACTGTAACATGCTTTTCTCCGTCCTTGATTCCCATCTGCTTGAGCAATTTTTGCGAAGTGGCCCATCCGTCCACATTTGTCGCACCTCGGGCGCCTCCCGAGTGGTGATAGTTACATCGAGTGCACAAAGGATGTGGACTCACAGATCTTTTGCGCTCCCGAGTAGTCGCCCATAGTTCCCGGTTATTTGTTGCCTCTTGTCTTGCCGACCCCGGTCTCGGCTTCCCGGTGATCCTCCTGCCGCTTTCGTCCATTGTCATTCGCTTTTGCTAGTCCTCCGCACTGATCACATCATTTGTCAAGCGATATGCCATACCCACACGGCTTGCAGAGTGGTTGGGTTTGACGAGGTGACGTCCCTCCTAATTTCCCAGATCAATCCCCATATATATCGGTCAATCAACTTCTCCATAGTGGAAACCATGTGAGGAACCATCCTAGTTAACTCGTGGAAACGGATCATGTACTTGTCGACTTCTACTCCAACCATCAAGTGATTCCAAAATTCCGCTTCTAGTTTTCGCACTTCATCTTTCTCGCAGACTCATCGCTAGTAGTTTCTTAAATGCTTCCCAAGATAACGACGGCAGCCCTCTTCCTCTAGTCTCAGTAGTTGGTTGTTCCACCGTGTCAATGCTCGACCGTAGTAGACCAACAGAGAACTCAACCTTGTTTCCTTCAAGACATTTCGTGATACTAAGTTTCGACTCAACATTCTCGAACCAGTTAGTAGTCCAATGGCACCCTCGCACCATGAAATTCCATTGGCTTGCATGTCATGAAAGTTTTGTAGTCGCATCCTTGACCGTTTGAAGTACCTTCTCCGCGCTGGTCTGCCTAGCATCGAGATGTGTTATAATTTGGGTGAGTAGATCCGCTATTCCAGCAGCCGTTGTTGTTTGGATTGTCATTGTTGTTTGGGTTGCCGTTGTTGTTGCCTCCCGAGCGTGTGTTTTTGCACCATGATCCCACAAAGGACCAAAACATCGGGTTGAGTAAACGACATTCGAACGAAGTCGATGAGGTGCGAACGGTGGTAATGTGTGTTATAGTGATCGAAATATGACAGAACAGAGACATGCTATGTCTAACAAGTCGAAAGATGGAAAAGAGGGGTATAAATAAGATACGATAATGTAGACGTGAACGTAAAACATGCTATGCATACCCACCGACCAATGCAACTTCAGTGACCTGACTCAAAAGACTCGACTAACCATGATTTAAAATTATTCTTCTTATCATTGATGGTTCTTCATAAATTAGACATAGTTGATCGTGCTATGTATAATTTATGATTAACGATGCAACGATAGGACTAGTTGACTCGGATGATGTTCAATGCTTAATAAAAAAAATTCGGGTTAGAGTCGTGATATTTATTTTTGAAAATCGGCATTCTCTATAACCTTCGCTCGATACCAATCTGTCACACCTCACGGAGGCGGAAACACGAGGTGTAACGGAAGGAACATAAGCACAAGATAATAGAACCTACCAACGTTAATATTTAAAGAAAGAGTACACCATTACAATACCAGTTTAGCCGTCATCGGCAAATATATTACAAAGTTTAGATTCCAAAATATTTCGTTCTTTTTTTTTCCAAAATATTTCGTTCTATTACATAACGATTTGTAGTGACAAGTGAAAACTTCATTATGCAAGACCTGGTAGAAAAAGATTACTAACGATCACCTGAAATGCATGAGAGAAAAACGAGTCAACTATGAAAATAGTTGGTGAGTAAACATGTTTAGTAAAATAAGAAAACTCGTATAAAAGAGTCCAAGGTTTGGTCATCGAAATAGTCCACAAAGCAAAGGAATTGTATATCCACTCGGCCCAAGTTCCGCCCATACAAAACTTGCAACCTGTGTGTACACAACCCATTGCACAAAATATAGCGTATCAAGTAGTCAAGTATAAGCGGTCATAATAGTTCACAATATAGTACCATGTATATAATAATTCAGGGATATATGCTCCATACATGGGAGACTTTGCAGTGATGCTCCGAACAAGGGAGACTTTGTAGTGATGCTCCTGATGAAGCCAAATTATGCTGGGTGCCACTACCCAAAGTTATGTTGGGTGCCTCTTCCCAAAGATATACTGGGTGCCTCTTCCCAAAGATATACTGGGTGCCTCTTCCCAAAGATATACTCCGAACATAGGAGACTTTATAGTGATGCTCCGAACATAGGAGACTTTAGGTCAAGGTCATAACATGTACGGTTCAATAAATTCCAACAAGTCATAATTTCGTAATTAAGTTCAAGGATTTGATTCGAGTTCACAAGTTCTAGTCAAAAGAGTTCACAAAAGTAAGAATCAATTTAATTCAAGTATGGTTCATGCATTCAGCCCCAAAATATAGTAAAATGGTAAAAAGGGGGTGTGATTACTCACTTGATGAATAGATGCGATGACAAAAGTGGTTACACCGAAATGTAGCGTGAATCTCGAAACTGACCTGTTATGAATGATATGATATGCAATAAGTCATGATGTAATGTTATGCACGCAATTCGGATGATATTTATACCACCTATGTATTTTTGAAAACAATACTTCTCGTCGAAAATATAATCTTTAACGTCTTGACCATTTTTAAATTACTTCACATGTATTTACATTGAAATGATATCCGACGATAATCATTTAGTGATTAATTAAGAGAATATAACTTTTCGTCGTAAAATAATGTCGTTGAAATTTCCATGAAAGTGACAAAAGCGGCCTCTAAAAGCTAGTCGTAAAATGGTGCACGTCGAGCGTTAGGAAACGAACTCAACGGTTTTGGGAAGCTCGTACCATTATCTCAAAGTTTTAGTACATACATTTCCATCCTAGAGGTCTCGAACATAAGGAAAAATATAGGTTAAGTATGGTACTTGTGTGTTTAAGAGTGGTTTTCGTAAACTTTGAGCGACTATATTTTATTCATTACAACTCCGCTTGACGAACGGTTGGATATTTTGGAAAATATGGTTGGCGAACTTGATTTTACTAGAAGACATCTTTTATAAAGAGTATCCTATCAATGTTAAAACGACCCTCAACATGGCCCCTAGTTGCCGTAGTATATGTTTAATAGAAAATATATTAATGTTGCTAATAGAATAAAGTTACGGCAACTTTGTTTATCGCGTGTAATTTACTCGTTACAAGTCCGTTTTCACGCTTTCTATACCCTTAGCTTCGTGTCAAAATATACTAATATATTTTTGATAAGTCGACACAATTTATAAAGCTTAAGACTCATTTTGACTCAGAAGAGTGACATTTTTATGCTGAATTTTCGAAATTATTAGTTTTCGACGTCTAACTTGAAAAATTCATATCTTCTTCGTTATAACTCCGCTTTAATCCGCTCAAGCGGCCACGGTTTCGCTTTTAAAGTATATTTTCTAAATATCTAGGCCAAATATTTTACCTACCGTCGGATTTTCCGAATTTCAAAATAAGGACAGACCCTTTTCAAAACTTGTCGAAATGAGTTTTTCTCGCCAAACCTATTCTAACCCATTCAAAACAACTCCGGTTATTCTAATCCTACCATACACCTTCTTAGG
This sequence comes from Chrysanthemum lavandulifolium, assembly GCA_022545495.1. Lineage (NCBI taxonomy): Eukaryota > Viridiplantae > Streptophyta > Magnoliopsida > Asterales > Asteraceae > Chrysanthemum > Chrysanthemum lavandulifolium. Next base: position 107,194,003 of record CM040238.1, on the reverse strand, counting down.
GTGTCATGGGTTCCTAGACATCACCAAAACTAAAATATAACAAGGAGTAATTATAGGATGGATTATATATAGTTAACATATAAAAACCTTAAAACCTTTAAAATGGTATAAACATCATGAGACTTGCATGTTTCTCAAATAAAATGATATGACCATAAAATGAATATGAAATAAAAATATGAATATGAATGCTTACTAGTGATATGATGAGGTTTAAGGACAAAGGTTTTTCCTAATCACTTGAGGTTTGTATTACAAAACCTTTGCAACAAATGATACTAGTGTTTAATTATACTTGTCTTGAAAACTTGGAGATGATCCCTCCTTTTGTTCCTTGGCTGCCGAATATTTAGAGAGAAAAGAGCAAAGTTTTGATCTAGTTTTGTTTACAATGAAAGAAATGAAGAGAAAGTAGTGATAAGATAAAGTATATTACATGTATAGCTAAGATATTTTGTAGAATGGTGTGAGTCACCACATGGGTGTCGACCAAAGTAAAAGAAATAGAAGAGTTTTGAGTTTTTGGATGACTTGTGATATTTAAGTTAAGTATTATGTGTAGAAAGTTAAGTATAAAGTGTAGTTTGTAAATATAATTAGGTTTTTAGTGTAGTGTTGGCTAAAAATAAATTTTAACGGAACAAGATAAAATACATTGAGGTCATAAAAATTATAAAAATACATTTCTTGAAAGATTTGAGTGAATAAATATTTATCGGGTTGAATTTAAGAAACCGTCGTAATTTATATAAACATAACAATTTATATACTGAAATAAATTTAAAACACCGGTAAACTCATAATATTATTTTTATAGACTTAATATGAGTATAAAAATATATTGTGATAAATTTTTGGAATTAATGGATCAATTATTCAAAATAATTAGTTACGCGATAACGTTTATTTAATATAAAAAATTATACGTTTAATGTAAAATGAAAAACCATGCATGAACTAATATGATGAATATTGAGTTTGAGAAATGACCGGAAATTGAGAATTGTGACAGTTTGATTTTGTACGTGTACAACTTCTTTTTGAATTCGTATTACTCCAACAACTACTTTTCCCCCTTTAAATACCTTTTTACCATCATTCATATTTTCACACAACTTCTTTTTAAACTCTCCAAACTATAATTCATTTTTCACACAACTTTTATTTTAAACTCTCCCAAATATCATTCATTTTTTCATACAGAGTATACTATTATACTGAACCAAATGATGTGAGACTAACTATCCTTATGCGACTACGGGAAGATCTTGATGTTGAGATCGCACTAGCGGAGCAATTGTTGGACTTGTTTCGTCGCTTTCATGATCGAGTTCGTAGCCTTAGGCATGAAATAATAAGGTTGGGTTTGCTGTCAGATCATCTCCTTATCGACTACGGTCTACACGCATTGAAAGGATGATTGGAGCCGATATAAGGAACACAAACAACTTGATGTTGGTTAGGAACTAATTACTTAGAAGCATTGAAGAGAAAGAATAATTCATTATCAATTACTGATAAATGTAAAAGCTCAAGCATGTTTATTTTCGTGATAATATATGTTAATTTTGTATTTTATTTTAATTTTCGAATGTATTTTTAATTTTCAGATTGTAAAATACATATGTTTTTTAAATGAATGAAATTTAGTTTGTTTGAAAAATGAAAAAATAAAATAAAATAGTGGGACTCAAAAACTGCGAAATGACACGCAAACGGCTCAAGCCACTGCGGATGAGGTATTTTTAGTGTGTAAATATGAAATATAAAATGTGAAATATTAAAATGACACTGATTTTGTTAGTCTATTGGTATTAATATTAGTATTTGGCCCATTGTATATTCGGCTCATTATGTATCCTATATAATCTTGATGTACCAAACATTATTATTGATTCAATATACACGTTTATATAATCTTACATGGTATCAAACCCTAACCGATCCACTCTACAGCTTCCGCAACTTTTTCTTCGTTACTGTTTCTCGACCAAGTGTGTTGTCGAGGTGTGTTTTGATTGTTTGTCGACCAGTGTATTGTCGACTTTGATTGGTTCTCGATTCACTAAAACTTGAACGATCCACTATACCCTAATCGACCAGTGTCTTGTTTGTTGATTCATTAAACCCTAACCGATTTTTTTGTTTTCTCCCAACGACTCATTAAACCCTAAACAACCTGTTTGTTGTCGACCAATTTGTTATCCAGGTTTTATTCGATCCACTAAACCCTAACCAAGGACGATTTACTAAACCCTAAACGCTCACTACAATGACTACATATACAACTCCCCCCCCCCACCTGTCCTCACGTTATCAGATAAAATTATGGCCATGAATCACTTGACTACTTTTGTTCCCATTAAACTTGATGTTGATGAGATGAATTACTCATCATGGGTATATTATTTTTCTCATCTTTGTCATGGGTATGGCATCTTGGATCATCTCGTTGATCCACCCGTGACCTCTTCTTCTACACCTCCTCCACCACCGACTAAGGATGCGGAATGGCTCAAGGTTGATTTTATTATTAGTTCTTGGATCTTTTTCACACTTTCCTCGAATCTTCAAAAACGGTTGGTTGTTCTTAATCCTAAATCTGCTAAAGAGGCGTGGGTGTGTCTTGAGGATTTTTCAAGACAATAAACGCCTCGAGCTATGGCTTTGAAGGCGAGTTACGTAATCTAAAGCTTGGGATTTAACAATTGATGCGCATTTCGTAAAATTGAATCAATTGCTTTGGTTTTGAATGGTCTTGGTTCTCGATAAGGATTTAAAACGTACACTTTTAAGGGGTCATTTAAGCCCTTAATCGCTCACTTTATATCCGCCATCGCTTAATTTCATTCCTTTTCACTTTTAGGTCTCTTGGAAGCAAAATACGGAATGATGCATATTTGGACGAAAAGAAGTGAATTCATGAAGAAAATGGCAAAGTCAAGATCAAGACACTCAAGTCGCCGAAATTGCACTGACGGCGTCCCAATTAAAGCGGCGACGCCGTCCCTTTATACTAATTAAAATCTCGACGGCTCAAGAGACTTTTTGTTAAAATACACCGACGACGCCAGCTTTGAAGAGGAAGGCGCCACGAAGACTTTTCATCTCGGACGGCCTAGATCCGTAATCGACGACGCCCCGCCTGAAGCCCGGCGAGTCACAACTACAACGTGACGCCGTCCCAACGATTACTTGGCCAAGACGAAAACCTTAATGACGGTGGAATCGACGACGCCCCACCTATAAGGCGATGTCGCCGCAAGTGTAAAATTATATATAGAAATCGAATTTTCGTAATTTTAGGAGGAGACTTGTGGAGTAAAACCCTAAACGTTTGTAGTCCGACTTGAAGATCTTAGGGTTCTCAAACCCTATTTTACATCAAGATAAGTGTTTTACTTCATTGATTTCATTATGTCTTCCATTGAATGTGTGTATGCTTGTGTGTTTAACAAGTCCGGCTAAATTTCTTATGTGTTTGCTTAGATCTATGAAACCTAGTTATTAATTATTGATTGGTTGTCTCTTATCTTAATTGTAATTGGCTTAGGAGTGCAATTATGCCATCGTTGTGTTTAAATGCTTGAGTAATCTTTGTGAATCTTAGTTTATAAATCACTTAGCGGATTTCGTAGTCTAAACATCCAAAGATAATCTTAAAGTTAGTTTATGAATCATAGTGGATTTCGTAGGCAATAATCTTAAGGTAGTTCATATGTGCTAAAACACATACCATTTCTTTACCAAAATAGGCCCAAAATAACCAGAAAAGAGCCGTTTATTGCTAATATCTGTCGGTTTCTTGAGTTTATGCATGTGCAGGTACGGATATGATAAAACACGCAAAAGAAAGACAAATCAGACAAAACCCGAGCACAAGAAGGAAAAGAGTGCTAAAGCTGAGCTGGGAAGTCAGAAAAAAATGAATTTGTAGATTCTGATACTTAAAGGATGATTTTTGAAAGATTGGATCAACTTTGAAGAAATGGCAGAATCAGTCCCTCAATTTTTAGAATTTGTCAGATTTTACCCCTGGAGTTTCAAAATTGGCAATTATGGTCCTTGGTTTATTTGGAAGGGACAAGAATGGCCCTTGGATTACTTTTCAGAATTGACAGATTTGGTCCCTGTAATTTCACATTTTACATGTTTAGCCCTTATTTTTTATATCTGAATTATTAACAAAATATCAAATCCAAGCCCAACCATGGTACATCTACCCACGGCCAAACTTTTTACCCCAAGTCAAACCCCGGTCAACTAATACTCCCATTTACTCGGTCAAAGAAGTCAAACCAGTAAATATTAAAAATCTTTACGCGCTAAACATTCACCCCCAATTCCCACTTAACCCAGATACCTAAGAACCCTAATATACCCTCGCAGCAATTTACCAAAATTAAGGCAATCAAAGGGCAATTACATACTTCTCACTGACAAACTGACACAAGGGAATGCCAAGTCACCTATCCGTGTGCTCTCATTGCCTATGATTGGTTGATGGGACGTGTGAATGTCTAATCAATGGCTCAGATTGATGGGATGATGTGGAGATATGATCTGACGGATGCTAGAGGCTCAAAAGAAGCACAAAATTGGAATTCCAGATCCTTCCAAGACCTAAGGCTCTCCTATAAATACCCTTCAAATTCACAGAGTTGGATGTGTAGTTTCTGAGTAGCAATTTTAGCTTTTAAATGTTTTTTTAATGTTTTAGTTTAATTCCAGTAATTGTAATTTCCATTTGTACTCAAGTTTATTATTAATAAAATCCTTTTAGTTTCGATTCTTATTTTAATTCTCATTTCTGTTTTTATGATCTCAAGTAGCTTAATCTCATTTCAAATAGTTAAATTAGCTTATTAAAAGTTATATTCAGCTTAAATGTTCTTATAAACAAAAGTCACAAAAAATAGAAAAAACCACAAAAAATTCAAAAATATTCAAATTTTGTTCTCAAATAGATTTCAGTTTAAGTCTTTGTTATTATAAGTTCTGATAAGCTTAACTATAGCTTATCTAGTGCTTATTTACATACCTACTCAGTTTCTACATCAAATATAGTCAAACAAAGTCAACTTTGCAGAAGTTCAGCATTAATTTGGTTTGATTGTTGATATGGATCTGGATTTGGGTTGAATTTATTGATCTGGTATTGGAAAAGGTTTAGGATAGTGGTACTTTGATCTTAGTTGCAAACCATAATGGTTGGACTACTTGTAAGTTCTATTCTGTTTAAATCCTTTAATCAGTAGTGTAGATTTGCTTAGTATTGATCATTATTTCTTGTTCATGTTTAATCTACTATATTATAGTGTAGAATGCTTGTTTAGGATCATTGATTATCTGTTTTAACTAGTTTGTATCATTTGCTGTCATAATTCTCATAAACTGATATCATCTGTATTAGTTGCTTGAGTTGGAATCTGAGGTTATTAGTGGTTTAGATCATTGCATTTAGGTGTTAATTGATAAAGTAGATCTAGATTAAGTGATAGATTAGGCTGTTTAAGTAGATTGTTATTTTATAATTGCATATTAGTAATTGTAAGATATAACTTTTCACATACACATCAAACCATAACACAAAGTAGCATATAGATGGAATTCTAGAGAGAAAGTTAGAGGTTTAGGGAACTTAGTGAGAGAAAGTGAAAGATATTATTATGAGCTCCAACCTCTACCTTGAAGGTAGAGAGTATTTATAGTCTTACATAAACGCCACACTTGGTGTGGATCGTGGATCGCATACAGGTGGGTAAAGACCCGTCTGTCCTCCACGGTGTTACTTAACTAAATTACTACTTAACTTAAAAGAACTACAACTACGAGCTTTTAACGATTACATATACTGAGGTGACCGACTCTTTAATACCGGGAATTTCTAATTCCTAACAATCTCCCCCTAAGGGAGGTCACCTCAATCATGTACCAAAATTACATAGAATACAAATAGATAATACATTAACAATTGATCTTGCATTCTTGATGTAGTCCTTTGCTTCTTAGCTCGTAGTCATTGATTCTTCACATTGCATGTTTGGTTATTCCAAGTGGAGGTCTTTTACTGATCCACGTGATAATCATTTTGAGCCATCTTTTGAGATCATCAGCTATCAACAATCTCTGACACATCCATTGTGGTGTTGTGACTTTGGGACCGACATGCTCACATTCTGGATCATGAAATCTTCTCATCAGAGTAGCGGAAGCTTTTGTTGAATCATGATATTGGCAGCATCGTAGCAGAAGCATGGAGTGAAAATATCGAGTCATTGATGCACTAATCATGATTTCTTTTGAGATGAATGTATTAAGTGAGCATGTGGCTATGGATTGATCGCTTCATTCGATCACCGCAAACGCCGCCGCACACGCATACAACGATTAGCAACAAATCGCACGAAAGTGTCTTTGATCACTTCGTTGAATTGAGGTACACGCCCACGGTTCCCGCTGATCAAGACAAGTCGCCGCTGTGATCGTGTAGGATTCCTAAGAATCTCCCTTGATGGTTTCGCAATGTTCTCATTGTTCTCAAACCGAACATCTCAAAGAAGACAACACGGAGTGAGTGAACCAAATAATTTTAAGTCCACCGATTGATGAAAAGAGATTTGCAAAACAATCGTATTGTTTCAATAGAAATTGTTTTTGCAATACAACGAAGGTTTTATTGAAAATCAATTATCAATCATAAAAGTACCTTTTGGTTTGAAAATGAGTACAGTCGATGTGCTAAAGAAAAGTGTTTTAAGCACAAAGACCGGTTTTCAAAGGTATCCGTCAATCCATAACTCGAACCGTGTTTGATTCAAGAGATTGAATCGCCCATTGTTTCTGCTCGGTTGTCACATGGTTGATCTATACGATAGATCTCACATGCCACCTACCAGAGCTTGTTTGATGTTGGCTCCGAAGGCTTTCCATCTTCATTGTGAATGTGTAAACACATCACTCGGATGTTCTCGCAATACCACAAGGATAATGCGTAGGACTCAAGATATAATCTCTCTTCCACATTGTGTGAAATGCAGAGTCTTCATTGAAAGTGTCCTAATGAGATTTATTGATGATCTCGTGGCTCTAGACTCAATTTGTGCATATTTGGATCCCGTGTCGAGACTAGGGAGAGGGTCTCCTTCTTCAATATCAACAATCTCTAAGAGAAAGTCGATAGATAATGTCGGTTCCCGTGAGAATGAAGCAAGTCCTTTAAGAGGAACTTGAGTGGTTTGAAAGTTGAAGTGCCGTGCGGCCATCGGGTCCATGACGCCTTGTCTTCAATACCGATGTTACCATCAAGAGCATATGAAGTGAACCCGTTTCGCCCTAAGGTTGAATTAATGGAGGCTATTTGTTTTCACCCTATTCTCATTCAATTCTTTTAATTCTTCAACCCCTCAATGCTTACCGAGACTTCATAGCTAGAACCTTGTTGGGTTTATTCCAAGACTAGCTCGCCTTAGTCCGCACTCTTCCCTTATCTCATTTTCTCCTTTTATCATCATACCTAAGGACTTCTACACTAACTAGTGGATTGTCCTCGGGTAGATCCCTCCGGCTCAGCGGATCATGGGAACCAATACCTAACCTTATCATCCTTATATCACCGTACATTAAAGTAAAGTTGGTAGGTCAATTTGGTATTGTTCATCCGCCATTGGATCCAATTGAAAACCATTTGAAAATCACTTCGATACTTGTGATATATTATCAAAGCTTTTTGTACCGAATTGTTTTGATATTTTTAGAACGAGAACTCCCTCAACATGTGCATCAAGTATTTGAAAATGTTTTGCACACGGAGGCAAGAGAAAGAATTAACTTCTTTTGATTACCATTTTCTAAAGATATCAACATCACTTCCTCAACGGATCAAGTAGGTATAGCATTTAGGGAAGGATGAGGTTTCCATAATTCGCTCCCCTCAATATGTGCCTCGAGGTTTGAAAAGAGTTTTGCACATACTAGAGGAACCCGCATATTAGGATGAATGATCACGTTTCAAATCAAAGGTTTAAAATAGATGCTCCCCTCAACATGTGCATTGAAAATTTGAAATCGTTTGTCACATGTGGGCGTGATAGCATATACATCCGCTTATAACCATTTACCTAATTATCGCTTTAAATCTAATTTAAATCACACATTCTCCCCGATCACAATTATCAAATCATTTGAGATTTGTGATCTCGTATAGATTTAAATTGATTTTGAAAGCTTTTAAGGAGAATTGTGACATGATTGTGAAAGCGTTTGAACCGATAAGGATCGGATTTTAAGACTTTAAACTCCATTTATAAAACATGCATGTATATCTTTTGAAAACAATTTAATGCCAAATAACTTTTAATTTAATTGAAATCATTCTCCCTCAATCAATGATGTAGGTTGTTGATTGAGAGATAGAGATTTTGACAAATAAGTCCTGATGATTATCAAAATAGAGATTGAGTTATTTTTCAAAGCATTTAGTTTCAAATAGATAGAGTTTATAGAATCGAGCATAGGATTTGAAAACATGGTAAAACATGGCTCGTTCTTTCTTTAAAGCCGGGTTATTGCTCAAGATGACAATAAACCATTTCTCTTTCTCCCAATTTTTTTTTTTTTTTTTTTTTTTTTTTTAAAGAATTCGAACAACATCTAAAGCCCCGTGTCATTCTTTGAATGACAAGACAAAGACCGTAGATATTATCGAGCCAGGAAGAAACATGATAAAATGACAATATTTTTTGAAGAATTTTCAAATTTTTCAAATTTTTTATGGATTTTGAAAGTTTTATATTTTTCTATTTGATTTTTGAAGGTTTTATAATTTTGTATTTTGTTTTTCAAATATATATGTACAAGAGATAGATGAAGAAAGACCTTTACTCCTCGTCTTCCTCCTGAAGACGTTTGAGAGTTTCTGGTTGAAGGCTTTTCAAACCAAGTCGTGGAAGAATAAACTCAAAACGTTCTCTTGGAAGAGCTTTGGTGAAGATGTCTCGCTAACCGATATTCGGACTCACAAAATATAGTTCCACCATACCTTTTTCCACTGTTTCCCGATGAAATGATGTCGAATGTCGATATGCTTTGCTCTTGAGTGTTGAACGTTGTTGCATGAGAGAGCAATGGCACTTTATTATCACAAAGACAGAGGATTTTGTTGAATTCAAAGCCATAGTCGATAATTGTGATCTCATCCATAAGATTTGAGCACAACAAGATGACATGGCTATGTATTCGACCTCGATGAGAGGAAATAGAAGTACTCATTTGCTTCTTTGAAGACCACCACAAGCTTATCACCCAAAATCGAGCACCTCCCGACGACTTCGACGTGTATCTTGACAACCCGCATGATCAAGATCTCGTGATAGGGCCGTTAGTGACATACCGTGTCCTTCGGTACCATAGTCCCATATTGATGGTTCCTTGAGATACCGAAGACCCGCTTAATCGCTTCAAGGTGCTTTTAGTAGGCTTAGCCGGTATCTAGCACACATGCACATAGAACAAAATGTCCGGTCTACTAGCAGTGAGATACATCGTGATCCAATCATACTGATATTTAGTTTGGTCAATCATGATCCCGAGAGGTCCTCATCTAGTTTGGTTCGGTCAATCATGGGGTGTCAACAGGTCACATGAATCAAATCCAAATTTCTTTAAAATCTCGGTTGCATATTTAGATTGATTTATGAAAATGCCTCCGGACTTTGTGAAATTTGTAATCCCAAGAAAATGACATTTGTCCCATCATTGACATTTGAAACTTTGAACTCATTTCATTTGAAAATGATCACATTCCATTGGGTCGGTCGAGGCAAAAATAATATCATCAACATAAATTTGAACATGAATCAAATGTTTGCTCGACTTCACGGTGAACAATGTAGGATCAATGCTCCTTTGATGAATCCGGTTGATAGAAGAAACTTTGATAGTGTATCATACCATGCCCTGGAGCTTGCTTTAAACCGTAAAGAGCCTTCTTCAAACGATAAACGTGAGTAGGATGCTCTTGATTCACAAATCCTTCAGTTGGCTAACGTAGACGACTTCTTTAAGATCTCCGCTTAGAAATGCCGCCTTTACATCCATCGATATACCACCATGTTCTTACTAGCAAGATTAGCGTAAAGATTCGATTGCCTCGATTCGTGCAACTGGAGCAAAGATTCTTCAAAGTCTATACCCTCCTCTTGGCGATATCCTTTAGCAACTAATCGAGCCTTGTTCTTCAACACATCACCATGCTCATCAAGTTTTACTTTGAAGATCCATTTTAGAGCTATAATCATAGTACGCCTGAGCAGTACTAACTCCCATACATCAAGATGATCAAACTCATGAATTTCATCTGCATAGCATTAAACCACTATCTTCATTCATAGCAGCTTTTAACATCTTTTGTTCGATCTTAGATAGTACGGAGTTGAAGAGCACCATAAGGCATCGGTTGCGAGTTGCTTAGGGTTGATCTGAGACGAGAGGATTTCCAATGATGTTGTCTAATGGATGATCGTGAGTCCATTTTCCGAGGTGTTCATGTGGCATTTGTTGAGGAACCGAGGTAGCCGAGTCGATGTCTCTGAAGAAGATGGTTCGATGATGATTCAGAGTAGCAAATATGTTTTCAAATGGAGCATCTTCAGAGTCGCAAAGGGATTAACTTCATCATTGATGCGTAAACATTTCCATGATGTACATTTGAAGAATGATGATTTGTTGATGAGATCAAGGATCAACGGCGAGTGCTTCTTGACTTACAGATATTGAAACCGATGGATTGACTTCATTCACCGGAATATGAGCATCCTCGGTTGTAGGGATCAAGACCTCATTAGTAGTAGACTCATACGATTCATCAAACATTGATCAAACAATTTCTTTACATCATCTTCGATGGAGGTACATATGGCGCTTTTGAGAGGAGTTTGGAACAAGGGATGAACCAATAGGACTGTTTTGAAGTGCGGGTCCCGAGTGGAGTGTCCAGGAGCCATTTGACCGGTCACCATCAAACGTAACGTGAATTGTTTCCATGATATTTCGGGTTCTTTTGTTGTAGATTCGGTATCCCTTTTGTTTGGTGCATATCCTACAAATACTCCAATGTCACTTTAGCTCTAAGTTTGCCCAAGTCTTGACCCTCATTAGTTGGATAGCACAAGGAACCAAACACACGAAGGAAAGATAGGTTAGGTTTCTGTTGTGGACAAGTTCATATGGAGTTTTTCCATGAATGGTGTGAATCAGGGAACGATTTTGTGTGTAACATGCAAAGTGGCAATTGCTTCACTTTGAGAAACATTGGAACCTTTGAGTAGATCAAGATTGTTCGGCAATTTCAACAAGAGTACGATTTCGTCTTTCAACTACACCGCTCGTTGAGGGGTTCGTGGAACACTTCTTTGATGGTCGATTCCAACGCTTTCATAGAATTCACTAAGTTGTTTGTTGACAAACCGGCCCATTGTCTGCTCTCGATAATTCGACGGCTTTGTTTAGTCTAACTCGCAATGCTTGATGAGTTTGATGATGATATCGGGAGCTTCATCCTTTGTCCTTAAGAACTTGACCTGTGAATCTAGAATAATCATCAACCACAACTAACACATATTTCTTCCCAAAGATATTCTCGCACCCTCATTGGTCCACATAAATCCATATGAATCATATGAAGAACTTCGTGATGAGTTAGTAGGTTTGGGTTTATGAGCATACTTTGCTTTTTCCCAATTGACATGTCGAACAAAGATGATCCTTTTCATACTTTAGTCTAGGTAAACCTACAACTAAGTCCTTTCTCGAAAGATCGTTGATGGTGCCAAGTTCAAGTGATTGAGACGACGATGCCATAACCATGACTTTGTTTTGAAGCCTTTGATAACAAGCAGATTGGTGAAGCTCTCATCATGTCATCGATAGAGATAGTGTAAAGGTTTGAGCCACGAGTTCCTTTCAGCAGTTCCTTACCATTAAGATCTCTAACAAAGGTGTATGTTTTTCAAGGCTACTTCTAGATCGTAATCACGAATTGACCAACAGAGAACAGATTATGACCTAAACCTTCCACATAATACACTCGGAGATGACACTATCACCAACAACATAATCTCCATAACCCATAATAGCACCGAAATGATCATTACCAAATCTAACAGGTCGATGAATTTGCTCACGAAGTTCATGAGCCGTGACCGGTCTCCAAATATATGCTTGGAACAAACTGAGTCCGTGTACCACGAACGATTTGAACGATCCGCGGTTGAACACGACAAGAATGGATAATCGGATAATTGGGATCCCCATGCAAGAATGGGTTCCATTTGGTTAGTAGCAACATTGGAACACCCACATCGAAATAGAAGCATTCATATCGACGGTGAGGTAATGGAATCATTGTGAGTAGATGCAATACTAGTGTCTCAGATTAGTCACATTTACTGATGTGACCACTTCTTAAGGGAATAGTTCTACCAAGAGGCATCCATTTTCTAGTGGGCATTATCGATTGGTCTTATGACCAACATGTATCCAATAAGAACCTATTCTCATGAATGTTCTTCCCTGGGTTTCATTGTTTTCTAACTTTCTTTCGCTTTTGCCTTTTAGCCTTTTTAGCATGAATTTTAGCATTAATGATTAAGCGAGCAATTAACATCATTAGGCAAAGCATTGACATCACATCCATGATTAGAAATGAATTCAAGCAAACATCGTAACAAGTTTTGCAAATAGTATCGTAATCGAATTAATTACTGAAGACGCTTATGGCTAATACTAGAATCAACACGATTCGTTTTATTCGATTCAAACTTAAGGTTCCTAGATTGTTCTTCTACTTTCTTCCAAAGGCACATTCTTAGCTTGAGAGGTCCTATCATTCCTTGTATTGTCTTGAGACTTTGACTCGCTCCCTTTAATGTCACCGATTACTCTGTAGAGGAATGGGAACATTAGTTTGTTTTACTACTCTTTGCACCACCTGTTTAGATGTGCTGGGATCTAAACTACATGCAGGTGCACTACGGTTCACTTTCGCAAAGCTAGATGTACTGAGATTAGTACTCCTAGAAGGCACATTTGAGTTCTCTTTCCTAGCATTGACAGATCTGGAATCTGAACTACTCAAGGGTACACTACGGCTCTTATTTAAAACATTGGGAATCGAGTGCATATCATATTTGGCCTTAGGCATTGAGCATGGAATCAAGGGGTTAACTCTCTCACCTAATGTCTTTGGGCATATAGTGATCAAGCATTCTAAGATTTCTTGAGATCGTTTGGCATATGAGCATGCATGTCCAATTGCATTATCATGAGGTTTCTCTAGCTTATCTTCTTCAACAATCTCACGCAGGCATTCTAAGCAATCCTTAAGGGATGAGAAATATGTTTGAATGGCAAGTTTGTTGTTCCTTAGGTGAGGGGACATATGTCAGATAAAGCATATTTATTACCGAGTGAACCTTTGATACAACATTTTCCTCATTGATCATTGGCATTTTCCCTTTTACGACTCTTGATTCTCAATTTCCTTTTGCAATGAAGTTATTTGTTCGTTGTTTTGTTACGAGTGACTTTAATTGATTCAAACAACTCATTGAAATGACGTTTAATCTTTTCATTCTCTTCTAGAAAACTTTCGCTTTCCTTTTGTAAAGCATTTACTAGGTTTTGAAGATGAAACGTTTGAGAATTCGAGAATCTAAAGAAGGAGGCATTTGGGAGCCCGTCATATTGTTCGTTTGACCCTTTAATTGAGAGATTTGGGCTTTCAACTTTCTCGATCGTGATACACCGAGCATGAATCTGCTCATCTCGTTTGTTAATTTGAAAACCGCATCAAACTCGAGCATCCAAGATGTCTTGATATTTGAAGCTTTGACATTTTCTTTGAGATGTTGATATTTTAGTTGTAGATTAAAATACTCAACTTCTAGTTTAGAAAAATGTTTAACCAAATTGTCATGATCATCCAGTTCAATTTTCTCATTTAGTTTAGAATTAGTTTTTCAAGCTCAATGACACGATCATGGAAACTTTGAGGCCACAGATAGTTCATGAAATTTGGAAGCGATAATAGAGCATTTTGAAGCGATGAAAAAACATCTTGAGCAACACATTCAAGAATAAGATTCTCATTTAATGTATGCGTGTTCTTTCTCTCAATCTCATTATATTTTAGTGCACGCCATAGTCATTAATTTCACTATTATTGCATCAAATTCCTTTTCCATTCCTTAATATCCGTTTCTATCCCCTTTTAAGACTCTCAAAGTGATCCTTTAGAAGTTTAAAGAAAGGCATGACCTCGTTAAATAACATTCTTTCATTTGTTCAAAACCCTTTCTCCTTGATTATACCGATGGGTGTGATCCTTTTCTTGCAAGTTTTCTCAAAATCAACAAATAGTTGAAATATAACGTATTGGCTAATTAATGTCTTGCTTTTAGTGGCAATTGTTCTAGGTACAAGATGCATTGGTGTATTAGGAGGATACACAATCGCTCTAGGCATTTTCCGAAGGGAGGGTTTGTTTCTACAATATTTTCAACTTTACGCTTATCTAAATCCATTTTCCGTAAGACTTGTTCGGGAGTCAACAATGTCTCGAGTCTTAAACTTGTTCAAGGAAATCCAGTTTTCCTTCTTGTAGTCATGGGGAGTGATAATTACTTTCTTCTCTTTGCATTTAGGATCATTTAGTTTCTTATTCATCTTCTCCCTAGTGACTTCATCTAATTTCTTGTCATCCTCGGGCACTCAATGCAACTAGGTTTTGTCTAGGTTTAAGAATCTCATTTCCATCATAGATAACACTTTGAGTCGCTTTTACTATCTTTCCATACTCGTGGTTGGGTTTATCTATAATGGGAACACTATGCTTATCGCTTAGAACTCTATGCTTAGTGATCATGTGAGCAATCAATGGTGTTTCCTTGCATGTACAACTTGTTTTCAAGTTTGTTTTTCAAAGTTTTGATTAGAAAAATCTCTCAAGAGCTTTGATTCTTTTGCATTAAATTCTTGCTTAAGCATTTTCACATTTTCTTGAAGTTCTTGTTTTTGCTTAGCTGTTTTAGAAAGTTTTTCTTGCAAAGAATTTAATTCTTGTTTCAATACTTCTTCTCTAAAATTACTTTTTCTAATTCTCGACGCACTTGGTCATCCATTTTCGCTCACGGTGGTCAACTAAAATTTAGCGCGTTGTTCATAAATAGCAACACGTTCTTTATAGGCATTTAGTTCGAAATTATGGAATCATCGAGCACAAGTGTATTCATCAAAGACATAGTCATTGTTGACGCAGAAGATGCATCACTTGGTACAACTTCACTTTCACTTTGTTTCACGTATTGATCGTATGGGACAATATTGATATTACCCATATTTTCAACATTTGATTCAATAGTTTCAGTTGGTTGTACTTTGTCATGCATCTGTTGCACATCAAGATCATCGTATAGCTTTAATACCTCGTAGATGAGTTTGTCCTTGGATGGGCCACTTGTGGTGAAGAAGAGATCTTGGGAGAAACCATTGGAGAGATGCTAGCCATAAAGATTGTGTGTGCAGAGGTCCATCATCTACATCGTAGTCGTATGCATCACGATCAAGAACTTGAAAGGCGTTCGATGATTGTGACCTATCTCCGAATAGCCGCTCATCCACATCTCGCATCATAGGTCTTGGCATTACCTCAAAGAAGAAACAAGAATTCCTCTTCATCCAACGCAGCACCATTGTCCCGAGCTTGTGCGGAACATCTTATCTCTCAAGTAATCAAGATTCGTGGACGCTTTGGAGATGTGCGTTCCTTGCAATGTGTCCCTCACCACCACGGTTATAGCATTTGATCGACTTAGCTTGACCTTGGTTACCATTCCTTCCTCGATTCGATTGCCCACATATCCTCTACCAAGACCACCCCTTCCCCGATCATATTGCCTTTCCGAGCTGGTTGCACCACAATCCTTCCATCTTTAACAAAGGGCTTGATTATGTGGGTTAGATGCGATTCGAGGTTGTTGTTGGTTTGTGGGAGAGAATTCATGTTTTGACTAATGAGTAGAGCTAGTTGATCAATGATGTTACCCACGCGTGCATCAAGATCGACTTGTTTGAACATAGGATCGTGGAATGAGTTTGTGATTACCATTACCCAAGGGTATGACTTGTGATGCTTTGGTTGTGATTCCAATGTTTGAGTAGAAAGTTTGTTGAGTCATTAGACGAACTTGTCTCTCCCTGGTTGGTTTTAAACCGATTGAGAATCAATTTTTCAAACATAGCATGTCTCTCATTCTCAAGGAGGAAGGCATAGAGTTGCTCATAGTTTGTATTCTTCATCCTTTAGTGAGCTTCACAAGTGTGACAAACTTGTGCCATTCGGGATTCATGTTGTTCACAAACTTTGAGTTGAGTGAATGTTAGGCATAGTCATTCGATGTTCCTCATGTCATTCACTAACTTATGAAATCTCACATAGTACTCATAGACACTCATCCGGTTTCATCTTGAAGTGCTCAAATTGCCATAGAGTTGGGATTCTCTGCCTTCCATAGTTAGTTACGAACACCGAGAAGCATCTTAACATTATCCCAAACCGCCTTTGCTTGATGTTATGATTGATCGACTTGTAGATGTCTTTAGGAAGACCTTGAAGAACAATGTTTGAAGCCACGATATCGCATCAAATCTCTTTTCTCCTTATCATCAAGCTCATCATACATCTTAGGTCCATCCATTCCGTAAATAGAGTACCATCTTCATTAGTATCAAGTATGTCTCTAGTCGCTTCAACTCGATATGGTCCTTCATCAATGGATTTGAGAATATTGACACCATTTTCCTTTCCAAGGCAATACAATCGATTCGTTGAGCCCAAGAATCGTAGTCGATTCATCAAGCATGGGTGGACGAGTATCGATCCACCGCTTGTACATCCTCGGCAATGATGGAGATGATGAGGGACGTTGGTGGACATGTTATCGATTATACGGATTTTATAACTCTATGATTAAACCGGAAATAGATTCTTTCACGGATTTTACTAAATCAAGAGAAAACCGTAAACAATCACTCAAGTCGCTAGATGATAAAGCTCTAAGTCGCTAGGAACAAATGCACTAAGTCGCTACCAATTAATTCGCTAGACACCAAGTCGCTAGAATCCCAAGTCGCTAACAGAAAAACAAGTCGCTAAGTAGTAACTCGCTACGGACCAAGTCGCTAACCAAATTTTGGCGACAATCGCTACACAAGTCGCTAGAAGCGCAAGTCGCTAAAGAGCAACTCACATCGACCAAGTCGCTACCACAAGTCGCTACCCGTAGTGGAGAGTCCACTACTTGTACTTTAACTCGCTAGCTCTAACTCGCTAGCTTTAACACCGTAAGTCGCTACAAAGCGTGAAGCAAGTCGCTACCAAGAAACTATTCCGAGAGCTAAGTCGCTAGCTTGAAAAACCAAATAAACTTCACTTTTCAATCCAAAACAACCCAACCAAGATGATTCAAGCTACCAAATGAAAACCTAAACACTTTTGATGATTCTAAACATAAAAGTACCAACAAAATTCAAACTTTAACACAAGAGATCAACCAAATGATGCAAAACCACTAAACTTTTCAAACTCAAAACCACCTAAAGACCACTATAAATCCAAAGATGTGCAAGATATGATCTAACCATGGCTCTTGATACCAATTGTAAGATATAACTTTTCACATACACATCAAACCATAACACAAAGTAGCATATAGATGGAATTCTAGAGAGAGAAAGTTAGAGGTTTAGTGGAACTTAGTGAGAGAAAGTGAAAGATATTATTATGAGCTCCAACCTCTACCTTGGAAGGTAGAGAGTATTTATAGTCTTACATAAAACGCCACACTTGGTGTGGATCGAGGCATACGGTGGGTAAAGACCGTCCGTCCTCCACGGTGTTACTTAACTAAATTACTACTTAACTTAAAAGAACTACGACTACGAGCTTTCTAACGATTACATATACTTGAGGTGACCGACTCTTTAATACCGGGAATTTCTAATTCCTAACAGTAATAGAAGTAAGGTTTGGATCAGGTTATAAATATGTGTTAAAGGTTGTCTTATTGGTAAAATTTTGTTGCATTAGTAGTACTTAGATTAATATAGTCAATTAGTTCATAATTTTGCATCTCAATACACTTTAAAGTCAAAATCACCTTTAATATAGCCTTAGTTAAAATTCAGTTAGAAGTAGGTTAGCATATTGAGCATTTAGGTTTAGATTCAATTAATATAGCTTTTCATAGTCTCATCTCATCTTAATACATCATTTTTTATCAGAAAACCAAGATCAAAGTTCATCATAGTCAAAATCCATTTCTGATATAAAAGTCAAAAATTGGCTTTCAGGTCTGTTAGCTAATCTTTGTGGATTTTTAATTCATTAAGTTCTGGATAAAACTTGTTGAAACTTTGGATTTTACAACTTTGGTTGGTGGTTTACACCAGGGTATTTTTGGTTTAATTTTGTGAAATTTATAAATCAATCAAATCAGTGTTCAAACTTGGCTGTTTTTAACAAAAGTGTCCTGTGCATTTGAATTAGTTCATCACACACTTTTGAATTGCTTCTAATTTGCTCAAAACCTGTCCAATCTTGCTCAAATTTTGGTTACAAGTACTTTGTTGGGTGGTTTAGAAATCCCAACTTCCGGATTTTAATTTGAGCTTGTTTATAAGCTTGTGGATAAGCTGCAACTTAGGTTATTAAGCTGATTGGTTCTAATTTGGAATTTAGAGTAGTTTAGCTTAATTGCTAATAAGCTGTTCTCAGTTGATCACTAGTAGTTTCTATAGATCATTTTAGGTTAGTTTAGCAAATACTTAGCTTAATTTAGCTTCTGGTTCACTCTATTAGCTTATAGCTTAATTTCTAGTAGCTTTTCCATATCAGTTTCACTACAAGTAGCATTATCTGCATTCACTAGTAGCTTTTAGTATTTTTCCTAGCTTCTTAATCATATTTAAGACTTTTCATATTTTTCTGTCACTATTTTCCCTTTTTCTGAATTTAAAATAGGTTTTAGCACTTTTAAATAGCTTTTAATAAAATAAATCGAAAAAGCTCAAAAATATATTTTCAATTTTCTCGTTTAAGAAAAATCAAAAGACATAAAAATATTTTCCTTAATTTTCCTAGTTTAAATAGTAATTTTAGTCATTTAATTAGTTTTAAATTCATAGAAATTAGATAAAAAGTAAAAATAGAAAATCGGTTTGAAAATTAGTTTTAGTTATTTAAGATTTTAGAAAATAGTTTTGTAATTTTCTCATAAGCTTTCATAATTTTTAGCATTTTAAATCCATTTTAAAAATACAAAAATAGTTTTAATTCAAATTAAATCAAGAAAAATCATAAAAATTAGTTTTAAATCTTAGATAATTTTCAAATTGCATTTTCAAGTGTATAATAATTTTAGATCACTTTTAGGGATTAATTTGAATTAGTTTGCATTTAAATCACGTTTTATTAATTCGTAATTTGCATATTAGCGTAAATTTGCATAATTAGCTGTGATTCTTTGCTTGCATCATAGATTTAGTGCCTTTAATTGCTTCCCATTTACTTCCCTTGCCCCGTAGTTTAGAAAACATCAAATTATCCCCTTTTCCCATTCAAATCACAATAAAAGCGACGTGAATTGTTTAACTCCATTCATCCCTCGTTTGGAACGATCTCGGGACTCAAACCTAATACGTTTGAGTTGCATAAATACTACACTTCTATAATTGATCTCTTTCCGGAGGAATCAGTAGTCTCAAAGAGTTAGGGAAAAAGGCAAACCCTACGACCTTAGAAAACACAACGCGTTAAGAATAAGGACGTGACAATTCAACCACCAATAAAAGATAACTAGAGAGTAATAGTATCTAGGTAGACACAATTTTAATCATCATACGAGCACACATCAATAGACATAAGACTACCCATAGTTAGATAATTAGAATAGTAGAGTAATCGGTAGAAGTACTACCCCCCAAATCCAAGCCCCGAGATTTTTCCCTTAGCTTTCTAAAAAATATAAAAAGATAAAAAATAATCTTCCTTAACCCCAACCTTAGCGTAGTACACTTCTTACTAGCATTCCTATTCCCATAGAGAACGATATCAATACCCGAGGCTTACCCAATACTACACTACAACGATTAGGTTCACTGCCTAGGGTGTTGAAAAACTTGCTCAACGAAAAGGAAGTTTCTTTGACCCCGAACTCGCCTTGTACGCGCATCAAGTTTTTGGCGCCACTGCCGGGGAATAGAATAGCTAGTTAGATTTTTATCTCGTTTAGGTACCCTTGCTTGATTCCCATCAAGTAAGATTTTCTCTCATTTCTAGCTTCCTTTTTGTCTATCCCCCTTCTTTGTGTTTGTGTTCGTAAAACCCTTTTCATTTGTCGCTATGGCAAGTGAAGTTGCATTTGAATCATTAACAAAGGAGGAATAATTGAATTTCACAGATATGATTGCTTTTTATTGTTCTAATGAATTTGTGAGTGATCTTAGAGATATCCAAAAGGAGACGGGTGTAAGGTTAGATGGATTTGATAAATTTTGTGCTTGTGTGGCTTCTATTCAACAATCATTGTTAAGATCAACTCCTTTTAGTGAGACCCTCTAGAATTTTTTTGAGAAAAGCTTCCTAAGCATAAACCATCAGTTGAATGAAATCATAGGCTTGTCTACATCACAACTTATAGATAAGGAGGATTTATTCGATTTTAGGCACCATGATCAAAAAGACCTAGTTTTTAAGAACATGGAACCTATACCCAAACAAGATTGTGAGATGGTTAGACTTGAACTACCTAGTTGCATGTGGGGGATAGATTTCAAAACATATGACACGCTTGAGGAATCCTTTAGGCAAATAGAACATAGTAGTCAACTTTTTTAGAACAATTCTTATGAATCGGACCAAGAATTTGAAATGGCTAAAGAAGAATTTGAGATACTTAGGAGTGTATTTGTGTAAGATCATACTAAAACACATGATGAACATATAGGAGATCTAGATATAATGGAGAATGAGGTGGAAACTCCAAGCCCACAAGCCCTACCATCACTTGAGGAACACTCGCCTATAACTTACCCTAAGAAGTAGAAGAGACTATAGAACCCCGATTGATATAGAACCTTTGAACCAAACACCACTAGAGAATGTAGGTTTAGATGCTTGTTGTCATGACCTCTCTCTTAGTCCTAGGAAAGTTCCTAATTTTGATGAACCGAAGCCTCAACCAAAAACCTTACCCACTTTTCCGTCTTTAGATGTGAATCTAGGAATTGAATTAGGCCCCAATCCACCCATCAAAATAAATAGTCCGGGTAGTTGCTTGATAAAGGTAGTAGACTCTAGGCTATGTAGGGTGGAAGCTAATATAGGAGTAACCCATGACCTTACACACTTACATCACCCATTCATGGTTGATAACAAGAAACATTATGGGTTTAAACCGGATTTATTAGGTCAAGATGGATCCTTAACTAAGAATCTTTTGAAGTTGGTAGAAGATGATCCATTTCTAGGAGAAAGACTTGATTCACCCTGCTACACCAATAGAATTAGGTAAGGTTATAATGAATGGAGCACACCCCTTTGAGCATATAAATCACCCATCACCCTCTCCTCACGTAACAAATTTCCACCCTAAGGGTGTGTATCGCTACTATCACCCGCACTCAAGCTTAAGTGTAGGAAAAACTTCCCCTTTATCCGTTAAATAAGGGTAGAGTTAAGCTCGTGACTCGAACAAAAACAAGCGCTTCTTGTGAGGCAACCCATGTGTTTTTGTTTTTCTTTTTTATTTGTGTGTTTATGTTGGATCTTAAATATATTATGTTTGATGATTTGGGTGGTCTAGGATTATGATGATACAAGAAAGCCATTGTTAGAGAGATGAAGAGAGTAAAGAGGATGCTCTTGAAAGAGAGTTGTAAAACAACAAATGCAAGGTTAGATTCCAAGAAGCAACACCCTTCCCTTAGTGGGAAGGGTATTTATAGTTACAGACTAAACGACCTCCTGACGGCCTGTGGATCAGGTATACAGTGGGTAAAGACCCGTCCTTCCTCCACGGCGATACACTACGCTTAACTAAACTAATAACTAACTAATAAACTGATAAATAACGATATGTCTACGAGCTAACTTGTGCTAGTCTATAGTTGGGGTGACCGACACTTCACAATGAAATTTCCAATTCCTAACAATCTCCCCCTAAGGGAGGTCACCCCATGTTTTACATTTTGTATCCTAGCATTCTATTTAATCTTCAGTGTTGAGCTCGTAGACTTCAATTCTTCAGTTCCGCAATCTTTGTGCTTGAGTAGTTATTCTTCATTGTCTGATTATTTTGTACTTTCGGTGGAGGCCTTTAAACTGATCCACATCTTTGATGATCTTCGAGATTTCATTGAGATCATCAGCTACAGTAAATCTCTGGATCACCCTTTGTAGTGTTGCCTTCATGTGATGTTGTGACTTTAGGACCGACATGCTCAGACTTTATGGATCATGACATCTTTCCATCAGAGTAGCGGAAGCTTTACTGGTTCATGATATTTGCGGCGGTGTAGCGAAGCATAGTATAAAATATCAAAGCCGAGTTATGTAGATATGCACTAGTCATGATTTCTTCAATTAAGTGTGGATGTTGTGAGCATGCGGCTTTGGATTGACTTCTCAATTCGATCGGTACGCAACCGTCAAATGTACCGCAAACAAAAGTTAGCAATAAACACACGAAAGTGTCTTTGATCACTTCGTTGAATTGAGGTACACGGCCCACAGTTCCCGTTGATCGGTACAAGTATTGCTTGTGATCATGTATAATTCTGAAGAATCTCCTTGACGGGGTTTCATATTGTTCTAGTTGTTCTCAAACCGAACGTCTCAAAGAAGACAACACGGAGTGAGTGAACTAGCTTAATTGAGATTCACCGATTGATGAAAATTGATTTGAAAACAATCGCGTATTGCTTAGAAGAAAGAATTTTGCAATGTCGACGAAGGTTTTATGAGAAAGATCAATTTTCAATCAAAAATACTTTTGTATTTGAAAAGAATACACATTCGATGTGCTAGAGAAAAGAAGAGATTTGCACATCGAACGTTTTTCCAAAAGTATTTTTTCAATAAGAGATACTTTTTGTGTTTGAAAACATTAGTACACATTCAATGTGCTAGAGAAAAGAAGATTTGCACATCGAACGGTTTTTCCAAAAGTATTCGTCAATTCATTTCCTGGACCAAGGTTGATTCAAGAGTGAATCGCCCCATCGTTTATGTCCAGTTGTCACAAGCTTGATCTTTAGAAAAGATCTCACATGTCACCCACCAAGAGCTTATTTGATGTTGGCTCTAGAAGGATTTCCATCTTCATCGTGAATACTTTACATATCACTCGGATGTTCTGGCAATAACACAAGGATAATGCGTAGGACTCTTAATATATACTTACTTTCCACATTGTGTGAAAGAACAAGTCTTCATTAATTTTGTGTCCTAATGAGATATTGTGGATGATCTCTTGGCTCTAGACTCAATAGTGCATATTTGGTTTCCTATGCCGGAGACTAGGGAGAGGGTCTCCTTTTTCAATATCAACAATCTCTAAGAGAAAGTCGATATATTATGTAGGTTCCCCGTGAGAATGAAACAAGTCCTTTTAAGAGGAACTTGAGTAGCTTGGGAAGTTTAGTGCGGTTCGTCATTGGGTCCATGACGCCTTGTCTTCAATACCAGTGTTACCTTAGTAACAATCGATAGCATATGTATTGAACCGGTTTACGCCTAAGGTTGAATTATTTGAGGATATTTCTTTTCACCCTTTTTCACATTCATTTCTTTTCATTCTTCAACCCTTGATTACCGAGATTTCATAACTAGAACCTCGTTGGGTTTGTTCGGTTCTAGCTCTATCTCGATCCGCACTCTTCCCATATTCTCATTTTTCTCCTTTTTTCATCATACCTAAGGACTCTACACTATCTAGTGGATTGTCCTCGGTAGATCCCTCCGGCTCTGGCGGGATCGTGGGAACGAATACCTAACCTAACCATCCTTATAACACCATAAATAAAGTAAATTGGTCGGTCTTTTGGTATTGTTCATTCCTTCATGAAACCAATTTGAAAAATCATTTGGAAAATCAATCAAGGTACTTGTGATATAAAATCAAATCATTTTGTACCTTAATTGTTTTGATCATTTTAGAAATGCTCCCCCTCAACATGTGCATATGATTTTGAAATTGTTTAGCACATGGAGGCAAGAGTTCTTTGAAATAATTTCTTGATCACAATTTCCGTAGAAAAAGCCATTTGAATTTCTTTGGTAAATTCTCCCCCTCAATATGTGCATAGGATACTTGAAATAATTTTATCACATATAGGCAAGAGGTTTTTGAAGTACTTCCACGATTTCCAATAGAAACCATTCGCTCCCCCTCAATATGTGCATCGATATTCGAAAGAGTTTAGCACATATTAGAGAGAACTTGCACTTTGAATCGAAACGATCATCATTTATCAGATTTCATAATTAAATCACAAATTCTCCCCTGATAAAAAATATCAATCCCTTTGAGATTTTGGATCCTAAGTGATTTAATAAGGTTTGGAAAACATGGGAGAATATATGGCCTTGTTTAAATACTCTTTTGGTTTTTGGTTAAATGCTCCTTCTCAATCATGTGCATCATGTAATTGAAATCGTTTGGCACATGAAGGAAGGAGTGCTTTTGAAACAATTACCCTTTAAAACCGATTTGAGATTTAAATCACGAACTCTCCCCCGATAAAAAATTTCAAATCTTTTGAGATTTGTGATCCCAATCGATTTAAATCATTTACAAAATTTTAGGGGAAAGACGTGGCAAGATTTAATTTTTGAAAAATGACTGATAAGGACCAATTATAGACATTAAAGATTGTTAGTGTCAAGTATGATAGTTTTAAGAGATCCTTAAGTAAAATAAAACAATTTCACAATCAAACAAGAACAGAAAAAAATTTATTTTGAAAGATCTTTGAGTTTTAAAGAGAATTATACCATGACATAACATTAAATCTTTAGATCACCACTTTAATTCGTACAAGCCGGACTTGATAGATGAAATATCGTTTGAAAATAATTTATTTAAAATCACCCCCCCCCCTCAATCGATGACCGTAGTCGATGATTGAGTGACTTGAGTTTTGATAAAATGAAGTCCGGTGATTTTTAAAATTAATTCCAATGTATTTTCAAAACCAATATTTTTCCATTTTTCAAAACAATATTTTCAAAATTGTTTTAAAAATGGTATCATTCACTACTTTTCCTGCACAAGATACGTTAGGTGGTGTAGAAGCTTCTTCTGTTGTTGCTGTAAGGCTGGAAGAAAACCATCTGCTGAAGCAATGAGACCTCTTACGTTGCATGTTTTTATGCCAACTCTCCATAGAGGTAAAATTAAGCTCCGTTTCTTCATTTGATATGAAGAAAACCATCTGCTGATGCAGTGAGACCTCTTACGTTGCATTTTTTCATGCCAACTCTCCATAGAGGTCAAATTAAGCTCCGTTTCTTCATTTGTCAACCCAAGATATAGTTACCCTTTCCTTTCGGGATCCAATCATCTTCAATTGTGGGATCCGGATCCGGAACATTCTTATATAGCAATATACTTGCATACGTTAGTGACACACATACAAATATATGGTGGTCGACATCACCCAAACAACAATCGACTAGTAAAAGTCAATCCAACATATCAATCGGATCATACAAAGGCATGGGAATTATATGTTTATCAAACTACAGGTCATCTAATTCTAACATTCATATCCTAAATTCCTAGTCCTTGACATAGGCAAATATCATTTTAGTTAAGCATGTAGGATAATTAGATAAGCCCAATAGATGATATAAATTTGAAAAACATTCTCCCCCTCAATCAATGACTCTTTCTATGAAAAGTTTTAAATAAGATGAAGTCATTGATTGGGTTTTGCAAATTTATGAAAACTTGATTCTGATTGATTTTCAAGCAACTTAATTTCCACCATTTCGTTAAAACAAATAATTTTCGAAGAATTTTAGAAGGAAAAATATTTGAGTAGAACAATGATCCTTCGACATACTTTCCTCATTTGGTTTTAGGATAAGTGCGAAATATTTGAAAATTGGTTTAGCGCAGCACTTTCCTTTCTTTAAGAGCGGGTTGCTATCGAAAATAATAGCAAGCCATAGTTTAAGCGGTCACGATCGAAGTAGCGCAAGCCATATTAAGAGACATGTTTAGAAAATAATATTTACACCTTCTCGTCGAACTTAGTCTATGGTCCGTGCCATTATTGAATGACATTTCGAGACCGTAGATGTTATTGATACCGAAGACATGTCTTGAGAAAACAATATTTTGGTATTTTCAAATTTTCGATTTTATGGGTTTTATGGTTTTATATTTTCTATTTTCTTTTGTTGGTTTTATATTTTTGTATTTGGTTTTGATAAATATTTGAGATAGAGTAGATGATATAGTTTAAGAAGATGATGATACGAGTGCCGAGATAAGGATATCGAACAGACGTCGTGAAGATAGAATTCATCATCTCTTAAACTTCCACCACCAAAGCTTCCGAGGCTCTAGAATAGAAGATAGAACATGAGCCTTTGAGAAAGAGATACTTTGGCAGCTTCCCCCCGAACCGAAAATCCTTTTGTTAAGCAGATTTGAAGCTCTATTTCAAGCTTGTCTTAGCCAGGTGCACAAAGAAGCACACCATTATCATCGATCTTGCTACTCTATTTAAGAATAATCATCGTGATTCTTCGTTCGAGGTTATATCATCCAATAGAAGAACAACAACGTATCATCCCATGTTTAAATAATCTTCTCAAATTCCTTTTCATGAAGTGCAAGCGATCCATACCAAAAAGTTGTCAAGAGACCACTTCCCCAGTAGATGAATTGATGCGATCGGTCTCTTAGACTAGAGCTCACGAACCCGAATACACATATACACGAAGACGGAGAAACTTATACCATCAAGTAGCGATTAAGTCCAATAGCCAAAGAATAACCCCGATGTATACTTTTCTCCCTAAAGAAAGCGTATGAAGCTCAAGAACCTAAAGTGCCGAATACCCAAAGAGAGAATAACCGATAACATTGAATAAGCGGGCGAATCATCGATTATCTCTACGGATGACTATCTCTGCGGATGTCAACTCCGAATAAGTGATTAAATCTGAATCGATTAAGCACTCAAGTGAAACATTTGGCGCCCCAATGTACAATTTCTCTCCTCACGATGATTGCAATAACATGAAATCATCACACACTTGTGTACCTCTTTTATCTTGAAACTTTCTTACATCGGCCCCCACGTAGTTGGAATAATAACACTAAAAGCCTTGATGAGTAAAACCTTGAGTTTCTCTGCGGTCATGAAATTTGTCTTCCCGGATATCTTCAATCACTTAGAAGAATTAAGTTCATCAAGTTTACTCGCTTTGTGTTTAGAGCGTGTCTCCTTCCCCTTCTTGGTTTTGATACTTGTAATCGAGAACACATAATAGGCCCGTATACTAGAAATCTATTGAGAAGAACACTTGAAGGCTTTGTGAGAATCAACGTGCTGAAGTAGAATGTGAGCAAGTCTAATTGGGGATTAAATATGACTTTTCACTCTCCCCCAATTAGTGCTCTCCCCAAAACCGACAATCTGTTTGATAAATGCCCAGATGAAGAAGAAGTCTTTAGATAATCAAATGCAACTCGTCTTTAGTCTTTTAACATGTAGCAGAGAATGTAGAACCGATTGTAGACTCGACCTTCTTCAAGATTTTCCAATTGGGGAATAGAAAGTCAACATATTCAACTCACCAAATGCATTCCCGTTAACTTACAAATAGCAAATCCCCTTAAATCAAATCACTCCCAATTAAACAAGAATAGAAAGATGTTCATCAAGGAAATCAGCCCCGCAACTGGAAGCACTTTGTCATTAATCATATCAGCCCGTGTGAAGATGTCAACCAACGGCTCTTAGAAGAAAACTTCATGTGAAGATGACCCGATAAGAAGAATCTCGGTTCTTACATGAGTTTGGAGCCGTTTGACCATTTATTCTCAAATATCAATCAACCATGCAGTAAATTCACACTTCTTCTCCCCTTCAAGAATTGCATACGGAGTTGCCATTCTTGATTTAATAAGTGAAAATCATCCAAATGCATTCTATTCACACTTATCCCCCTCAAAGGTAGCATATGATGTCGCCATCGTCATTATAATTGAGCAAGTGGAATAAGAAAACAATCAACGGTAGCCCGGTTCACTTGATAATTGAAAGCGCATGGAAAAAGTATGAAGCATGTTGTTGAGAATGGTCATTGATAAGAAGATTTCTCTTCTTCCGAAGATAATGCGCATTGAAGCGTACACATTTCTTTTCTTTGAGGAGCGAGGCTTAAGCTGTTGTGTTCAAGCGTCAGTAAAGGTTTGAGCACGGTTCCTTTCGGTTCCTTACCATTAAGATCTCTAACAAAGCGGTGTGTGTTTTAGAAGGCTACTTCTAGATCGAATCACGGTGACCAGAGAGAGCAGTTATGACCTAAACCTTCCATATAATACGGAGATGACTATCACCAACAACATAATCTCCATAACCCATATGCTTCGAAATGATCATTACCAAATCTAGTCCGATGAATTTGCTCACGAGTTCATGAGCCGTGACCGGTCTCGGTCATATGCTTGGAGCGACTGAGTCCGGTACCACGAGCGTTTGAGCGATCTGCGGTTGAACACGGACAAGAATGGATAAGCGGATAATGGGATCCCCATGCAAGATGGGTTCCATTTGGTTAGTAGCAGTTGGAACACCCGCCGAAATAGAAGCATTCATATCGGTGAGGTAATGGAATCATTGTGAGTAGATGCAATACTAGTGTCTCAGATTAGTCACATTTACGGTGTGACCACTTAAAGGGAATAGTTCTACCGGTGAGCATCCATTTTCTAGTGGGCATTATCGATTGGTCTTATGACCAACATGTATCCAATAAGAACCTATTACAGATGTTCTTCTGTGGGTTTCCATTGTTTTCTAACTCTTTCGCTTTTGCCTTTTAGCCTTTTTAGCATGAATTTTAGCATTATGTATTAGCGGGCAATTAACATCATTAGGCAAAGCATTGACATCACATCCATGATTGACGAATTCAAGCAAACATCGAAACAAGTTTTGCAAATAGTATCGAATCGAATTAATTACGTGCTTATGGCTAATACTAGAATCAACACGATTCGTTTTATTGATTCAAACTTAAGGTTCCTAGATTGTTCTTCTACTTTCTTCCATGCATTCTTAGCGAGAGGTCCTATCATTCCTTGTATTGTCTTGAGACTTTGACACTCCTTTAATGTCACCGATTACTGTGGGGAATGGGAACATTAGTTTTTTACCTCTTCACTGTTTAGATGTCTGGGATCGAACTACATGCAGTGCACTACAGTTCACTTGTAAAGCTAGATGTCGAGATTAGTACTCTAGAAGGCATTTGAGTTCTCTTTCCTAGCATTGGATACGGAATCGAACTACTCAGGGCACTACGGCTCTTATTTAAAACATTGGGAATCGAGTGCATATCATATTTGGCCTTAGGCATTGAGCATGGAATCAAGGGTTAACTCTCTCACCTAATGTCTTTGGGCATATAGTGATCAAGCATTCTAAGATTTCTTGAGATCGTTTGGCATATGAGCATGCATGTCAATTGCATTATCATGAGGTTTCTAGCTTATCTTCTTCAACAATCTCACGCAGCATTCTAAGCAATCCTTAAGGATGAGAAATATGTTTGAATGGCAAGTTTGTTGTTCTTAGGTGAGGGGACATATGTCACAGATAAAGCATATTTATTACCGAGTGAACCTTTGATACAACATTTTCCTCATTGATCATTGGCATTTTCCTTTTACGACTCTTGATTCTCAATTTCCTTTTGCAATGAAGTTATTTGTTCGTTGTTTTGTTACGAGTGACTTTAATTGATTCAACAACTCATTGAAATGACGTTTAATCTTTTCATTCTCTTCTAGAAAACTTTCGTTTCCTTTTGTAAAGCATTTACTAGGTTTTGAAGATGAAACGTTTGAGAATTCCGAGAATCTAAAGAAGGAGGCATTTGGGAGCTGTCATATTGTTCGTTTGACCCTTTAATTGAGAGATTTGGGCTCAACTTTCGATCGTGATACACGAGCATGAATCTGTTCATCTCGTTTGTTAATTTGAAAAGCGCATCAAACTCGGAGCATCCGAAGATGTCTTGATATTTGAAGCTTTGACATTTTCTTTGAGATGTTGATATTTTAGTTGTAGATTAAAATACTCAACTTCTAGTTTAGAAAAATGTTTAACCAAATTGTCATGATCATCCGGTTCAATTTTCTCATTTAGTTTAGAATTAGTTTTTCAAGCTCAATGACACGATCATGGGAAACTTTCGAGCCCGAGATAGTTCATGAAATTTGGAGCGATAATAGAGCATTTGAAGCGATGAAAAACATCTTGAGCAACACATTCGATAATAAGATTCTCATTTAATGTATGGGTTCTTTCTCTCAATCTCATTATATTTTAGTGCATCATAGTCATTAATTTCCTATTATTGCATCAAATTCCTTTTCCATTCCCTTAATATCCGTTTCTATCCCCTTTTAAGACTCTCAAAGTGATCCTTTAGAAGTTTAAAGGCATGACCTCGGTTAAATAACATTCTTTCATTTGTTCAAAACCCCTTTCTCCTTGATTATACCGATGGGTGTGATCCTTTTCTTGCAAGTTTTCTCAAAATCAACAAATAGTTGAAATATTGGCTAATTAATGTCTTGCTTTTAGTGGCAATTGTTCTAGGTACAAGATGCATTGGTGTATTAGGAGGATACACAGTCGCTCTAGGCATTTTCGAAAGGGAGGGTTTGTTTCTAATATTTTCGACTACCTATCTAAATCCATTTTCCGAAGACTTGTTGGAGTCAACAATGTCTCGAGTCTTAAACTTGTTCAAGAAATCGGTTTTCCTTCTTGTAGTCATGGGGAGTGATAATTACTTTCTTCTCTTTGCATTTAGGATCATTTAGTTTCTTATTCATCTTCTCTAGTGACTTCATCTAATTTCTTGTCATCCTCGGTGCACTCAATGCAACTAGGTTTTTGTCTAGGTTTAAGAATCTCATTTCCATCATAGATAACACTTTGAGTCCTTTTACTATCTTTCCATACTGGGGTTGGGTTTATCTATAATGGGAACACTATGCTTATCGCTTAGAACTCTATGCTTAGTGATCATGTGAGCGTCGAATGGTGTTTCCTTGCATGTACAACTTGTTTTCAAGTTTGTTTTTCAAAGTTTCAGATTAGAAAATCTCTCAAGAGCTTTGATTCTTTTGCATTAAATTCTTGCTTAAGCATTTTCATTTTCTTGAAGTTCTTGTTTTGCTTAGGCATTTTAGAAAGTTTTTCTTGCAAAGAATTTAATTCTTGTTTCAATACTTCTTCTCTAAAATTACTTTTTCTAATTATGCGCACTTGGTCATCCATTTTACGCTTCGGTGGTCAACTAAAATTTAGCGCGTTGTTCATAAATAGCAACACGTTCTTTATAGGCATTTAGTTCGAAATTATGGAATCATCGAGAACACACGGTGTATTCATCAAAGACATAGTCATTGTTGATAGAAGATGCATCACTTGGTACAACTTCACTTTCACTTTGTTTCACATTGATCGTATGGGACAATATTGATATTACCCATATTTTCAACATTTGATTCAATAGTTTGTTGGTTGTACTTTGTCATGCATCTGTTGCACATCGACATCATCATTATAGCTTTAATACCTCGAGAGATGAGTTTGTCCTTGGATGGGCGACTTGTGGTGAAGAAGAGATCTTGGGAGAAACCATTGGAGAGATGCTAGCCATAAAGATTGTGTGTGCGTGGGTCCATCATCTACATCAGTCGTATGCATCACGATCGGCAACTTGAAAGGCGTTCGATGATTGTGACCTATCTCACGAATAAGGTGCTCATCCACATGCATCATAGGTCTTGGCATTACCTCGGCAAAAGCAATGAAATTCCTCTTCATCCAACGACACCATTGTCACGAGCTTGTGCGGTAACATCTTATCTAGTAATCGGCATTGTGGGCGCTTTGGAGATGTGTTCCTTGCAATGTGTCCTCACCACCACAGTTATAGCATTTGATCGACAAGCTTGACCTTGGTTACCATTCCTTCCTCGATTACGATTGCCCATATCTCTACACCACCCCTTCCTCATCATCTTTCCTGATGGTTTGCTACAATCCTTCCATCTTTAAATGGCTTGATTATGTGGGTTAGATGCGATTCGGGTTGTTGTTGGTTTGTGGGAGAGAATTCATGTTTTGACTAATGAGTAGAGCTAGTTGATCAATGATGTTACCACGCTGCATCAAGATCGACTTGTTTGAACATAGGATCGGGAATGAGTTTGTGATTACCATTACGGGTATGACTTGTGATGCTTTGGTTGTGATTCCAATGTTTGAGTAGAAAGCGTTGAGTCATTAG
Source organism: Chrysanthemum lavandulifolium (assembly GCA_022545495.1). Taxonomy (NCBI): domain Eukaryota; kingdom Viridiplantae; phylum Streptophyta; class Magnoliopsida; order Asterales; family Asteraceae; genus Chrysanthemum; species Chrysanthemum lavandulifolium. The sequence continues at coordinate 107,161,332 of CM040238.1, read as the reverse complement.
GCGAACTTGTCTCTCACAGTTGGTTTTAAAGCGATTGAGAATCAATTTTTCAAACATAGCATGTCTCATTACGAAGGAGGCATAGAGTTGCTCATAGTTTGTATTCTTGATCCTTTAGTGAGCTTCACGGTGTGACAAACTTGTGCCATTCGGTTCATGTTGTTCACAAACTTTGAGTTGAATGAATGTTAGGCATAGTCATTCGATGTTCTCATGTCATTCACTAACTTATGAAATCTCACATAGTACTCATAGACACTCTCATGGTTTCATCTTGAAGTGCTCAATTAAATCATAGAGTTGGGATTCTCTGTCTTCCATAGTTAGTTACGAACACAGGAGAAGCATCTAACATTATCCCAAAGCGCCTTTGCTTGATGTTATGATTGATCGACTTAGATGTCTTTAGGAAGACCTTGAAGAACAATGTTTGAAGCCCCGATATCGCATCAAATCTCTTTTCTCCTTATCATCAAGCTCATCATACATCTTAGGTCCATCCATTCCGTAAATAGGAGTACCATCTTCATTAGTATCAAGTATGTCTCTAGTCGTTTCAACTCGATATGGTCCTTCATCAATGGATTTGAGAATATTGACACCATTTTCCTTTCAAGGCAATACAATCTGTTGAGCCCAGAATCGTAGTCGATTCATCGAGCATGGGTGGGCCAGTATCGATCCAACGCTTGTACATCCTCAACAGCGATGGAGATGACGGTAGGGCGTTGGTGGACATGTTATCAGATTATACGAGTTTTATAACTCTATGATTAAACCGGAAATAGATTCTTTCGGGATTTTACTAAATCAAGAAAACCGTAAACAATCACTCAAGTCGCTAGATGATAAAGCTCAAGAGTAGGAACAAATGCACTAAGTCGCTACCAATTAATTAGCTAGGCAATGAAGTCGCTAGAATCCCAAGTCGCTAACGGAAAAACAAGTCGCTAAGTAGTAACTCGCTACGGACCAAGTCATTAACCAAATTTTGGCAATTAATTACTGAGTCGCTAGAAGCATGAGTCGCTAAAGAGCAACTCATTCTTGACCAAGTCGCTACCACAAGTCGCTACCCGTAGTGGAGGTCCACTACTTGTACTTTAACTTCGCTAGCTCTAACTCTCTAGCTTTAACAACGTAAGTCGCTACAAAGTGAAGCAAGTCGCTACCAAGAAACTATTCCGAGCCTAAGTCGCTGGCTTGAAAAACCAAATAAACTTCACTTTTCAATCCAAAACAACCCAACCAAGATGATTCAAGCTTACCAAATGAAAACCTAAACACTTTTGATGATTCTAAACATAAAAGTACCAACAAAATTCAAACTTTAACACAAGAGATCAACCAAATGATGCAAAACCACTAAACTTTTTCAAAACCACCTAAAGACCACTATAAATCCAAAGATGTGCAAGATATGATCTAACCATGGCTCTTGATACCAATTGTAAGATATAACTTTTCATACACATCAAACCATAACACAAAGTAGCATATAGATGGAATTCTAGAGAGAGAAAGTTAGAGTTTAGGGAACTTAGTGAGAGAAAGTGAAAGATATTATTATGAGCTCAACCTCACGGAAGGTAGAGGTATTTATAGTCTTATAAGCATACACACTTGGTGTGGATCGGGCATCGGTGGGTAAAGACCGTCCGTCCTCCACGGTGTTACTTAACTAAATTACTACTTAACAAAAGAACTACGACTACGAGCTTTCTCGATTACATATACTTGGTGACCGACTCTTTAATAGAATTTCTAATTCCTAACTGATAATAAAGTAAGGTTTGGATCAGGTTATAAATATGTGTTAAAGGTTGTCTTATTGGTAAAATTTTGTTGCATTAGTAGTACTTAGATTAATATAGTCAATTAGTTCATAATTTTGCATCTCGATACACTTTAAAGTCAAAATCACCTTTAATATAGCCTTAGTTAAAATTCGGTTAAGTAGGTTAGCATATTGAGCATTTAGGTTTAGATTCAATTAATATAGCTTTTCATAGTCTCATCTCATCTTAATACATCATTTTTATCGGAAAACCAAGATCAAAGTTCATCAGTCAAAATCCATTTCGATATAAAAGTCAAAATTGGCTTTCGTGTGCATTAGCTAATCTTTGTGGAATTCATTAAGTTGGATAAAACTTGTTGAAACTTTGGATTTTACAACTTTGGTTGGTGGTTTACACGAGGTATTTTGGTTTAATTTTGTGAAATTTATAAATCAATCAAATCGGTGTTCAAACTTGTTTTTTTAACAAAAGTGTCACATTTGAATTAGTTCATCACACACTTTGAATTGCTTCTAATTTGCTCAAACTGTCCAATCTTGCTCAAATTTTGGTTACAAGTACTTTGTTGGGTGGTTTAGAAATCCCAACTTAGGATTTTAATTTGAGCTTGTTTATAAGCTTGTGGATAACTCAACTTAGGTTATTAGGTGATTGGTTCTAATTTGGAATTTAGAGTAGTTTAGCTTATTTTAATAAAATTGTTCTCGATTGATCACTAGTAGTTTCTATAGATCATTTTAGGTTAGTTTAGCAAATACTTAGCTTAATTTAGCTTCGGTTCGCTCTGATAGCTTATAGCTTAATTTCTAGTAGCTTTTCCATATCGGTTTCACTACAAGTAGCATTATCGCATTCACTAGTAGCTTTTAGTATTTTTCCTAGCTTAATCATATTTAAGACTTTTCATATTTTTCTGTCACTATTTTCCCTTTTTCTGAATTTAAAATAGGTTTTAGCACTTTTTAAATAGCTTTTAATAAAAATAAATCAGAAAAAGCTCAAAAAATATATTTTCAATTTTCTCAGTTTAAGAAAAATCAAAAAGACATAAAAAATATTTTTCCTTAATTTTCCTAGTTTAAATAGTAATTTTTAGTCATTTAATTAGTTTTAAATTCATAGAAATTAGATAAAAAGTAAAAAAATAGAAAATCAGTTTTGAAAATTAGTTTTAGTTATTTAAGATTTTAGAAAAATAGTTTTGTAATTTTCATAAGCTTTCATAATTTTAGCATTTTAAATCCATTTTAAAATACAAAAATAGTTTTAATTCAAATTAAATCAAGAAAAATCATAAAATTAGTTTTAAATCTTAGATAATTTTCAAATTGCATTTCAAGTGTATAATAATTTTAGATCACTTTTAGGGATTAATTTGAATTAGTTTGCATTTAAATCACGTTTTATTAATTCGTAATTTGCATATTAGCGTAAATTTGCATAATTAATTGTGATTCTTCTTGCATCATAGATTTAGTGCCTTTAATTGCTTCCCATTTACTTCCCTTGCCCGTAGTTTAGAAACATCAAATTATCCTTTTCCCATTCAAATCACAATAAAGCGGCGTGAATTGTTTAACTCCATTCATCCCTCGTTTGGACGATCTGGGACTCAAACCTGTCGTTTGAGTTGCATAAATACTACACTTCTATAATTGATCTCTTCCGGAGAATGGTGAGTCTCGAAGAGTTGGGAAAAAGAAACCTACGACCTTAGAAAACTGGCGTTAAGAATAAGGATGACAATTCAACCACCAATAAAAGATAACTAGAGTAATAGTATCTAGGTAGACACAATTTTAATCATCATACTGAGCACATCAATAGACATAAGACTACCCATAGTTAGATAATTAGAATAGTAGAGTAATCGAAGTACTACCCCCAATCCAAGCCAAGATTTTCCTTAGCTTTCTAAAAAATATAAAAGATAAAAATAATCTTCCTTAACCCCAACCTTAGCGTAGTACACTTCTTACTAGCATTCCTATTCCCATAGAGCGATATCAATACCGAGGCACCCAATACTACACTACAACGATTAGGTTCATTTCTGGGGTGTTGAAAACTTGCTCAACGAAAAGTTTCTTTGACCCGAACTGCCTATGCAGCATCAAGTTTTTAGGCGCCCTTGCCGGGAATAGAATAGCTAGTTAGATTTTATCTCGTTTAGGTACCTTGCTTGATTCCCATCAAGTAAGATTTTCTCTCATTTCTAGCTTCCTTTTGTCTATCCCCTTCTGTGTTTGTGTTCGTAAAACCCTTTTCATTTGTCGCTATGGCAAGTGAAGTTGCATTTGAATCATTAACAAAGGAGGAATAATTGAATTTCACGAGATATGATTGCTTTTATTGTTCTAATGAATTTGTGAGTGATCTTAGAGATATCCAAAGGAGATTGTAAGGTTAGATGGATTTGATAAATTTTGTGCTTGTGGCTATTCAACAATCATTGTTAAGATCAACTCCTTTTAGTGAGACCCTCTAGAATTTTTTGAGAAAAGCTTCTAAGCATAAACCATCGGTTGAATGAAATCATAGGCTTGTCTACATCACAACTTATAGATAAGGAGGATTTATTCGATTTTAGGCACCATGATCAAAAAGACCTAGTTTTAAGAACATGGAACCTACCCAAACAAGATTGTGAGATGGTTAGACTTGAACTACCTAGTTGCATGTGGGATAGATTTCAAAACATATGACACGCTTGAGGAATCCTTTAGGCAAATAGAACATAGTAGTCAACTTTTTAGAACAATTCTTATGAATCGGACCAAGAATTTGAAATAAAGAAGAATTTGAGATACTTAGGAGTGTATTTGTAAGATCATACTAAAACACATGATGAACATATAGGAGATCTAGATATAATGGAGAATGAGGTGGAAACTCCAAGCCATAATACCATCACAGGAACACTCACTTCTCTTACAGGAAGAGTAGAAGAGACTATAAGACCCCGATTGATATAGAACCTTTGAACCAAACACCACTAGAGAATGTAGGTTTAGATGCTTGTTGTCATGACCTCTCTCTTAGTCCTAGGAAAGTTCTAATTTTGATGAACAAAGCCTCAACCAAAACCTTACCTTTTCCGTCTTTAGATGTGAATCTAGGAATTGAATTAGGCCCAATCCACCCATCAAAATAAATAGTCCGGTAGTTGCTTGATAAAGGTAGTAGACTCTAGGCTATGTAGGTGGAAGCTAATATAGGAGTAACCCATGACCTTACTTACATCACCATTCATGGTTGATAACAAGAAACATGGGTTTAAACCGGTTTATTAGGTCAAGATGGATCCTTAACTAAGAATCTTTGAAGTTGGTAGAAGATGATCCATTTCTAGGAGAAAGACTTGATTCACCTGCTACACCAATAGAATTAGGTAAGGTTATAATGAATGGAGCACACCCTTTGAGCATATAAATCACCCATCACCCTCTCTCACGTAAATTTCCACCCTAAGGGTGTGTATACTATCACCCGCACTCAAGCTTAAGTGTAGGAAAACTTCCCTTTATCCGTTAAATAAGGGTGAGTTAAGTCAGTGACTCGAACAAAAACAAGCGCTTCTTGTGAGGCAACCCATGTTTTTGTTTTTCTTTTTTATTTGTGTGTTTATGTTGGATCTTAAATATATTATGTTTGATGATTTGGGTGGTCTAGGATTATGATGACAAAGCCATTGTTAGAGATGAAGAGAGAGTAAAGGATGCTCTTGAAAGAGTTGTAAAACAACAAATGCAAGGTTAGATTGAAGCAACACCACTTCCACTTAGTGGGAAGGGTATTTATAATTCAGACTAAACGACCTCTGACTGTGGATCGGTATCTGATGGTAAAGACCCGTCCTTCCTCCCGGCGATACACTGCAACTAAACTAATAACTAATAAAGCGATAAATAACGATATGTCTACGAGCTAACTTGTGCTAGTCTATAGTTGGGGTGACCGACACTTCACAATGAAATTTCCAATTCCTAACAATCTCCCCTAAGGAGGTCACCCCATGTTTTACATTTTGTATCCTAGCATTCTATTTAATCTTGATGTTGAGCTCGTAGACTTCAATTCTTCGATTCATAATCTTTGTGCTTGAGTAGTTATTCTTCATTAGATTATTTTGTACTTCGGTGGAGGCCTTAAAGCTGATCCATCTTTGATGATCTTGAGATTTCATTGAGATCATCATTCTGATAAATCTGGATCACCCTTTGTAGTGTTGCCTTCATGTGATGTTGTGACTTTAGGACCGACATGCTCGGACTTTATGGATCATGACATCTTTCCATCAGTAGCGGAGCTTCTTGCGTTCATGATATTTGCGTGGTGTAGCGAAGCATAGTATAAAATATCAAAGCCGGTTATGTAGATATGCACTAGTCATGATTTCTTCAATTAAGTGTGGATGTTGTGAGCATGCGGCTTTGGATTGACTTCTCATTCGATCGGTGCAACCGTCAAATGTACCGCAAACAACATTAGCAATAAAACACACGAAGTGTCTTTGATCACTTTCGTTGAATTGAGGTACAGGCCAGGTTCCCGTTGATCGGTACAAGTATTGCTTGTGATCATGTATAATCAAGAAGAATCTCCTTGACGGGGTTTCATATTGTTCTGTTGTTCTCAAACGGGCGTCTCAAAGAAGACAACAAGTGAGTGAACTAGCGAATTGAGATTCAGCGATTGATGAAAATTGATTTGAAAACAATCGCGTATTGCTTAGAAGAAAGAATTTTGCTGACGAAGGTTTTATGAGAAAGATCAATTTTCAATCAAAAATACTTTGTATTTGAAAAGAATACACATTCGATGTGCTAGAGAAAGAAGAGATTTGCACATCGACGGTTTTCAAAGTATTTTTCAATAAGAGATACTTTTTGTGTTTGAAAACATTAGTACATTCAATGTGCTAGAAAAGAAGATTTGCACATCAACGGTTTCCAAAAGTATTCGTCAATTCATTTCTGGACCAAGGTTGATTCAAGTGAATCGCCCATCGTTTATGTCCGGTTGTCACAAGCTTGATCTTTAGAAAAGATCTCACATGTCACCCACCAAGAGCTTATTTGATGTTGGCTCTGAAGGATTTCCATCTTCATCGTGAATACTTTACATATCACTCGGATGTTACGCAATAACAAAGGATAATCGTAGGACTCTTAATATACTTACTTTCCACATTGTGTGAAAGAACAAGTCTTCATTAATTTTGTGTCCTAATGAGATATTGTGGATGATCTCTTGGCTCTAGACTCAATAGTGCATATTTGGTTTCCTATCTGGGAGACTAGGAGAGGGTCTCCTTTTTCAATATCAACAATCTCAGAGAAAGTCGATATATTATGTAGGTTCCCGTGAGAATGAAACAAGTCCTTTTAAGAGAACTTGGTAGCTTAGGAAGTTTAGTGCGTTCGTCACTTGGGTCCATGACGTCTTGTCTTCAATACCAGTGTTACCTTAGTAACAATCGATAGCATATGTATTGAACCGGTTTACTCTAAGGTTGAATTATTTGAGGATATTTCTTTTCACCCTTTTTCACATTCATTTCTTTTCATTCTTCAACCCTTGGTTACACGAGATTTCATAACTAGAACCTCGTTGGGTTTGTTCAGTTCTAGCTCTCTCATCCGCACTCTTCCCATATTCTCATTTTTCTCCTTTTTCATCATACCTAAGGACTCTACACTATCTAGTGGATTGTCCTGGGTAGATCCCTCCGCTCTGGCGGGATCGTGGGCGAATACCTAACCTAACCATCCTTATAACACCATAAATAAAGTAAATTGGTCGGTCTTTTGGTATTGTTCATTCCTTCATGAAACCAATTTGAAAAATCATTTGGAAAATCAATCAAGGTACTTGTGATATAAAATCAAATCATTTTGTACCTTAATTGTTTTGATCATTTAGAAATGCTCCCTCAACATGTGCATATGATTTTGAAATTGTTTAGCACATGGAGGCAAGAGTTCTTTGAAATAATTTCTTGATCACAATTTCGTAGAAAAGCCATTTGAATTTCTTTGGTAAATTCTCCCTCAATATGCATAGGATACTTGAAATAATTTTATCACATATAGGCAAGAGGTTTTGAAGTACTTCCACGATTTCCAATAGAAACCATTCGCTCCCCTCAATATGTGCATCGATATTGAAGAGTTTAGCACATATTAGAGAACTGCACTTTGAATAAAGCGATCATCATTTATCGATTTCATAATTAAATCACAAATTCTCCCGATAAAAATATCAATCCCTTTGAGATTTTGGATCCTAAGTGATTTAATAAGGTTTGGAAAACATGGGAGAATATATGGCCTTGTTTAAATACTCTTTGGTTTTGGTTAAATGCTCCTTCTCAATCATGTGCATCATGTAATTGAAATCGTTTGGCACATGAAGGAAGGAGTGCTTTTGAAACAATTACCCTTTAAAACCGATTTGAGATTAAATCACGAACTCTCCCAGATAAAAATTTCAAATCTTTTGAGATTTGTGATCCCAATCGATTTAAATCATTTACAAAATTTTAGGGGAAAGCGTGGCAAGATTTAATTTTGAAAAATGGTGATAAGGACCAATTATAGACATTAAAGATTGTTAGTGTCAAGTATGATAGTTTTAAGAGATCCTTAAGTAAAATAAAACAATTTCACAATCAAACAAGACGAAAAAATTTATTTTGAAAGATCTTTGAGTTTTAAAGAGAATTATACCATGACATAACATTAAATCTTTAGATCACCACTTTAATTAAATACAAGCCGGACTTGATAGATGAAATATCGTTTGAAAATAATTTAAAATCACCCCCCTCAATCGATGGTAATGGTCGATGATTGAGTGACTTGATTTTGATAAAATGAAGTCCGGTGATTTTAAAATTAATTCAATGTATTTTCAAAACCAATATTTTCCATTTTCAAAACAATATTTTCAAAATTGTTTTAAAAATGGTATCATTCACTACTTTTCACGCACAAGATCGTTAGGTGGTGTAGAAGCTTCTTGTTGTTGTGTAAGTGGAAGAAAACCATCTGCGAAGCAATGAGACCTCTTACGTTGCATGTTTTTATGCCAACTCTCCATAGAGGTAAATTAGCTCCGTTTCATTTGATATGAAGAAAACCATGTTGATGCAGTGAGACCTCTTCGTTGCATTTTTCATGCCAACTCTCCATAGAGGTCAAATTAAGCTCCGTTTCTTCATTTGTCAACCCAAGATATAGTTACCCTTTCCTTTCGGGATCCAATCATCTTCAATTGTGGGATCCAGATCCGGAACATTCTTATATAGCAATATACTTGCATACGTTAGTGAACACACATACAAATATATGGTGGTCGACATCACCCAAACAACAATCGACTAGTAAAAGTCAATCCAACATATCAATCAGATCATACAAAGGCATGGGAATTATATGTTTATCAAACTACAGTCATCTAATTCTAACATTCATATCCTAAATTCCTAGTCCTTCGACATAGGCAAATATCATTTTTAGTTAAGCATGTAGGATAATTAGATAAGCCCAATAGATGATATAAATTTGAAAAACATTCTCCCCTCAATCAATGACTCTTTCATGAAAAGTTTTAAATAAGATGAAGTCATTGATTGGGTTTTAAATTATGAAAACTTGATTCGATTGATTTTCAAGCAACAATTTCCACCATTCGTTAAAACAAATAATTTTCGAAGAATTTTAGAAGGAAAATATTTGAGTAGGAACAGATCCTTGACATACTTTCCTCATTTGGTTTTAGGATAAGTGCGAAATATTTGAAAATTGGTTTAGCGCACTTTCCTTTCTTTAGGCGGGTTGCTATGAAAATAATAGCAAGCCATAGTTTAAGCGGTCACGATCGAGTAGCGCAAGCCATATTAAGAGACATGTTTAGAAAATAATATTTACATTACCTTTCGAACTTAGTCTATGGTCCGTGCCATTATTGAATGACATTTACGAGACCGTAGATGTTATTGATACGAAGACATGTCTTGAGAAACAATATTTTGGTATTTTCAAATTTTCGATTTTATGGGTTTTATGGTTTTATATTTTCTATTTTCTTTTGTTGGTTTTATATTTTTGTATTTGGTTTTGATAAATATTTACGGATAGAGATATAGTTTAAGAAGATGATGATACGAGTGCCGAGATAAGGATATCGAGCGACCGTCGTGAAGATAGAATTCATCATCTCTTAAACTTCCACCACCAAAGCTTCGAGGCTCTAGAATAGAAGATAGAACATGAGCCTTTGAGAAGAGATACTGGCGACTTCCCCAGAAGAAAATCCTTTTGTTAAGCGGTTTGAAGCTCTATTTCAAGCTTGTCTTAGCGGTGCACAAAGCACACCATTATCATCGATCTTCTACTCTATTTAAGAATAATCATCGTGATTCTTCGATTCGGTTATATCATCCATAGAAGAACAACAACGTATCATCCCATGTTTAAATAATCTTCTCAAATTCCTTTCCTTTGAAGTCGGCGATCCATACCAAAAGTTGTCAAGACCACTTCCCCAAGTAGATGAATTGATGCGATCGGTCTCTTAGACTAGAGCTCACGAACCGAATACACATATACGAAGACGGAGAAACTTATACCATCGAGTAGCAGTTAAGTCCAATAGCCAAAGAATAACGATGTATACTTTTCTCCCTAAAGAAAGCGTATGAAGCTCAAGAACCTAAAGTGCCGAATACCCAAAGAGAGAATAACCGATAACATTGAATAGCGGGCGAATCATTATCTCTCACGGATGACTATCTCTGCGGATGTCAACTCGAATAAGTGATTAAATCTACGAATCACGATTAAGCACTCAGTGAAACATTTGGCGCCCGATGTACAATTCTCTCCTCCGATGATTGCAATAACATCGAAATCATCACACACTTGTACCTCTTTTATCTTGAAACTTTCTCTACATCGTTCCCCACGTAGTTGGAATAATAACACTAAAAGCCTTGATGAGTAAAACCTTGAGTTTCTGCGGTCATGAAATTTGTCTTCCGGGATATCTTCAATCACAGAAGAATTAAGTTCATCAAGTTTACCGGTGAGTTACACCATACTTTTGCATGACTCTTGCAAATTGGTCATTGCAATGCGTACCACGATCACCGATGATGGCTCGTGGGTTCCAAACCTAGCAAATAAGGATTTCAAGAATTTCACAACAACTCGGGCATCGTTGGTGGGTAAAGCCTTAGCTTGACCCATTTTGACAAGTAGTCAACGGCCACGAGTATGTACTTATTTCCGTGAGAAGAAGGAAATGGCCCCATAAAGTCAATGCCCAGGATGTCAAAAATCTCACACACTTGAATGGCGTTTTGCGGCATTTCATTCCTTTGTGAGATATTCCGTGACGTTGACAAGCGCTGTGTTTTAACGAATTCATGGGCATCCTTATAGATCGTGGGCCAATAGAATCCCGAATCAAACACCTTCTTGGCGGTGTAGTTGGGGCTATGATGTCCCCGATGGGTCCGAATGGCAAGCCTTGAGAATGTCAACGGCTTCGACCATGTACACATCGCCGGATGACTTGATCCTACGATTTTAAACAAGTAGGGGTCGTCCCGAAATAATGTTTACATCTTTAAAGAATTTATTTTTCCGTTGGGACGACATCCTTTCACCACAAAGTTACCCGCATGGTAATTTGCAAAGTCGACAAACCATGGGGTAGAAGAGTCTCACGAAAAGAAACCATATTGAGTGTTTCGAGAGGAAAAGTTTCATTAATTTCCTTTTCTCGAACACATTTTGGTGAGGTTCTCTAATCGGAGAGATGATCGTGACCAGGTTCTCGGCTCCTTTTTATCACGAATGATGATATCAAATTCTTGTAGGAGGAGAACCCAACGAACAATCTCGGCTTTGCATCTTGTTTTGCAAAGAGATATTTGAGTCTTGAGTGATCCGTATACACCACGCATTTGGTCAAGATAAGATATGGCGAAACTTCTCAAACGCATACCATGACTAATAGTTCTTTTTACGTAGTGGTGTAATGGGTCCGAGCTTGATCATAGTTTTGCTCGCGTAGTGGATCGGCCGGAAATGCTTGGTTTTGCGTTGCCCAAGACCGCACCGATTGCAAAATCACTTGCATCGCACATGAGCTCGAAGGGTAAATCGATCGGGGCAACTAGAATGGGTGCTTCGTAGCTTTTCTTAAGTGTTTCAAAAGCTTGATGCACTCGGAGAGAAGATGAAAGGAGCATCTTTTCGAGAAGATGGGTCATAGGTCGAGCGATTTTAGAGAAATCTTGAATAAATCTACGATAAAACGGCATGACCTAGAAAACTCCTAACACCTTTGACGGTAGTGGGATGAGGTAGTTTAGCAATGACATCAACTTTTGCTCTATCAACCTCGATCCCATTCTTAGAAATCTTATGGCCGAGGACAATGCCCTCTTTGACCATAAAGTGGCTCTTCTCCCGGTTTAGGCAGAGATTGGTGTCTTCACACCTTTTAGCATTTTGTCTAAGTGGGAGACAAGTCGAAATGAGTCCCCAATGACCAGAAGTCGTCCATAAACACTTCCATAGTTTCCGATCATGTCGTGGAAAATGGCCATCATACAAGCGTTGGGCGTGCGGGAGCATTGCATAAGCCAAAAGGCATACGTCAGAGGCAAGCGTCCGTATGGGCGGTGAATGTGGTTTCTCTTGATCCGGCGGATCAATGGGGATCTGAAAGTAACCCGAGAAACCATCAAGGAAACAATAGTACTCGTTCTCGCTAATCTCTCAAGCATCGGTCCATGAAGGTAGAGGAAAATGGTCTTCTACGGTGGCTTCGTTTAACTTCCGATAGTCAATACACACACGCCATCCGTAACCAATCGAGTCGGAATCAACTCGTTCTCTTCATTCGTGACAACAATAATGCCACCCTTTTTGGAGCAATGAATTGGGCTAACCTAAGGACTATCGAGATCGGGTAAATCAAACCGGCATCAAGAAGTTTGAGAACCTCTTGTTTGATAACCTCATGAATCTTAGGATTCACCCTTCTCGACTTTGAATTGCCGGCTTGAAGTCATCCTCCATTAAGATTTTGTGAGTACAAAACTCGGGGTTGATACCATAATATCGGAGAGTTTCAAGCAATTGCTTGCTTGTGTGACTTCAAGACCTTTATGAGAGCAGTTTTCTCCTCCTCGGTTAAGTCTTTAGCAATAATGACGGGTAATTTATCATCACCCTCTAAGAATGCATACTCGAGATGAGGAGGTAGGTCCTTAAGTTCAACCTCGGGAAATTCTTGATGATGATTGCAGCGATTTGATTTCCTCAATCGTGATCTCTTCGGAGGAGTGAAGGTAATGGATCTTCATTGAGCAACCGCTCAAGATAGAGAATATCCCCTCCGAATCATACACACCATCAATTCCGGTGAATTGATTCATCGATAACCAATTCATCGATCTCTTCCGAGGAAGTCACCTCCTCAAACGGAGTGAGAGGGGAAGAGTCGGAAATGATAGGTTGAGAGGATGTGGTGGAATTGGAATTCCCACTCACGAATTATGAAGATAACCAAGAAACTCTTGAGTACTCCTCAAGCAATGTCAATTAAATCGACTCGATTAAGCGATTCAATATCATAATTTAAGGAGTACCTCGAAGTCGATCGAGGTTAAAGGTACGACTTCATTACCCACACGGAGAGTGATCTCTTGCTCAAATACATCGATAAGAGCACGGCCCGTCCTCAAGAATCCCGCCCAACAATGAGGGGAACTCGAGGATCGACATCGAAATCAACGACCACAAAGTCGGTGGGAAATGGAACTTTCCTACTTTCACGAATACATCCTCGGCAATGCCAAGAGGGCGCGAGATAGAACGATCTGCAAGCTCGAGAGTCATGCGGTGGGAATAAGTTCGGAAGAGCAGTTTCTTCCATATTGAATACGACATCAGTTGATGCTTGCACCAAGATCGGCAAAGCAAAGCATTCAATCATCCAGGAAAACACAAGGAAGAAGAAATTTTCGGGATCTCCTAGCTTCGGGAAGCTTCTTTAACAAGACACCGAGCAATTCTCATTCAAAGGAGTCTTAGCCATTTCAAATAGCTTTTCTTTGTTGCTCAAACATATGTTTGAGTAGATGCAAACTTGGGCATTAACATGATGGCATCCATGAAGCTTATGTCAAAGTGAAGTTCTTGGAAAATCTGAAAGAATTTTCCATCGATGACTAGCTTTCTCACGGAGCTTTTGCTCATGTAACAAGTGAGGGTAAGGAAGAAGTTTGGATTTCGATTCTCAGCAGGAGCTACGGGAGGTTCAAAACAACTCCTTGATTTGACTTGGGTTCTTTGGACCACTTGAGGTTGGACTACGAAGGTTGGACGTGTCTTGATGCCGTGGACTTGAATAATGCACCTTGTCCGTTGTTTCCTTGGTAACTTGACTAAATGCCACGAGGAGGAGGGGCATTGGAGTCGAGGTCCATTGTGTTTTGGAGGTTCGCTTTCCACTACCTTGGGATAGAAGAAGAAGAGGTAGTAGGAGCAGCGGGTCCGACATATGAAGCACCACCGGGTTGTGATCGCCTTTGCATCGCCCCTCGGATTAGCGATCGTATTGCTAGGTAAGTACACGAGCCAGAGGGTCGATCATTTAAAGACTTCTTGATGTCGAAATTTGGGCGACCAACAACGATTCATTTCCTCTTGGGATTTCATGAATTGTTTCAACAAATCATCGATGATGGTCCAGTTGGAACAATAGCTTGAGTTTGCACAGGAAATTCGCCCCTATTGTTAGGATTAGGGCCTTGATTACGAAAATTCCACGGATTATTTCCATGAAAATACCACAGGTTGAAATTTCCGACACAGGTTTCTATTGTAATTTCCTTGATGTTGGAAATTTTGATTACGATTTTGAAAACCGTTGTTTTGATTGAAATGACCTTGGTTTTGAAAACCTTGGTTTGGTCTGTTTGATTCGATTACGGTTTGGTTTTGATTGAAACCGGAGGTCGAGTAGTGGTTAGGGCGGTGGTTCGGGTCTCTGAGAGCACGATATTGGTTGCCTCCTTGATTAGACATCCGCCCACAAAGATTAGCTTCAAAGGGTTACCATCGGTGGCCATACGATTATAATAAGCATGGGGCCACCACGGTAACACAGACTTCCACTTTCTTAACTTGACGGAGGTGAAGTTTGTGGAAAAAGACTTTCTTTTGATTGGAAGAACCAAAGCTTGAATAGCTTCCGTGAGTTTATCAATCTTAGCATCGGTGCTAGACCGACTCACAGGCGATGAAGAAGAAGGTCCAACAACGACTTGGGAAACAACCTTGCTTCGTGCGGTCGGACCTTGGACTTGTTTTCGATTATCGCCAAAGCTTCTTTGACAGTTTGCTTAGGAAATTTCCTCCAGCGGAGGAATTGAGAGAATCTTGATCGATTGACTCACTCCATTGTAGAAAGTATCGAGTTGCATCAACTCGGAGAAACCGTGGTGAGGACATTTCGAAGCAATTCCTTGAAACGATCCCACGATTCAGGAAGGATTCATCAAACTTCGAGTGAACTTGATGATTTCATTTTTAAGACTCGTGGTCTTGGAAGGTGGATAGAATTCATTCACAAATTTCTTCACCGGATCTTCCCATGTCTCTATTGATTTAGGGGTTGTTTTCAAGCCAAATCCGGGCTTGCCCCCAAGAGAAAGCGAGAATGAAGAAGCTTACTTGACATCGAAGGGACATTCTTATACTTGATGGTAGATGCAATCTTGTTAAACCATCTTATATGAGCATGAGGATCATCCGCTCAAAACCGTAGAACTGATTTGAAGTTACAAGATTCGATAACCGGTCTTGAGTTCAAAATTTTCACCACGATGGTCGGTACAACGATAGCATCTCCATACCCGTCGATGGGTGCTGAGAAGCTCACATAGAATCTCATCCGCCATGACGGTGAAGTAGTGTGAACGATCGGATCTCGGATCCGGTCGATGGAAGCGAAAGTTCACGAACACGCCTTCTTGGAATCTTGACAAGCTCACGAAATGGGCTCACGGATCTAGAAGAGCGAGTCGCAAGATACTAGAGTTAACTCTAAGAAATCTCGAGTTAAGGAGAAATGGAATTATGAAAATCTTGAGATGAGAATGAGAATTATGAAGACGGTTTGTAAAAATCGGGGTGAGAAGAATCTTTATGGGTTTTACGGTTACGAAGCGTCGATATCACAACAAAATCAATTAACACAAAATCGAGGCAAAACAACGATGAACTTAACCAATAATCCAAGATGAATGGCTTTTTAAAAAGGTACACCAATCACAATGGACACAAAGGCAAGTTTTATATCTTTAGTTCGGGAACTTATTATGGTCGCACCCCAGTTAGGTAGTGCTTGCCTTGGTTTTCGTGGTAATCTTTTAAGTTGTTAATTATTAGAAAAAGCGATTCTTTTGTATTTTTATTTTTGATACATATATAGAAACAAAAGGAAAAATATTTTTGTGTTTTATATGTTTTGCTTGTTTTGGGTTTTGGATTTTTAGAAGAAAATATGGATATATATATATACAAAGATGGATGATATAAACAATGAGTGAGGATTCAAACAACTAATACGCTACACGGAAGATAAATCAAGCCTGACTCCCGCAATGCGCCAAAATTTGATCGGTGCTAAGCAGTCAGTCTAAAGACTAAAAGCGCTCAAACACTAATGCAATTAAGATCGGAGTATAGAGTCTCCCCGGGTCGTTATGTCCCAGCGAGCTATGCAATGGATCAATCAACGTCTAGTGATCGAGAAATTTGAACGAAAAAGGATATTGTGATTATGATATTAACTACGGAAAAACCAACAAATTAAAAACGCCTTAAATGCAAATTAAAGAAAATTAAAAAGATAAAACCTATTAAATAAACGCTATCACTATATTTAAAGTGATGAACGTTTAAAACCTAAAACGTACGTTTAAATTAAAAAACTACGTGACGTACAAAATAAAAAGTGAAACTAAATCAATATTAACCCTAAAAATATGAAAATGATGTTTTTACAAACCTAATGATATAAGAAAATATTTAGAAAAAGAAAATTATTTTTAAGACTAATTATCTAATTAAAAACTATTTTTAACTATTAATTAATTACCTAAAATTCAAGAAAATAGGAAATTAAGCTAGAAAAATAAGATTAAGACTTGGAAAAGTCTAAAATATCAAAATAGACTTTTCAAAACTATTTTTGTATTTTGTGACTATTTTCTATTTTCTATGAATTTTAAACTATTAAAACTAATTAAATCACTAAAATTACCAAATGAACTATGAAAAATATGGAAAATTACTTTTTTCACTTTTTATATTTATCTAAGCCTAAGAAAAATGAAAACTTATTTTTTGGAACCTTTTTCTAATTTTTTGTATTAAATGCTATTTAAAAAATGCTAAAAACTAATAAAAATCAAGAAAAATAGTAAAACAGCTGAGAAAAATCTGAAAATTTCAGGAAAAGTCTAAAATAATATTAGGAAGCTATGAAAAATGGAAAAACAGTATGCTATGTGGAAGAAAATGAAACTGATGTGATAATGCTTATTGAAATAAGCACTAAATAAGCCAAATGATTAAAATGAGCTACCACACTAGAACAGAAGCTATGATTAACTAAAAGTGACCAAATGAGATTCAAATCAACAAGTTATAACTACTGATTAGCCAACTAACACAGATTTGATGATTATGATAAAAGTGCTAAAACAGATTTAGGTGTCCACTTGCAGGCCAGAAATAAGCAACCAAATAAGCTATAAACTAAAATCCAACTATTGATATCTCAACTAGACCTAAATGACTACCTCTGACCAAAAGACCAGCCCTTGAAAAGCTTTTATAAGCTCGTGCAAGATTGACTAAAGCGAGAAAATTACTCGGTGAATCGAGAAATGAGCGAGGCGAGATGGGGCTTGTTTTGAGCTTAAGTTCAAGCTTATCCAAAGAAGCTTAAAGCAAAAACAGATATTAGGTCCTAAAGACCACCTAACTAACTACTTATAACCCAAAATCAGACCTTGAAAACCTTTAATGAGTCTGTGCAACTAACTGCACTTCTCGCATAAATCCAACTTTTCACCATTTTGACTTTTTGAAAAAAAACAGTTTGACTTTTTGAGTTTTAAACCTGATTTGAGGACTGATAATGTTGTTAAATGATGTTATGAAGATATTACAACCTTTGTTATTGATTTCTAAACACCAAATGATGATTTGCTTTTTTAAAAATCCAACAGTGAAACTGTTGGATGCAATTGATATGGTTTTTGACTTTTGCAGATATTGGACACAAAAGTAAGACAGATTTGTACTCAAATTGATCAAACAAGCATGAACAACCAGAAGTTAATCACTGCAAATAACTAAATGACAGTTAAACCTTTTGAACCAAACACCCTTGTTTGTGACAGTTGTGAGTTCAAACTACTCCAAACTTTAAACAAGCTTGCAAATATTATCAAACTAACTTACTATAACTTAATCACTACTGTTTGACCAGGTTTTAACAAGTTTACACTTACAAATACAGATTATACAAAAAACTTAAATTTGACTTACAAATAGTCCAATAGCCACAATGGCTTGAATCCATGAACCATGAACCTCTAACCTATTTAATATCAACCCATTAGCTCAGAAATAACCCAACTCCAATACTGCATCACCCCTTTACCATGTCCATGCCATTTATGCCCCTGTTTGACTTTCTTTGACCAATATCCCAACTTGCTAGAAACTTCAATGTAAGCTTATAGAAAGCTTTGTGAAGCTTGTATAAGCTTATTAATACTGATAAATGAGCTTTTTGAAGCTTTTAAACAAGATTTAGACTTAAGAATTTGAAACAGTGAGCATTAATATTGAATTGTGATCATAAACTGATTTGGATGCTTGAAAATAATTGAAATACACTTAAACACATAAGTTTGATACAATTTAACAAAATGATACAAGTTTAATACTGAATTAAGACTTTCACATAAAAAACGACATAAGAAAGAAAATTAAAACTAGAAGACTCTCAACTTGCTTCCTTTTCTTCTTTTTTATACTCCAATCTCTTTGTATCTCTCCTCTGAATGTTTCCCATCAACCTAAGCCATTGGATGGCTTTGAAATGATCTCAACCGTTCAAACATATTTTTGGCGCCAAAATCCTTTTCTGCCAATTGGGGTTGATATGGTGGGTAAGGGTGCATTTAATGCTTTTGGAGTTTGGTGGAGGCTGGGGGGACATGGAAAGGTGAGAAGGAGGCTGGTGGGTGAAGAAATGGTGGCCGGACATGGTGGGCGAGACAAAGGAGAGGAAAGCAGGGAAGAAGGGTGTGTTGGTTTGACTTGTTTGGTCGGTCTTTTGACCATGGGGTTAATATCAAAGGGGTTCAATTTGTATTATGACAGGGGTCCGTGGTTTGAAAGGGTCCAAATGGGTTTAAAGGTTAATAACGAGGACCTTTCATGTAAATTCGAAAATAGAGGACCATAGTCGCCAATTCGAGAAAAGTTTATCCAAGGGCTGAAAATGACACTTTCAAAAGTACAAGGACCAAATTTGCCAATTTGCCATTTTCCAGGGCCATTTTGCCAAATTTCAAACTGAAGGACTAAACTTGTAATTTCTCAAACTTTTGATATTTTTCACCAAAGGACTAAATTTAACAACTTTTGATTTTAAAAGGACCTTTGGCGACTTTTCTTTGAAATTATGGCTCGGGGACTATTTTGACAATTTATGAAATTTGGGGACTAAAGCGCAATTTTGCAAATTTGATATGTTTTCATCGATTTTGATATTTTGAATTTAAAACACATAAAACACTGATTTGTGATATTTTGATCATTTTGATGTGTTTCGAGTGTTTTCAGATGAATTTGCAGTTTATTTTGTACAAAAATGATGAGTATTTACACACTCATCATTAGGTTTTCCCCATAGATTTTATTCCCATTTGCTTTCCTTATCCCGTAGTTTAGAATATATCATTTTACCCCCTTCTGTTATTCAAATCCCGATAATCGAGACGTGAGTTGGAAATTCCATTCAACCCTCGTTCGGAACGATCTCGGTGCTCAAACCTAACACGTTTGAGTTACCCACATACTACACACTTCTTCTCTATTATTGGTTTGTCTGAACTGTTTTAAGTTTCTTACGGTTAGTCATTCACAAGTGGCTAGCTTGTGTGAGATAACTTGACGGTTTGGACATATCAAATTTTTGGCGCCGCTGCCGGGGAGGGCTTGTAGCGAGTTTTCGTATTCCGTCTCGAATCGCGTGCATTTGAAGATCCTTCCCCGAGTGAAGTTACTGATCGTTTTGTAAATATATATTTTGAAAACCCAAAAAAATCTAAAAATACCAAAACATTCTTCCTAGAGTGTTTACAAAACCATAAAAAGTAAAAAACCAACAAAAGAAACTGAAACGTCAATTGTTAAGTCGGCTCACCTTGAAGGTACAACCTATACACGGGGTATAAGGAAAGTCTTGACATTAAATTGCAGACTGAAGAACGATCCACTCTTCGTTCCCGCTCCGATGCGCGTACTTTTGAGAGCTACCGAGCACCGGTTGGCGTGTGATTACAAAAATATTGTGTTTTCTTAAATATAAAACCCAAAAGATTTTCCTTTTCAAAATTTGTTTTAAAAACCCAAAAATATTCTTCTTTTATCCTCTTAAACCGATAATTCTTTTCTCGTATCCCTCTATATGTTTAATTCTAATGGCGGACACGCGTACGATGTCAGAACTGCTCCAAGTACCCACCGAGGGTTACGAAGATGCTATCGTTGTACCGGAGATTATGTCCGAAAATTTCGAGATACAAACCGGTTTAATTCAACTAGTTATGTCAAAACCATTCTATGGTTTTGAGAGGGACGATCCCTATGCTCACATCCGATGGTTTGATAATCTAATTTCGACTATAAAATATAAGGATGTCCCTCATGACACAATTAAGTTGATGTTATTCTCATTTTCTCTCGAGGGGGTAGCCCGGAATTGGCTCGATAAAGAACCCCCTCGATCGATCACTGCTTGGGAAGATCTCGTTTCAAAATTTGTAAATCGTTTCTTTCCTTATTCTAAAACGATAAACCTTAAGAACGAAATTACAAACTTCCGAGAACGTTTTGATGAAAGTTTTGGTGAGGCATGGGAAAGATTCAAAGATCTCCTACGAAAATGCCCACATCATGGTTTTCGGAATTACTCGGATCGATATATTCTACAATGCTTTAACGCAAACCGATCAAGATTCACTTAATACAGCCGCCGGTGGCAATATCTTGTATCGTACCCCAAGGGATATATTGACGATCATCGAGAACAAATCGAAAGTTCCGACATCAAGAAATAAACCGATTAAGATGGCTGAGCTTACCAATGATATTCGATGCATGAAGGAAAAACCAGAGCCCGTTGATACCGTTTCCAAAAGTTGTGATTATTGTGGTGGCCCCCATCCTTTTTATGACTGTCAAGCCTCCGATGACGATGTCTACAATACTACAACAACCCAATATTGCAAGACTTTCGTTTTCGATGATGATGAGGATTCCATTCAAATGAAAGAATATTATGAGAGTTTGTCGGCTGAACCCACTCCGTTTCGAACCTTTCATTTCCGACCCTTCCCTTCACTCACGCCGGTTGAGAGAAGTGGCGTTGTTTGGAAGAGGTCGATGATCATGTTTCTTTAAACATTGTTGAACCCATGGACTCTCTCATAATGGGGACGAGCCTCTTAGCACTATTAGGAAGCGGAATCGTCTAGTGTTGAGAGCCTGACCCAATCCCAAGTGAGTCCAGGATATATCGGCGGTGATTTTGATTCGCTTTTATGTGATTCTCTTGACATCTCCGAGGTTACTTCAGGGATTTTCTCAAATCCTCTTTTCGAATTCAAGGACGACTACACCTTTTGCGAAGTTAATCCTCTTTTTGACCAAGATTTTGAGTCCGATTCAAAGACCACAACGGAAGTGGTGGATATTGCTAGCTCTCAGAGCACACCACTTGTCCCATCTCTGTGTTCCGACCTTTCTCTCCCGCCATGTGATGTTATGCAAGATGAGGAAAGTGATGAATCTGACACTGAAGATATTATGGAGATTGATGAATTGATTGAAGACGATATTCTTGATTATCCGCCTTATGATTCTGATATGGAAGAAATCGACTTATTTCTTGATGATCCAATACCGCCGGGTATTGAGAGTGACGGGTGCGACTCTAATCAAGATGTCCTTTTTCTTGAAAGCTTGCTTAATGATGATTCTCCTTCCTCTGTTGAGTCGACCCTCACTTATCCCGTTGAGCCCACATGTGAAGACAAGATTTTCAACCCCGGGATATGCATTGATGAGTTCTTTGTTAGAAACGTTGTTCGAGATAAGGATCCTCCGATGGATGCCTTCAGTATTGAGCCTACATCTCTTATCCTTTACCATGAGCTCCCATCTTTCTTGGAGTTTTCTCACTTTGATCCGTCATTCCTTCGTCCACCGCAAAACCACCGGATGATGGATCATTCTTTCATGATATACCATTTGTGCTTGAGCCCGACACTTTCTTCTCCACCCATCCTTGATCTCATTCCTTCTGGAATGAGGACACCATTTTGACCACGGTATCTCTCCACTTTCTTCCCAAGGACAAATGAATTGGGACGAGTCGGGCTAGCGACTCGTTGAAGAAAAACGATGGCGCTTCGGGAGGCACCCCATGCTTATCTCTATTTTCTTTCTATTTTCTAATAAGTGGCGTGAAGGGTTAGCCTCTTGATTCTCGTGTTTGGTTTTTGTGATGTTGTGTTTAGATTTTCCCGATATGAAGACTCTCGTGCTCAAGTTTGTCTTTTCTCCACTCGAGTTTCATGATCGTTGTCGATGGAAATCCGGTATCCTAATCTTATCGACTAACGTTTATCTTTTAGCATACTTAATAAACGGCTTTTAGATTTTCGTGATACCTTGCTTTAAACATTGAGGACAATGTTTCGTTCTAGTCTGGGTAGGGTAATCTTCGATTTGATTTGACCGCACTTGCTTATTTTTTTGTCGTGTACTCTGCAACCCGTTTTCCTTAGAAAGTGAAAAATTGCATAAAAATGAGAAAATTTTAAAAATTTTAAGCTTTTGTTAAGTCTTTTGATTGAAAAGTTTTGCTAGTCTCTTAAACAAGAAGCTATAAAATGCAATTCTAGCTCACAAGGCCAAGATTTTGCAAGTTTCCACGAGTGATTTTAAATATGCATGACTTGATTTCATTAGACGAAGCATTTGCTAAGTTAATATATGTTTGACACCTTGTTGACTTTCCATTGGTGAGAGTAGGAATAGAATTACGACTTGACCAGGGCGTGTTGAGCCCTAGCTTGTTCCTTAACCATAGATAATCTTAAAATTATCGGCTAAGCATCTGCGGATCTCATTATTTGGGATTTTAAATTTAGAGATCGAGAAATGATAGAGTTACTTATGAGTTTAGATGCTAAGCGTGGAGTAGTTGGTTCTCTTTAGAGCCCATCGAAGGTACTTATGGCTTTTGTTCCCACAAAATTGTTTCACCCCATATCTGCTCTAATAATAATTAGAGATGTCGAGTTTTGGCGATAGTTAGTTCTTTATCTTCTTAAAAGAATCTTTGTTTTAAAATTGGGTACACATCAAGGATCCGTAATAAATAAAGTAATAAGTGATATGTGAAAAGTAATAAGTAAAGTTGTGAGTGCGGTGTCGAGATCGGACCCTTGGATCTTTAGCCGGATTGAGTGAGGTCTTAGCCTAGCCAGTGGGATCCTCATTTCATGAAGCCTATAGTCTTGGAATTACCCGTGAAGCTCCGTAGTTCATAGCTCATATAAGTATAAGTTTCCTTAAAAAAAAAAAAAAAAAAAAAAAAAAAAAAAAAAAATTATTATTAGTGATGAAAATGAAAAGTCAAAAGTATAAGTGAATAAAATTCCTTGATGTGGACCTCATTTTACGACAATGGTTCTTGAGAGAAGATGGATAACTAATTAGCGACTTAGCTTTGTATCTTTATCGAATAATTCTTATCGAAACGAGAAATTTGAAGAAATTCATTTCTCAAAAATAAAAAAATCTAGAGGAAAATAGGAAAATGGGAACAAAAGGTAATTACATAAGTAACTTCCATGGGTAGTGTTAGCATCTAGAGTCATATGTAACAATGACTTCGATTTTACGCTTAGTTTGGGACTTGTGAAAATCGGGACGATGTATTCTATCCGTATGGTCACTTCACGCTGTGTTGTGTTTTCTACTCCGTGATCCTAACGTGTCGTTTGAAAAATGTTGGAGTTATTGATCGACATGAAAGTTCAACAAACCGTCATTCATAACCGGAATGTGCTTAATCGTTATATCTATATGTGAATTAAAAGGTAAACGGGGCGTTTTTAGAATTAAGGCTTTCTTAATCTCTTTTGAGGAATCTTTGCTACTTCTTCATAGGTTTAGTAGAAATAGATTGAAATCCTTGATTTTAGAAGCGTGAGTTGATTGCATGCGTGAGACACGACAATGGTCTCGTCTGGGTATTTTGGTATGTGCTAAAACACATACCTTTTTATATCAAACCGACCCAAAATAACCAAGAAAGAGCCGTTTATTGCTAATATTTGTGGTTTTCTTGAGTTTGTGCTTGTGCGGTATGGATATGTAAAACACGCAAAAGGAACCAATCGGACGTAAACCGAGCACGAGAGATTAAGAGAGCTTAAGCGAGCGGAAGATCAAAATTGAGCATTTATGAAGATTTTATTCTCCGAGGATGATTTTTGGAAGAAATAACCAAGTTTGAAGATATGTCAAGAATGGCCCCTCAAGTTTGAGCAATTGGCAAATTTGACCCTTAAAGATTCAGAAATTGCAAATTGGCCCTTGGTTTATTTGAAGATTGGCAAAGATGGTCCTTAGAAGATATTTTCAGATTTACATTTGTGGTCCCTGAAGTTTCAGCCTTTACACTTTTGGTCCTTGTTATATTTAAATGGGTACAAATCCAAGATATCCTAAGTCCATTTATCAAAACCTTCGGCCCAAAACCAATATATCCAACCCGGCCCAAACTCCTAACCCAACACACCAAACCGGCTAATATATCCAACCCGTATCCCTCTTGACCCGCCATTTAACCCGAAGTCAAACCCACCTAGACCCGGTCAACCCTTTTGAAATAATATAAATAAACCAAACGCGCCTCTACAGTTCCCCTTCCTCCCAAACGCACCTTTTACCCCTTTTACCACCAATTATCCATCCCAAACACCAAACCTCGTACTTAGAATCTATCCAAGCTTCTAGACCCAGCTGACTTGTCAGATAGAATGCCACGTGGACAGTTGTAGCTCTCTCATTGGCCGAAACACATCATAGGATGAATTGGAGCTTTGTGATTGGTTAAGGTGACAAGGATTGGAATGAGTGGCTGCAAATGGCTTCTAGGCTCTTCTTATCAAGAATCCCAAGACCTTTTGATGGCTATAAAAAGACCCTCTTGGCTCACATTGAAATCGTCCAATTCCTTAAGTCTTAGAGGAATTTTGACCATTTTATTTCCTGTCACTATTTCATGTTTTCAGTAGTTTAATAATTGTAATTTCAAATTAAGTTTTGTAATCTCTTTTTGTTAATGCAAAGTTCTTATTTTCCCATTTACTTCTCAAATCGATTTCAAAGTCGTTTAGTGTTTAAGAATTCTTGATTCTTGGTAGCTCACATAAGCTTTTATGACTTATGTGAGCATTGTTGTTACACTTTAGCTTAATTCCAAGTTTTGCAAAAGTCAATATAAGTCAAACGTTCATAGTCAACTCGGTTTTGGATAAATTCGATTTTAAGGTGTTAAGAAGTTGAGTCTTATGCTAATTGGTTTATGATCTTTCGGTTTCATTCAATTTTCATTACATTGTTGAGTTTCAAATCCATTTGGTACAACAAAAGGGTGTTTGGATTAATGTTTAAAAGCGTGTTAGAGGTTAATAACTTGGATTAGATCGTTGTTCTAAGCTTGATATAGTTTATTGATGTCATCTCTGTCTTAGTTTTTTCGCCATTTGTGCTTAAAGTCAAAATTTCTTTTAGACTGATCTAGTATGCATATCTGTTGAAACTAGTAACTGTTATCATCACATATAGGTTTAGAATTTGATAAACAAGGTTGTTAAAGTTGCATTTCATCATATTTCATCCACATCAGTTCTACATTTGATCTTAAATCTCACCAAAGTCAAACATCATAATCGTTCTTCAAAAGTCAAACGTGTCAAAACCGTTTTGCAGAAATTTGGCGACTCGCACAAGGTTCAATACAAGTAGTTAGGGTCTCATATTTGGTCCATTTGCTCTCGCTAGGTGGTCTTGTGAACCACGCTTTAGTTTTCTCGTAGCTTATTATATAAGCTGATGCATAAGCTCAAAGTAGGGGCCAGATTCACTGTTTTGCTTATAGTAGCAGTTAGCTTAAATCCTTGGTAAACTGCTGATTAGAGGTTAGGAGTTGTTGCTAATGTTTGCTTTAGAGTAGTCTTAATATTATCAAGCTTCTGTTATCATTTGGTTCACTTTAGTGCTTATTTGCTTATTTTCATTTGCTTATTTCCATATTTGTTACATTGCAGCTCTTATTTCATCCACATAAGCCCATGTTTTTATATTTTTCATAGCTTTAGTATAATAATTTAGAATTTTCCTGAGTTTTTCATAATTTTTGGTCATTGTTTGCTATTTTTCTAGATTTAAAACAGTTTTTAGACACTTTTAATTAGCTTTTATTGCAAATAATTAAGAAAAAGTTCCAAAAAATAATTTTTCAATTTTCCCAGTTTAAGAAAAATATAAAAAGCATAAAAATATTTTTCCTTATTTTTCCCTTTTATTTGGTATTTTCACAATTTAAATTAGATTAAAATAGTTTTAAATTAGTAGAAAATAGAAAATTAATCGAAAAATAAAAAATAGTTTTGAAAAGTCTCTTATGGTATTTTAGATTTTATAAAAATAGTTTCATATTTTTCCCCTTAATTCTCATAATTTTTAGTATTTTAAATTAATTTTAATAGTTAAAAATTAGTTTTTAATTTAGATAAAATCCAGAAAAATCCTAAAAATTAGTTTTAATTCATAAATAGTTTTCAAATATCATTTCTAGTATAAAAGTAATTTTAGGTTATTTTTAGGAATTAGATTAGACGTAATTGCATTTTATTCGCGTTTCGTTTTTATCCCGTATTTGCGTTTTAGTGTAGAATTGCGTAGTTTGCCTTTATTCTTAGGTTTTCCCCATAGATTTTATTCCCATTTTCTTTCCTTATCCCGTAGTTTAGAATATATCATTTTACCCTCTTCTGTTATTCAAATCCCGATAATCGAGACGTGAGTTGGAAATTCCATTCAACCCTCGTTCGGAACGATCTCGGTGCTCAAACCTAACACGTTTGAGTTACCCACATACTACACACTTTTTCTCTATTATTGGTTTGTCTGAACTGTTTTAAGTTTCTTACGGTTAGTCATTCACAAGTGGCTAGCTTGTGTGAGATAACTTGACGGTTTGGACATATCAGGAACCCTTTCCCGATCTCAAGACGGTTCGTTCTTTGTTGACCACGCAAGAGATGCGCATGAAGTCTAAAGTTCAAGATCCGCTTGTGGATGCTACATCCGCTTCTCCTATGGTTTTATTAGGAAATAATACTCCTTGGCGTCCGTCTAAATCATTGGAAGAAGTGAACAAACCTTGTTTTTTGTTTGCTAAAGGTCATTGCCATTTTGGTGAGGCGTATCGGTATCTTCACAATGGCGTACATGGTAAGTATACAATACTTCCTTGTGGTTTCGGTTATGTGGATATGGATACTTTGCAACAATTATTGGCTAAATTGGGATTTACCTCTTCACAAAACAAACCCTCTACCACTACACCGGTTGCATATCACGCCACGGCTCAATTCCCACCTATTTATAACCAGCCGGCCCAATTACCCCCTTATTACTCCTACCCGGCCCAACAGTCCCACGGTTCACAAGCCTTCCTACTGTATGTCCTGTCACTAGCCCAAGATCTACCATGGGGGTCCAACGTGTCCACACACCGGTTCAGTTTGTTGCAGGTTCATCTCAACAGGGGGCTCACGTAGTTACTATTCCACCACTAGGGTTCAATTGTGTGCCGGTTCACAACAATGTTCACGATCGCCGAGGGTTCGATTTGGGAGTTCGATAGGTCCGGTTCACAATAGCGGTTCACAGCAGCCTAGGGTTCAAATATGCGCCGGTTCACAGCAGCCTGGGGTTCCCCAAGAGACTTAGACAGGTCCGGTGTTTGGTTTAGTTTTTAACGCGGGTCAACTACTTGCGTCGGGTTCGCAGGGTTCGGGTCAAGCAACTCTCTTGCCACATGCTTTTGCTACTAACACTCTTCAGGACCCGTCTTCTGGAAATTGGAATATGGATATAGGTGCGAGCTCTCATCTTAATGATTATGTGCATTGTCTTAGTGATATTCTTAATGAGTGCATTTATCCGTCTGTCGCAGTTGGTGATGGGCATTTCATTCCCGTTACCAACTCCGGTCATAGTATATTGTCTACACCTTTTCGTCCTCTTCGTTTAAATAATGTTTTAATTACCCCTCACATCGTAAAAAAACTTATTTATGTGCTTCAATTTGTTCGTGATAATTATTGCACTGTTGAATTTGATCCTTTTGGTTTTTTTGTGAAGGGCTTCATTACTCGACGGGTACTCCTCCATTGTGATAGAATAGGTGATCTTTACCCTGTTATGAATCCTTCTCCAATTCCTCAAGCATATCTTACCAGTCAGTATACGTGGCATCAACAACTTGGACATCCAGGAAGTGAAGTGTTGCGGCGTCTTGTGTCTAGTGATTCTATTTCTTGTAATAAAGAGAAGCTTCCCGTTCTTTGCCATGCCTGTCGACTTGGTAAACACGTGAAGCTTCCGTTTGTTAGTTTGTCTAGTTCATTACTTCTTGTTTTGACAATGTTCACTCGGTTGTGGACCTCCCAATTCCGAGTCTTTCTGTTTCAAGTATTATGTTTTGTTTCTTGATCATTATTCTCAGTATGTGTGGGTTTATCCATTAATGAATAAATCTGATGTTTTGTCTAAATTTCAGTTGTTTCGTAAGTTATGTTCGTACTCAGTTTAAGTGTGAAATTAAATCATTTTAGTGTGATCATGGTGGTGAGTTTGATAATACTGCCTTTCATAAATTATTTTCAACCCATGGCATTCAATTTAGATTTTCTTGCCCCCGCACCTCTCAACAAAATGGCAAATCTGAACGCATGATTTGTACCATCAATAACCTTATTCATACTTTATTGTTTCAAGCACATTTACGACCCAACTATTAGAGTGAAGCTCTTAATATGGCTGTTTATTTATTGAATATCCTACCTTCCCGTGCCATTAACAATGACATACACTTTACCCGCCTTTTTGGTGCTACACTTGATTATAGTGTTCTTCGTGTTTTTGGATGCCTTTGTTACCCACATATTGATACCAACCATAAATTAGGACCTCGCGCTACACCTGCCATTATTTTGGGACATGCTGCCAATCATTTTGGCTATCGTTTTCTTGATCTTAATACAAACAAAATTATCATTTCTCGTCATGTTACTTTTGATGAAACGGTTTTTCTGTTTCAAACCCATCCGTCCAAAACCCACCCCCTCATATGATTTTTTGGAAGATTCTTCCAATCTCATTTCAACCATTATCAACACTAGCCCAATTGGTCCTATTTTAAACCCGATCCCTATACCACCAGTCGACATACCTACCTCCACTGCTCCACCTACACCTCACACCTGTCCCTGAACAGCCTACACCTCATGCACTTGTCCCTGACCCCTTTACACCTACTATACCAACGCCTACTATACCAACGCCATCTACACCTGTTGTAACGCCACCTACACCTGTTGTATCTACTCATCACATAGTCACACGTTCTCGTTTCGGGACTACTCGTCCTAATCCTAAGTATGATGGTCATGTGTCCACTGTTTCTCCTTCACCTAGGTCGTATAAGGATGCTCTTGATGATCCAAATTGGCGAAATGCTATGTTTGATGAATATAATGCGCTTATTAAGAATAAAACTTGGACTTGTGTACCTCGTCCTGCGGGTGTCAATGTTGTTAGGTGTATGTGGTTATTTCGCCATAAATATTTGGTTGATGGCACTCTTAGTCGGTACAAGGCATGTCTTGTTGCCAATGGTAGCATACAGGTGGAGGGAGTTGATGTTGATGAGACGTTTAGTCCGGTTGTTAAGTCGGGCACCATTCGGATTGTTCTTAGTTTAGCTATTTCTCGACATTGGCTTGTTCATCAGCTTGATGTCAAGAATGCGTTTTGCATGGTGATTTGGTGAACTGTTTATATGCATCAACCACCGGTTTTGGGATCCCGAGCATTCGGATTATGTTTGTTTATTACGCTCTCTTTATGGTCTTAAGCAGCGCCTCGGGCATGGTTTCGTGGTTTGTCGCTTATATTCTTATTGTTGGGTTTACTTTAGTCATTGTGATTCTTCTTTATTTATTTACCGACTGTGGTGTCGTCATCGCTCGCTACTATATGTGGATGATATTGTGCTTCGCTTCTCGATAGTTTATTACAACGGATTTTTGCTTCTTTGCATAAGGAATTCTCTATGATGATTGGGTGCTCTTAATTATTTTTTGGGTGTGTCAATTACGCGTGGCTCTTCCGAGATGTTTTTGTCACGACATAAGTATGCTATGGAGATTTTGGAGCGTGCACATATGGTTGGTTGTAACCTTCTCGGACTCCGCTGACGCCGAGTCTAAGTTGGGTGATGATGGTGATCCCATGTCGATCCCACGTTATATCGAGTCTTGCGGGTTCTCTTGAGATCTCACTTTCACTAGACCCGATATTACTTATGTTGTGCGGCAGTTTGTTTATATATGCATGATCCTCGCGAGCCTCATTTCAACGCTTCTCAGCGGATATTACGATATGTTCGGGGACTTTGGCTTATGGTTTACGCTATTTTCTACCATCGAGTCATTGATTGCTTATTCGGATCTTGATTGGGTTGGTTGCCCCACCACCGCGGTCTACATCAGTTATTGTGTTTTCTTGGCAACAACTTACTTTCATGGTCCTCTAAGCGTCGATCGACGATTTTCGTTCGAGGTCGAGGTGAGTATCGGGGTGTTGTCAATGTTGTGTCTGAGACATGTTGGCTTCAGAATTTACTACGTGAGCTTCATACACCATTGTCATATGCTACTATTGTTTATTGTGATAATGTGAGTGAAGTGTACTTGTCTTCTAACCCTGTTCAGCATCAACGTACCAAGCATATTGAGATTGATATTCATTTTGTTCGTGATTTGGTTGCTACTGGTCAAGTTCGAGTTCTGCATGTTCCTTATCGGTTTTAGTATGCTGATATTTTTACCAAGAGGTTACCATCTGCCTTGTTTACTGAGTTTCGTGACAGCTTGAGTGTTCATTCTCCTCCCGCTCAAACTGAGGGGAGTGTTAGTCTATTAGTATTAGTATTAGTATTTGGCCCATTGTATATTCGGCTCATTGTGTATCCTATATAATCTTGATGTACCAAACATTATTAATGAGTCAATATACACGTTTACATAATCTTACAGATTTGTCACAAAGAGCACGCAAATAACATGTTATCACACCTAAGTACGGTGTACAGTTACTATAATAACTAGTCAATCCATGTTTCACGTTTTTGATACTTTGAAAAACAATCTAAACATATTAGGCAAAACTCATGATTAATACCTTCTAAAAGTTACCATAGTAATATAGGATGCATGAAACATCATTGCTTTGTTGTTTTCCATACCCCGCATGAGCCTTTGCCCATGCTTTGCTTTTCATTTTATTGTACAAATCAATTTATTGTTATCTTTAAAACAAGACATGATTATATGTATACCAACTCCCAAGTAGTAGACATATATAGCAGAACATAATTTTATTTCGAAGTTGTTTCGCAAGACCACAACTTATATACCAACTCCCAAGTAGTTAAAACATGATTGAGCTCAACATCTAATATTCTAATGGTTAATTTAATATAGGGTTTTTTTAACTTGTACTCTAGAGACACAAGTTAAGTACATCATAAATACATAAGGGTTTACGAAAAGGTACATAGTGATTCACGTAAAGACAAATATATTTTTATGTGGGTCTTTGTATACTTTTTGTGTACTTATTGTATGCTTAACTTGTGCCTCTAGTGCACAAGTTAGAAAAACCCATATAATAATATACATTTTCTTGTTATTCAGTTTTTTATATTATTGTAAGAACCAAATGGATAATTATCTAGACATGTGTAAGCAAATTGATAGATAGACCACTAAACCAGCGTATGCTTCTCTATATGTACAGTCTATGAGTGGCATGAATCATACATTGAATAATTGTTGCTTATTACAACAAGTTGCTTAGTAGGTATTAAAACTATAGTTTATAATTTTGATAATAGTTGCAGTAGATTTCGGATTATACTATTAGATATGTTTTAGTAATGTAATAATTAAAAGGTGTTGTGTTTGACAAGGGAAGAGGTTTGGTGGTGTGATTAGTTTATTTAGCTTTAAAGGAAGAAGTATGGATTTGTGAGAAAATAATAATTTGTTATGGTAGGCATGCTTTAAGTAGGATGTTGCTTAACACAAAACCCAAACACGTAATACCAGTTTCTTATTTCACAAAAAGATTCAGATTAGCTAATAAAAAATACAACTTAATGAGTTTTACTTGAAAATAATTTGTGCCAATAGCATGGATCATGCCATATTAGGCACTTCTTGTACTAGATCAAAGAACTGATCTCAAGAGGTTAAGTTTGTAATCAGGCAGTTAAAAATGTTGCTCTGAAAATTCTAAATAAGCCTAAGAAGTAAGAAACAAAGTAACCGCGGTTACAAATAAGAACTTGAAGAATGTAAAGAAGAAATATTATTGTGTTCTCATATTAAGAAGGGACATATACACTAAATGGTCTACTCTCCCAATACTAGCCGGCTGGTGAGTCGCCCGGCTAAGCAATTTAATGATCCACAACTATACGGACAGTGACGGACTCAGAAAAATAAGATATGGGAGGCAAATAAATTTTTTACGATAGAACAAACGCGAAAGAAAAATTAAACGAATGATAAATCAGTTTTTACTTGGGCATGAAAGATTTATAAAGCTTTAAAGAAGTTAAATGTTGGATTTTAGTATGTGAGTGAGAAATGATTTGAATTTTTGGTGGGGTCACTTTCGAAAAAAGGTCAAAATTAAATAAAAATTACACTAAAATATCAACTTTTTCGACCCCCACTCTTACATTCTAGATCCGTACTGTATACGGAGAAAGTGCTCCGGTGGGAAGGGACAAATGCATTAGGAAAATTCTACTGTTTCGAGTAATCTCTAGATGTTTCTAATGACATAGTGTACGCATGGCGGGGTTGAAGTGTTTGCTCATTTGAGTTAGGTGTCGAGTGAATGGATAATTTTGGTTTTGGGTTACAAAGCTCATGTTGAATCGAGGGGTTCATACGACATTCATTGACATATCTAAATGATATACAAGTGGAAAGGGTAAATGGGAGGGTGATATCTGAACCTTTTTTTATACCATTGCTTAAAGATCTAAGCAGGCACATTGTCATTCATATAAATACGTGGGAAGCACAAATGGTGTTATGGACTCTGCATAATTATCCTTTCATGTATGCTACATACTATACCCAATATCAACAGTAATATGTTGACCTGCAAAAGCATAGAAGTCAACATTCACTTTCCATAACCCTTTCATTTAGCTTATCAAGATTAACTTATTAAGGTTCAATATTCCACACGGATACACGGTTCAAGCTAAAAAGAGTACGTGAGAAAAGCGAAAAAACTAAAACTCAAAAAACAATGTTAGCTCTTTATATCTGCAATTATCATCAATATACGTTGCACCGAATAACTGATCAAAGGTCAAGTAGCATTCATTATAACAAGTAGATATTGCAATTTAGACCCTTTTAATGGGTTAGTCCGGGTTATGTTTTATTTCTAACAGATAATAACTAATATTCAAAAAATTAGCTTCAAGGAAAACATTCAGGCAATTAAAAAACCGAAGTACCAAAGTGTATTCTTGATGCAAGAAAATGGACTACCCGACGTGTATGTGTCTCCGGTCAACCCAATTGGACCCATACTACCCATTTTAACTTCGACCTGAGTTGATCTCACCCCATTTTGATCAGTTACCTGTTCTGCCCATTTTGACCCATCTTACAATAAAATTACCTGCAGTGAAGTGCTAGAGGAAGCTTGCACAGCTCCTCCAAGCCGGGCTTGTGTTTTCGCTCAATATATTAATAATATTTTGTTTATCAACTTCAAATATATATAATGTATAACCTACAAATGGTCATGATATAGGTGTGAATTATGGAAAAAGATCGAGAAGAAACTGGCGAGGTACTCTCATCGTGGACTTATAATATCAACATGCTTTTAAATTTGGAATTATTGTTGGCGAAGGTAAAGTTACTACTGATCAAGGACTTAATTGTGAATGTTTTAAGGTGAGTGATGAGTATTTACATATTTGAACCTTCAAAAAGCAAGAATGTTTGAGAAAGAACTTGAAAAAGACTATAAACATTATAGGTACGGATTGCTTATGGCCGGCGTTGTTGATGTCAAGGAAATCTATGGCGGAGAAAATAAGGCGATATCATCAAGTGACAAGTAGACATATGACAAGCAGCAAAAATAAATGCTCAAATGTGAAGGGACTTGGCTTCTTTGGACCTGAGAAATGAAACCACACTAGGTTACAATAGATACATCTGTTTCACTGTTTCAGCTTTTCCTTAAAGATCAAAGTACAATAGCACGAAAAAGAGCGTAAAAACCACAAGTTTTTATTGAATTTCATGACTTTAGCTGTAAATCTAATGGTTGTTACAAGCTTACCAGAAAAGCACAATCAGACTGATTCTATTCATTTCACCCTCCGGTAATGAAAATTGTTCAGCTCTGCATAAACGCAACAAAAGTTCACATACAGCTTCTTTGCAGTTTATTCTTTGATGTTGCAAAAAGATTGTTTCCATAATTTAAACTCGTGAGGAGAAACCTCACTGTTTGCAGTAGAGCTTTCTCAGTATTATAAAATATTTGAGTTAATCCAAGCATGGCAGCCACTCTAGAGATTGACCAGCAGACATCGGAACTATACTTCCAGATGCATATGAATATGATTCTGGAACCTTCCATGCTGTCTTTTTCAACGTAACTTTTCTTGTGTTTCTTGGAAGCCCGTAAAAGTCTGGCCCATTAAAGCTTGTAAAAGCTTCCAGTTTGTCCAATGCACCAGCCTAAAACCAAATTATGCGTCCATTAAGAACATGTTATATCAAGTCTTCAGTAAAATAAGTTCCAGGAAAACCACAAAATAACTATGCATCATCTATGGAATATACCAATGAGTCAATGACAAAGTAGGGCGTATTCTTTTGACCAAATTAAGAATCATTAATTGTTTGCATTATAAGCTCAAAAAGGTCATTTCAACCACAAAAAGATAGAAGAGTTGAGAAAGTCACCGAAAGTACACTAAAGTGTGTTCAACTTCCTACAATGCTTTTTAAAAATATGAATCTTTATCAAATATTAGTTATAGTTTATTAATCAAACTTAATATAATAGCTATGTATGAAGTTAAAAAAAATGAACGAAAAAGCTATGAGTGGGTCAACATTTTGATCCAGTCACCCAACCTGCCCATTTTGCAACCCATGAAAAGTCACCTTTTAATAGTTTACTCTCTTATATGGCCTTCATATGTGACGTTTCTACACAACCACAATCCTTGGTAACCATATCAGCATAAAAGTGGTAGTCGTGTAGGAAACAAGGCTATACCAACAGCATGAAATGATCACTTAAAAGATTTCTTTTGATATATGCAGTCACCTACCAGCAGATTCATCAACTTGCTTTCGCATTACACGAGCACCTAACTACTAGATGTGGGAATATGGGCAAGTTGGTAACAATCCGAACTGGTATAATTTTGCACCTGTTCAGGTTGGTAGGGACCTAAAACACTTTTTGTCCATATTATTTATTTATTTTTGTTGAATATTTACTCTCAAATACTATTACACAAAGTATATCATTTCCTCATTAATATTTTATACTAAAGTGATTGAGGAGGTTCTATTTATCAAATTACACTTTGGGTGACTTTAGAGTTTCGACCCATTTGAACACGTTAGAGATAAAAGACAATCCAAATCGAGCTGTTTAGAAGTAAAATGTTGGAAATTGACACCTCTACTAAATAGTCATGCATCATAAAAAAATATATTTTTTTATAAGGAAACGAAAAACGAAAGATGTGTAGGCACGTGAAACAAGAATAGGCAGTCTAAATATACCTCTTCGAAAACTTTAGCATAGACAGAGAGTGCTACAGGAGCATTAAATACACCAGCACATCCACAAGCAGATTCTTTCTTAAGCCTATCATGAGGTGCACTATCCGTTCCCAAGAAAAATCTTTTATTACCACTCGTTACCGCAGCAACAATAGCTTGTCCTGCATTAATAACAAAAACAAATGGGTTATGTGCTTCTCAGGCCAAAAGCTGTAGCAAAATCGATAACCATCTAATTTCATAGGCATATGGTATCAACGTTTCCATTCTGGTCCATATCTGATTTTTAGAGCAGATAGCTATTTTTTTTTTCAAATAAATTCAATGACCAGGGGCAGACCCTCGAATCATAACACAAATATATAGATAGAACATCACTTAAATAACATTTATAATGTTATTTGTATAAGTGAAAATTAAGATACATACGGTGGGTCTCCCTCTTGAGTACTGGAAGGCAGTAATTGTGTGGCTGCAATCCTCCCTGGAAAATTGAATTTCTATTGAGAAGAAGATGTTGTGGGGTGACAGTAGCCGCAACATGACCTAAAAACGGTTTCATGTTAAACATAAAATAACTGCATGCAAGAAAACAAGAAAACAAATAATACCTTCATCACAAGACTCAACAAATTTTACGGCGTCCATAGTAGTAACATGCTCCATGACAACCTTCAATCTTGGAAACTTTTGTATTAAGGGTTTTAAAACGGTATCAATGAATACCCTTTCACGATCAAATATGTCGATTTCTGGATCAGTAACTTCTCCATGGACCTGTGAATTCGTAAACATATTGTAACTATAGTAAGTTTAACAATCAGAATATCTCAAGTAACATTTACACCGCCTGCATTCATATAAAAGATAAAATACATGTTTTTTACTAGTCACTGAAGCTATAGTGAATCTCATCTATAACATGAATAACTATATCACGCGAAAACCATTACAAGAAAAACAATCTTTAAAAATTAAGCGGTTATTGAAAATCAAAAAGTTATTGAAGATCAAGAAAGAAAAGAATACCAGAAGAGGCATATTCTGATTGACCATTTCTTCAAGCACAGGTACACATGTCCCAAACAGATCTGTGACACCATCTTGAGAATTTGTAGTAGCACCAGCAGGGTACAACTTCACACCATAAACAACCCCACTCTCTCCTGGCAAACAGCTTATAATTAGCTCATTGGTAACTAAGTGATCTATAATATGTTAAGTTTTATTTGAACTTCTTAAACTTAAAGCTCTAATTAGACATGAAATGCATGTAGTCATGTACACATGCAATATATGCAACAATACTAGACATTCAACTACATATATAATAAACGAGTAGCCATTGTTCGTGGAATGATCTACAATATTAATCAACATAATAAGCCACGGATACACAATAAGACACACTTTATGATTTGATAACAGTCTAAGTTACCATTTTTGTCTACCAAATTAATATAGAACATCATGTTTTAATGTTCTCCTTATGACCTTTATGATAAAGAAGATGATTAATATAAAAAATTTCATCATTGAAACTGATAACCTGATCAAGAACTAATAACGATAAACTTGTCAGATAAGTGTGTCAGAAATATAAGTTGTTAGATAAAAAGTGAGAAGGTTTTTATTGAAGCTTTTTTCCTGAATCATAAAGGTTCAAATCATATGGAACTGTAATGTGTAAGATACACTTAAGTTTAAGTAGTATGAATCACAGAGTCAATGTATCGGCATAATCTTAAACTTAAACATTATTATAGTAAGCATTTTGGAGTTGACGAATGTCATTAATAATATGCAAAACTGCAAACAACTACAATGTTGACCCTAGGGCGGTAGAGGTGGCAAAATGTGCCCAAAAGCAAAAAGATGGGCTAAATGGGCACATTTTTAAAAGATTTGGGCACATTTAGCCCCCTCCTTTTTTTGAAATGGGCACATATAGCCCATTGAAAACTTAAATGGGCACTAACGGGCACATTTTTTTTCTTAATTGTAGAACATTACAATCGTTTTAAAAAATATTTTTTTTCAAAATATATTTAAGTTTTTGAAATATAAATAAGATATTACGTTTAAGGAATTTATTTCGTCGTTTTAAGTCTTTTATTAAGCGATTTGTATAACATGTGCCCGTTTAGCCCGTGCCCGTTCTAGCCCGTGCCCATTCTAGCCCGTGCCCGTTTAGCCGTGCCGTGCCCGTGCCCGCCCGGCCCGCCCGTTTTGCCATAGGGGTTATCATCCACATCAGATAGTACTACATTTGACTAACAAATAGCAGGATACATAATTAATGTAAGGGTACATTCTATAACATACCAACTTTACTTTTCGCCTCAGTGTCCCGTTTTAGTCCTAGTACTTGTATACATCTTGTATCCCGTTAGGATCATTTTGTACCCCATATTCTCATTAAATTTCTATAAAACTGAGCATTGTATAGAACTCTAAACATTTTTATTTAAGAAACATCATCGGTGAAAGCCAGTTTATGACAGTTTTTTTTTTATTGTTACCAATAGATTAAAACATAACACAATACCATATTTTAATGACTCAGCTGTACAAAAAAAGCGCTCAATGACTAAAACGCGACAGATGAAAAGATACATGGTTTTATGTAACTAGACACGGGATTGAACAAAATTAGTACAAACTGATAATGCATCCAAACATATTAAAATAAACCAAAGATGTGACTGCGCAATGAAACACTTAAAATTTCTAGAAAGGTTAAAATGATTTAAGGTCAAAAAGGTTGAATAAGACTTACTTGCTAGTTTAATTTCATGTGGAGATGTTTTATCCGTCAAATATAGAGTCATCAACGGCGTGAAGTCAGTGTTGTCTTGCAGTGCTTTCAGAATAGAATCACGATATTCCACAGCAGCAGCAGTTGTTGTAACTGGCGGTTTTAGATTCGGCATAATTATTGCCCTCCCAAATTGTTTTGCACTATATAGATAACAATTATCGAAGAAACTATCAATATTCAATTGCAAAAGTATTCAATTACAAACCAAAGATCATCAAGTCGAAAAGGAAGTAAATGATGTTTAAATAACCTGTGAGAGACAACAGCTTCAAGAAGTTCACCATCACGAAGATGAAGATGCCAATCATCTGGTTGAGCAATAGAAAGTTCCATCCTTACTCCGTGTCCTTTAGCTCGTTTAAAATCTCCAAACTTTGAAGCATGTAATCTCGAGGGCTAGCGAAAACAAAAAAAGGTAGCATAACTTGGTATGTAAGAAATTACTTTTATGATATGCAAAAAGATGAATTTTAGTAAACGCCGTAGGTGAAATATTAGAAGCAAAATAAATGGCATTGACTGCTTACTTTGCTAGGAAAACCGAAAGTTTTTAACATTCTAAATGAGACAGAACTGCACGAGCTAATGGCTCAGCTGTTAAAAGAGAACAAACATGCAATTACCAAGTAAGAAACTAAAAGATGGAGCAACTCCACAAGTGACCTGATTCACCAATTAGCATACTTATCTGTCATGAGGCATATACAATTCTGCCACACTTCGAGAATGGAAACTATAAATAGTTGAGCCAGGCATATCGAAACTAAGTGTCATTGTTTTAAATACTATGAACCATCAATTGATTTACTAGAATATTTTCCTAAAGAATTTGTAAAAATTAACAATCAATCTTTAGTCTTGGAATATTTCGTCAAAGTCACATCAATTGATCAAACCGAAAATCCTACACTATAACTGTAAGGGACTAATTAAAAGTAACCATAGGGGGCAAACATTATCAGATAGTTACCAATTTAGTAACTTGTAACTGGTTTTATTAAACTAAATCTCAAAATAACTTTTCAATCGTATCAAAATGCAAAAGCTAATGTGAATAAGTAAATAAGTCATTTAGCACCTGAATACAAACCCTCGATTTATTGTTTATTTAAAAAAAAAAAAAAAAAAAATCGTACCAGTTGACTACAAACAGTGAGTTTGAACTCGAGTTTATGAGTTTGTCTTTCAGTCAAAGTGTTTGACTGTTTTGTGAAAGTGTGTAGGGTGATGGGGATCAGATTCATTAAGCCAAGCATTTATGGGCTTAGTTGAATGTTATTAGGCCTAGTATAATTATGAGCTAATTATGTTTTCTGGACTTTCAAAGTAGTTCGTTCAAAATAAAGAAAAACTTTAAAGTAAGAATAACAACAATACCCGTCTGTCTGCGGGTGAGGCATGGGCGAGGTAGAACGTACATATAGATCTTACCCGAGGTAAGATTTGAAGAAAAGAAATTGCAGCAGGTGCATGTAAAATAGAAAGATCAAGAGGGTTTTTGCAATTCTATTTTTTTTTTTTTTTTCTTTCTATTTGAGTCATTATATGTTTTTTACATGCATGGGATTAGTGTACTAAGATAAATGTTGGGTTCAGTGAATACTCAAACCCCCAGTGTTTATAACCCAACACTAACAAGTCATCGAACAAGATAACCACTCGGTGAGTCATCTTCGAGGATGCTCGATGCGAGACGAAGAAGAAAAGTCTCTCCGCCGGTGAGGCGGAACTCGAGGGTGAAGGCGGGTCGAAGAAGATGATAGATTAAGTGAGTGATGACAATAAATCACGTAATCCCAAAACTCCTCACCAACTATAATCATCAAGACAAAGATCAAGATCAAGACCGAGGCTGAAGATCAAGATTGAAGCGGGACAAGGCGGGATAAGTTTGAGCAGATAAGACGAAGTCCTTATCAACCTAAAGTCAAACTTTCCCGAAAGGCTAACAACCGGGATCGGTGTCATTACTAACAAGTCGAAAGTAACTTTGTATCTTACCCAATATAGTCTTTAGAATGAGACAAAATACATCGAGATTTTGTCTTCGAACTCATGTTAGTTGTCTATGGGATAGAGTCAAAATCATACTTGTATAAATAGCCATAAGGTAGGAGTGAAAGTTAAGTTTGTGCATTAATTGTGAAAAACACACACAAGCAACTTTCACTCCTCCAAATACAACTATGTCCCTGAGATAGCTCAGTGGTTCCTGATAGTTGTGCTTAGACTTAGCCTAAGCTTAGTGAGGAGTGCACACCCATACTTGTCATTCAATCTCAAGTGCTGTTCCACAAGCACTTCGGCAATATATTCTTTTTGATTCGTTTTAATAAAGAATATAAACGTTGAAAACTCCCTTGTGTTTTTATCTAGTTAAAAACTGCTTTTAAATTGCTTTACTTCAGTCATTGATTACACTTGGTGTTAATTACTGTTTTTGCTATTTGTTATACGGGAACAACAAGTTGTATCAGAGCAGGCTGATTTATAAAACCCTTTTTAAGCCGCTCAAAACATTTTTAAAATCAGGATCCTAACATGGCTGAAAGTGAAGTTCCCCAACTTGTCGATAAAAAGGGTGGAGCCTATGCTGCTGTTGCCCCTCGACTTGAAGTTGGCAAATTTAACAAGTGGAAGAAGCGAATGTTTTGCTACTTGACTGAGATTGAACCTTACTACATTAAGTGTATTAATGAAGGTCCATTAGTCCCAAAGACTACTTAAGGTTTACCTAAACCAGAAGCTCAGTGGACCCAAGATAAAAGGAGGGTGGTCAATCAGGACCAAAGACTCAAAAGCATCATCATATATTGTCTTCCTAATGATGTAATGGAGTCAGTCATTAGATGTAGTACATCCAAACAAACCTATTGTTAACCTCGCTCTTTTATAAAGATAACGTCACTTACGTGAATTGGACTAGATGCGTAGTAAGTTGCACCCGTAGGGACTTGATGCAGGTTTTACTGACCAGGTTTTAATATTTATAAGTCTCGTTATACCTAAGGTCTACCCTAATGCACTAACGGGCAGTGTACCCGGTCGTGTGTAGTGTAGTATTTCGGTAAAATCGAGGTCGTCCCAAGAGCTATGTGTGCGGATTTAAACTAAGTCTAGGTGTCACAGATTTTAATATGATTTCGATATAATTAACTACTAAAGCAAATAAAGGCGAGGGTTGTGATCAATAGAGGAGATGGGTGCTAACCTAGTTACTCATCCTAATTAGTAGTGTTTACGTCTAATTACATCCAATTACTTCAGGTGAGGTCAAAGTCGCTAGGACAGCATTTGGTCAGTTCGTCCTAACCTATCGACAAAGGGTCCCACTGAGAAATCGGGTGACCCGTCATAAGTCCGATTGTTCTTAGTCTCCTAAGCCAAGTCATTATACCGCTACGCGCCATATTCTAGGAGCCCAAACTATGTGATTGAATAAATCCTCCTCTATCATTGTGGGTCGAGGGCTCCTTCTCCTTCCCCTCTTCAAACTCCGATTCGTCTTTTCATAGAAATCTCGATCAAGGATAGAACAAGATCCATTTTGCATCATATCTAGGGATCCCTTGGTTCGGGTCGAAGAAGCAATGTCACCGATCCTTATCAAACCGATCGCATGTCCGCGAGGATCCCACCGAGCGCCTTCCACTTCTAATAGGCCACGAACTAGACCGTAATCATTCTCAACGAGTCCATAGGAGTGATCCCATTTTTTCATCGGGTCCGGTAAAGACCAAAGATCTTGAGTGACCGATCCGCAGAACAACTCAAAAGATAAAGAAGTATCGTTAATTTCTTCATGCTCGTTCCAAGTTCAAGTACCAATTGTACAAATAATAATCCACTTCGTTACATGATTTCTTTTCATATAGATAGATATAGGATCTATGGGCAATTACTTAAAAGTACATTTTGTGCTACGACCCTTCCTATCGATAGAAAAGGATCCCATGATCTGGACCGATCTTACAGGATCGCAATCCCAAATTTGTCTATGAAGAGCGGATCTAATTGTATTAGTATCTATAATTCATTTCTTCTGTGTAATACTAATCGATAGGGCCTCATTGGTAAGTGCTACAAGATCTCGTGCATTGGAACC
Source organism: Chrysanthemum lavandulifolium (assembly GCA_022545495.1). NCBI lineage: Eukaryota > Viridiplantae > Streptophyta > Magnoliopsida > Asterales > Asteraceae > Chrysanthemum > Chrysanthemum lavandulifolium. The sequence goes on along the minus strand of CM040238.1, from coordinate 107,117,977 downwards.
CATGGTTATGGACCCGAATCCATTAGTATGGAACATTTTATTTTCTAAGTGAAATCCCCTAGTATATGAAATTCATAACAGTGAGTTCCCGGGCGCTAGCATCTTAAACACTCACCCCCGACTTCTTAAGTTCATCCAAACGGTAGGTGATCAGTTGGTCATATCGCATAAGCAGAAAGGGTTGTCAACTGGTCATATCTTACCATTCCCACTCAGTCTACCTACTTAGGGTCAGTTGGTAATATCTCCTAAGTAACTAGCCACTACCGCCATTCAAAACTACCGAAACAAGGGTAGCTACCAACAAACTATGCATGCATACACTTAGAAATAATTATACGGAAGCAATGTAAACGCAAACAAAACAATTAAGGAATCATAACTAGGCCAGCACCAGAGGTGCTTAGCCGTTCATATTAACTAAAACAATCGTTTCAATGTTTAACATTACGAAATACATGAATTGAAAGTAAAGAAAAGATAAAATGCTAATGCTTATCGTAGGAGAGTGATTTCTCCCTTGGAGATAGCTCCGTATGCTCCTCTAGATCTGCCTTCGACTTCTTCTCACGTTTACTTTGTGTTGTGTGTGAAATGGGATACTTTAAAATGCTGGAAATCGTGGGGTATTTATATGCCAGATCTGGTTACGGCGTAACTAATGTTAAGAGTTATGCCGTAACATACAATTCTTCGTATTTTGCACTAAAAATGTTGGTTACGGCGTAACTATGGAAGGAAGTTACGTCGTATCTTCAATAAATCTTGGTTACGCCGTAATTGAGACAATAGTTACGGCGTAACTTGCAGCGGCGCGGAGCCTCATTTGACCTAGTTGGTTACGTCGTAATCTTTGGGAGAGTTACGCCGTAATCTTCTGTTGAGTTGGTTTTCTGAGCTACTCTTTAGTTACGGTGTAATGTGAGAGAGGAGGTACGCCGTAACTTCTTCAAAATGAGCATATTATGATATATCTTCAATAAACTCTCCAAATCCGCGTCTCTTTAGCTCTAATGCTCGTATTTTACCTGAAAGTGAAATATAGAGGAAAACAAGCGTAAATCCATATAAATTATATAAAATACGGGCATTATCGGGGGAAATTGACACTTAATAATCAGGACTATTTGATGTTATCAAATATCCCCCCACTTGAACTCTATTTGCCCTCAAGTAGACCTTATTAGATAGATTCCTAAAAAGATATCTCCCATTACCTGAAAAATATAAGTTTACAAATCCCTTATGCTAGAATAAAACAAAGCCGAACACCTCACGAAATGGGAACAAAACACTAAAATCTCTCAACTATTCTAAGTGTCAATTTCGGGGTGATCACCATTGCACAGTCATAGCATGTATTCTATCATAAGCTTAGCGGTTACACAAATCTCCACCACTAGAGTTAAGGGCAAAACAATTCTCGAAGGCAATATGGGTAGACACGACAAAGGTTAAGGGTGATTTGTCATTACTAACATGTCACGGCGAAGTGGACAAAATCAATGATACATGACCAAATCCATGGCCAAGACACCAAAGATTGCTCGTTGCTTCACCTAGACACGCTTCATGACTAAGGGTAGGATAAGACATGGGATAAAATTGGTGTAAAACAAAATCAAACAAATAGTCTAAATCTACAACTAGGACATCACCACTTACCGTTCACCCAAAGTTCAAGTTTCGAAGTCAAGAAACCGGATCATGATATAACCAGGTAGATGTGCCATTAGAGGACGTCATGATAGGCACACTTCCAACTTCATTCTTCACATGTGACCGAGGTGGCCTCCTCGATACTAAATATATATTAAGCTCATAACAATAGTGCTTATAACATCGCACTTTTACATCACTAAATAACAATAACCTTTTTTTTTTGGAATCAAAACATAATAACATAATATCCCCCTACTTGAGATGAACAATATGAGGATTTGGGGGGTCTTCAATGATCTTTAAAGATATGTCGTTGACGAGAGCGTGATTCCCGAACCTTTCCACTTGAACCTTGAACTTAGGAAAATAATGATTTCCCAATTACAAATAAAGACTACAGGGTAGGCTAAGGTGTAACGAAACAATATGTTGGGTGAAAAAAATGAAAGGAATGGCTCAGAAGGGTATATCTAGGGGTATCTTGCACTAAAGGTGAGTGCAACAAAGGGTTTAATTGGCATCGGAGCTAGGTTGTTTAGCTGTATCGATTTATGTTGGTTTCGTGTTATTGTTAGAGCTGTCTTTAACCATCTTTTTTGGTCGGAAAAATTTTTTTCCTATTATTTTGGTAAACAGTTTTAACAGTTCTTGTATCCTATTGGTTTAAAACAAAAAAGTCATATGGTCCTTACAATGTTTATATCTGTGTTGTGTCATTTTTATGTCCAGACAACATCTTTTAGTGGCGTTTTGTACCATTCCGTGAATTTAAGTGGTCAAACTGGCATGTTTCTCATGGTCAAACAAGGCATAAAGATGACATTTGATGTCATTTTCTAGGTTTTTGAAGTTGAACGGAGGTCAACTGGTCAAAACCCTCTTTTTACGCATAACTTGGAAAGTTATGCGTAAGGTTACGCGTAAGACAGGTTTACGACTAAGAAATTGTTACGCGTAAGCACCTGGTTTTACGCCTAAGGTCTTACGACTAACTTTGTTTACGCCTAACTATGTCTTAACCTAATAACCTTTGTCTTGTTGAAGTTTTGCATTTTACTAATGACCGCTTTTTGAAGTGTATCTGTTTAGTAGAATCATTAATCTGTTTAGCATATCTATTTGGTATTCAACATTTAGTCTTGACAAACTATTATGTTGCTTAAGGTTTGCTACTTCTTCTTTTTTATCCTTTTTTTTTGTTAATATATTTTGTTACTTTGTTCTTGTGGATTAAAGGAGTTTCCGCCATTTTTAAACAGTCACCAGATATTGTAGACGGGGGCTTTGACTACTTGTTTTCTTGACACTTAATTAAACTTTTTGTGAATAAAGTGGACATATATCTATACTATTTATAATGCACAAAGGCACCTCACTCTTAATTTTAAGACGTACAAGAAATTAAGCATGGTTTACAACACTTTAATGCACCCAATTTTCGTAATTACAACAAAGTAAGCATATTGTACAACAAAATAAAGCGTGGTGTCATTTTAAGATTAAAATTCTATCAAACAACATTAATGCTATTAAAAACACCCTTCACCAAAATTACAACCATTTAAGCACAATGTACAATAGTCGCAACCAATTTTCGATTACAACAAAATAAGCATAGTATACAACAAAATAAGCATGATGTAATTTTCAGACTTATTTTCAGACTTACAACATTAATGCTATTAAAGTGGTCAATGTTATTAATGTCTATAATAACTACTACTTAGAAGAAAAGCAACATAGTGTACAACACTTTAATGCACATAATTTTCAGACGTACAAGACAAGAAGTATAATGTACAACAAAACACCACATTAATGCTATTTAATGTAGTCAATTATTTAACTGGTCAATAAATACAATTAATACAGTTATTAAAACAGCTCTTACATAAGAAATACAAATTATCAAGCATATTGTACAACCAAATTAAACACAATTCATGCATTAAATTTCACTATTGCAAATAATAAAACACATTATACAAATATTAAAGCCCGAACGGGCAACGGGCCAAATGGGCTTGAGCCCGAAACGGCGCGGACCAAACGGGCTCATGCTCGAGAAGACACAGGCCAACGGGTTCGAGCCCGAACGGGCACGGGCTATACGAAATTCTTGATATCCGTAAATTTATTGTTAAAAAGAACATAATAAACTAAAATACATTATTCATCGAAATTTTTTATTTCAAAGTACTCGCCGCTGCAACGCGCAAGTACCCTGCTAGTTTCAATAACCCACGAAGGGGAAAGTATTTTATTTAAAATGGAAATATGTATGATATTGTAAGTAGTGTCAACAATTCTTGACATGAGGGATATCCACTTCATATGTTAGATTTTATAACTTATACATTATATTATACTCTTATACATTTATTGGTTAAAACGACAACTTTTTGGCGGCCAAAAACAAAGTAGTTTTATTTTTTTTATTTTTTGTATTATTTTATTTTATTTTATTATTTTTTTGGCGGCCAAAAATAAAGTTGTTTGAACTCTATGGTTAGCCTTAGTTGCAAGTGACGTCATTTCGCTCCCTCTTTTGCAACTTTCTAGACAGTCCTAGCTAACAGCTACCAAACACACACACAACTAAAAAAAGCAGCCATCACAACCCCCCCCCCCGCCCCAAAAAAAAAAAAAAACATACACATACACCAAAAAGGTACATAGACATAAACATATCAGCCATAAGAAATCTTATCCTCTTATATTCGAATACGAAATAGCTACACAAACGTGTTTTCTTCCAGGGTTGTCGAGTATTTATCTCTTAGATATGTGTGCTTACGAATCACGTCAAAAATTTATGGTATTCCGACTTCTTTTTTGCTTGCGAATCATATTTAAAGCGTGGTCTATGCTCATATGTGTTATTTTTGTTTATGTTTGATCTAAGATTGCATGTGTTGATTTAGTGAATTTCTAAGTATATGTTTTTGTTTAAACTCTGATCTATGTTTATATCTGTTGATTTTGTGGTTATTTTAGTTTTTATTGTCTTATACGGTATTACTAGACACACAAAATAACAAGTCCTTTGTAGAACCTGCAATCTGTGGTTATGAAAATTAATGTTTATGTACTTAGAATGATAAGATTTTTTTAGAACCGCCTTTTAAAATAGGTTCGACACTATGCCTTTTGTATAAAGGAGTAATTTGAAAGGTTGTGATGATTGACTTTAAATGTCTTTTATTCTTGTGACTTTGAGCAAAATTGAGATTGTTTGCATCGTGGCAGGGCAACTTATTAACTTTGCAGCCATGACAGATTGATCATCTTTTTATGAAAGGTCTAAATGAGGCATCTTTTAAATGCCTATGATTTATTTATAGTTCAAAAAAACGGTGCTTGATGCTGCATAAAAATGGTAGATCTATAATGCATTAATGTAGCAGGCCAGTGAAATAGAGATTGTCTGTATATTGGCACAAATATGAGCTTTATGAAATAACTCAACTTTTGAATGCCTTTATGGTTCAAAAAAATGTCGTTTAATGTTGCATAAAAAACAATGAAAAAGTGTTTTGTGCGATAACCTTGGTAAATGAACACTAATATCTGATGTTTTCTTTTATTGTGTGTGGGGGGTAGATGGCAGCCCTATCCAGAATGCAAAAAAGGAAGCGAAACAACGTCGTTTGCAACCAAGTGTAAAACTGTTGTTGCTTCGGAGTTTATCAAAACAGTGTTGTTTCAAATGGCAAAAACTACATGCAAACATTAAACATGCGTGTTTCATGGAACATATACTTGAAATTAAAAAAATAATAAAAAAAAGATAAATAAAATAAAAAAAACTCGGCTGCCTATGATGAATTGAATACACATTGACCAATAGTTTTGGCATGGAAAAAACTGGATGACATAAAATGCAACCATTTTCTGCAGGCAGTAATATATATCTGAGTCGGCCTACAAATATCTTGTTTGGGTTTGTGTTTGTTTTCAGTTATTTGTATACATTTGTCGTTTGAAGCAACAACACTTAGATGTGTTCCCAAACAACAACAATTTTGTACGAGATTTTTTTCCTGCCAGTTTTTATATAAAAGGAAGATTGTCATAGACTGTGATGATAAACTTAAAATGTTTTTTTTTTTCGGTTTATGCGAAATTAGATTAATTGCATCTTGACAAGGCAAGTTATTAACTTTGCAGCCATGACAGATTCATCACATTTTTCTGATGCTTTATGAAAGCCTTATCAAATGCATCAACATTTTATGCTTATAATTTTCTTAAATACTATAGAAATATTTGGATATATGTTAGTATTTTCAGCTTCTTGCCACCAACGTCTTTTATACCAAACGCTCTCTAACCTGTTACGCAAATCTCTTTTGTCCAGATCCATCGAAAATGTAATTCGTTGGTAAAAGCTATAAATGTAATGTGTGTATTTTGTAGTCTTAATTGTATGTGCTATTAGATGTAGTCATGCTTATTAACCTCTTTCATAAATGCTATAGCCTACCTTTCAATTAGTCGCTATCATAATGTGGCATTTTGTATTCAACTAAAAAAAAAAAAAAGTGATGCTGATGAAAAAGAACATGTTTCTTAGTATAGTTGCCAGTTACATGTTCATTAGTCACGTATCCTAATAATTTTTTTTTTTCAGTTTCATTTAAGGGTGAGCAAATGGACTGATGAGGTATGTCCTCCTCCGAATACTCCGGAAGAGACAATCACAATTAACTCCAAATATTTCTAAGACATAACCACTCTACTCGGGGAAGCATGTCTACTCAGGAGGCAAGGTCTACTCAGGAGGCATTATCTACTCAGGAGGCAAGGTCTACTCAGGAGGCATTATCTACTCAAGAGAGTATGTCTACTCACGAGGCAATGTCTACTCATGAGACATTGTCTATTCAGAAGAACATGTCTACTCAGGAAGCATTGTCTGCTCATGAAAGTATGTCTGCTCAGGAGGTAGAACATTATCTCCATCAGAACTAGTATGCTGGCAACTGACACACATTGTACGCTGATGTATGAATAGCACAGGCGCCTGGTCTACAACTAGCACGAAGAAAACTTTGACCCCGAAGACCAAGCCTGGTGCTCTTCAGCGCTTTAAGCGCTGCCCCTAAAAGACAACTTAGCTTCCACAAGGCTGGTGTCGTGGAGCTAATCACATTTAGTATAAAAGGAACTGTTCACACACATGAAGAGGGACCTTTTCCCCACACACACACTCCGGGACAGACGTCTCACCATCCTTACTCCACTTTACTTGTTACTTATCACTTATCATTTATCACTCACTTATACCAAGTACTTACTCTCACGCCAGAGTTTTGTCTCAGATTAAAAACCCGAGGCGAGCTAACAGTGTTTTCTCTTATTTCAGCCTACAAGAAGAAGAAACTACCGCGGAGTCTCCTGAAGCTTAGGGTTGAAGAGCATCTATGAACATTTTCTCAAACATTGGTGCCATCCGTGAGACCCTTATACCAATCTACTAAGTTCTAAGCAATGGATGGTTGTATTAGGGATTCTCATCTCGAGGAAGGGAAAAACTTGAACACCGAGATATAAGGGACTAGGAGGACTCCTCAATGAGGAACCTCCATTCCCGCCGGACCAGTTCATGAAGGACTTTCTTCACCATTCTTGAAGCAAAACTTTGAGGTGTTAAGGATTGTGGTCAAGGAACTTGACAATATGGGCAAGGAGAAAGGAACCCCCCGCAGACTCTCGTGTGGAGGATCATGAGGTGCTAGATTGGAGGAGTCTCAAGTTATTCCATCCATGGAGGTCAGAGGATACTCCTCCTATGAATCAAGGTCATGTGAAGCACCATTTTCCCGGTACCCACTAGTTATCAGTTGCAGATATTTGTAAGTGCTTGAACTCTTTGTCTTTACGCGTTTTAAAACTGCCATGCGGAGTTAAAAAGCACATAAGTAGAGTTGTTGGTAGCGCAACTGATAATCTAGCCTTGGCCTTTTGCGAACGATGCATATTACCATATCTGGAGTTTATATCCAGACCTCACACCTAAAACACACGTCGTGCATGAAGGAGCATCGTGTTAGGCTTTCTAGGAGCATGTATAGCTTACATCTATTGGAATGATGATGTCATCTAGTGGAGTAAGAGTGTCTCCTCCGGAGGAGTCTCTCCTCCCTACCAGTCACTAGGCTTGACTTATACTATAAGCTTGTGCCATGATATTGCACCATGAGCTACAGTCTAAATATTTACACATGGGTGGTCGAGTACTCAACTTTAAGGGTATGGTCGTAAATAGCTAGTACGCAAAGGCATGAGAGTATGCAATATGTACTTTGTTACACGATAGGCCTCCGAGCCAAAGTCTCTTCGAAACCATCGTCTGGTCATTAACACGTGAATGTCTTATCTCACTCTCAGGGAGAGAGCTCATTAATGCCTGTAGGAGCTTTATCACCTGAATATTAGAACCATAACTTTAGGATAATGCAAAATTGTATGTATCGTATCTGGTGAAGTTATATTTCCTTACTCTCCAGATTACTCCGACCCTCAGCTCCTTAGCTTTCCCTCAGGTGTTGTTTTGAGTCATGACCAATAGCGCTAATCCCATGAGCATGCTCGGTTACACATTTATCAAGAGCGATATGAGCAGATTTATCCTTCGGGTGGAATGAATGAGAACTATGTGCTTCCTTCATAAAATTAGTCCTGCCACAGCGAAAGGTATCGAAACCTTCCAGAGGAGGAGATGGAGGCTATTCGCTTCTTTTCTGAGTTGGGATCTCCGATTATGCCCCGGATGAGGACTATTGCCTTTATGTCATGAATAATGGGAGGAAGCAGAGTCTCTGGAACAACCTTTGTTTGAGTTGTGTGATTGAACTTGTTATCACGAAACAATCAAATAATTTTGGATGGCTCGCTACCTCTGTGCGAAAAGGGTAACTCCTACTAATGTGTTCCCCATGGTGAAATTGTACCATCGGTGGTTAGGCTGAGCAACCTTTGCTAATTGAATCCGCAGCAGAAGGCCGGGAAACCTACCTTTCCTTTCGCGCGTATAGGCTACCGGATGATTAGCTACATCGGTAGCGGAATGTACACACACTATACCTACATTCCTGAGTTGGCAAGTTAAGCAACTCAAAGGACTAAGGTCCAGGATACATCACGAGCAGGCCGTACCCAAGGAGGACTTGCGCCTCTGGGCCTTATAATAGTAAAAACATATGGTTCAGTACTATATGGAAGGACACTTATGTGGTAGGAGGCCTCCTAAACATCTTAAGGATGGTCCACCTTGACTTAGTTTATGCACTTGTGATAATCCACATAAATGATTGACATCAAGGGTGATGATGCAATCTTTGATTGGGCTAAAAATTCAACTAACCCGTAGCCTCGCCCGGAATGGTGGAACAATCCCTCCGAAGTGATGGTAAAATAATCAATGGAACAATTAGTAACTAGCTCGTAACCTCCTCTGGAGTAGAGGAATAATGTCACCTCCATAGTGATGGTATAAACTCTGGTTGAGTGATCCATCTGGTGAGCTCATGGTCTCCTCAAGAGGAGAGAAATAATGTCACCTTCAAAGTGATGCTATAAACTCTGGTTGACTGATCCATCTGGTGAGCTCATGGTCTCTTCTGGAGTAGAGGAACAATGTCTCATGCAGAGTGATGGTACAACCTTTGGTTGAGCAACCTCAACTTAGCTCTAATAATTACTCTCCAGTAAGTAGATACACCGGATGGAGAAGGTAGAACGAGGATATTGACCCAAGTGGTGAAAGCACCAATGTAAGGTGCTACATTGGTATGCGTTGCATATAAGCAGACGCTACATCGGTATGGAAAGTAACGCAAAAATTTGAACTATTACATGGGAACATTGGTACAAATATACATTGATATAGTAAATTTACAAAGTATGGTTGGCATACAAAGATAGCGTTGGTATCATCGGTATGGTTATGGCCTGATGGAGCACATCCTTCTCAGGTTGTCCCAAACTCAGACATAGTCTGGCACACCACGTACCCCTTTTACCAAGCAAAAATTAAAGTCTAAACTAACTACTTATTACAAATTGGAACATCAAACTCCTGAGGGAACACATGGATCGAAGAGTTGTTTCTTCTTTATGTATGCCAGTGTAGGTACTCGGTCAATGATAACCTTGCATACGTTAGGATCCTTGAAGATTTTTGTATTCAAAAGCCCAAGATTTACAACATGAACTTCATCCCAATCCTCCCTCGTATATTTGGGAGGATTGCGGCTTGAACCTTAATCATAAGGTATGGCATGTAGTAAGGACTAGCAGCAGGGGGAAGAAGTTCCTTGTGAATTGTGTCTCCAGCGGTATCTCCTACTTTGACACGATAACAAAACCCAGTGTTCTCATTATCATCTTTATCAGTGAGTTCATCTTTATCTGACCCAACACCATCAAAATTCTCTCCTCAAGCAACCATATGACGACAAGAAAGGGTTCCGGAAAAGCAAAGAGGACGAGAAGGCAATGGATGATCGCGCTTGCTTTAAATGTGGGGACCCAAACCACTTTATTAGTAAGTGTCCCAAACGCGATGATCAAAAGGCATTCATAAGCGGTTCATGGGGAATGAGCGAGGAGGAGGACGAAGAAATTTGTCTCATGACAAATGACGAGCTATGTCACGAATACTATGGTAGCTCATCACTAGATGATGACTCATTGCATAATGAATATGATAAACTTTGCAAAATTAGTTTAAAAGTAATCAACAAAAACAAGTTTTTGAAAAACCAAAACCAACGTTTAGAAAAGGAAGTCATAGAGTTAAAGGCAAAATTAAAACGTATAGGAAAAGGGAAGATAGCAAGTGGCGAATGTGAACTTTGCGTTCAACTTCAAACACTAGTTGATCATCTAGACTCTAAGATCGCTAGAATGAACACTAATACCTTAGATATGATATTGGATAGTGTTAAAACAGGAAACAACCAAAAAGGTCTAGGTTTTCAAGAACTTAATCGTCAACTAGTGAAAACAAAGAAACACAATTCGTAAAGGCACTAGAAAAACAAACCATTTGTTGTCGCGGATCCCACGGATCCCACAAAAGTGGAACCGGCTAGTGTCTGACCAGGGATCTGTGGGTCTACTGAAGCAAACAGTGGTAATAATTTAGCTTCTTCATCTAGAACTGATTTTGTTATTGTTAATGAGAAGAAACCAACTCATGTTACCATTAGACAACCACCTCCAAGATATAATAAAAGTTTTACAAGAAACAAAGGTCCATCATTTTCAAAACTGAACACATCTAGAAGACCTAATAATGTTTATCCGAGAAGTAACCATCAAATGGGATGGAATCCAAATTTGCATAATGGCTTTCCATTTCAAAGCTTTGCACCATGGAAAGCATATTCACCTTATCCATATATGTCTAACATGAATGGAATGTTTAACACTAATGGACCCATGAACAAATGGGGACCAAACTTTTGAGTTAATTGTTTTCTTAGGTGTGCTTAAAGGTCGACCTAGATCCGGATAATTGGATCAAGGATAGCGGGTGCACAAGGCACATGACTGGAAATAAAGATTTGTTCTCCACATATGAATCCTTCAATGGAGGAAATGTGGTATTTGGAAATAGCAAAAGCAAAATCATCGGTAAGGTATGATTTCTAACAAATCTCTAACCATTAACGATGTGTGTCACGTAGAAAACCTAAACTTTAACCTCTTAAGTATAGGACAAATATGTGATAAAAAGTGCAACGTACTTTTTAACGAAACCGGTAGTAAGATATTGAAAAACGGTATCACCATAGGTAGAGGAATTAGGAAACATGGAGTCTATATCATTAGAATTGGTAATGAACCTAAAGACAAACTCTGTCTTACTTCTATGGATGATACTTCGACCTTATGGCATCGAAGATTGGGTCATGCCAATATGCGACTTCTTCAATCGCTATCATCCAAAGATCTAGTAAGAGATCTACCAAAACTAAAATATGAACATCACTTTTGTGATGCTTGTAACGTAGGAAAACAAGTCCACGCTAGTCACAAAGCTAAAAATATAGTATCTACAACTAAGTGTCTAGAATTAATACACATGGATTTATTTGCTCCATCCGCTATCCAAAGTTATGGAGGTAACTACTACACTTTAGTTATAGTGGATGATTACTCTAGGTACACATGGACTAAATTATTAAAGAACAAAACTGAAACGTTCAATAACTTTGAAATATTAAGTAAGAAAATACAAAGACAATTAGGAAGTCCTATAGTGTCTATTAGAACGGATCATGGTAGGGAATTCGATAATGAAGTGCAATTTGGTGCCTTTTGTGATGCTAATGGTATTAATCACAACTTCTCCGCTCCTCGCACTCCACAATCGCATGGGGTCGTTGAAAGAAAAAATAGAACCCTACAAGAAATGAGTCGCACCATGCTAAATGAGCAATCCATACCTCAAAAGTTTTGGTGCAATGTTGTTGATACCTCAACGTACATACTTAATAGAGTCTTAATTAGACCATTTTTAGGTAAAACTCCATACGAGTTACTTCGAGGCAAAAAGCCTACGTTAGACCACTTTAGAGTCTTTGGTAGCAAATGTTTTCTACTTAACACTAAAGATTACCTTACAAAATTTTATCCTAAATCAACCGAAGGTATCTTTTTAGGTTACTCTCCTAATAGCAAAGCTTACGTCATATTAAATAAATAAATAATGAAGGTTGAAGAGTCATTAAACGTAAAATTTGATGAGAGTCCACCCAAACCTACTCTACCTCTTGTCGATGACGAGATTGTCGAGAGTGAAGCCATTGTAATAAAGAAAAAGATAAACGAAGAAGAAGAAACTTTAAATGATGAAATCATAAATATTAAAGAATCCAAAGATCACCCCGTAGATAAGGTCATAGGAATGTTAAATGAAAGAACCTTAAGGTCTCAAGTACAAAACCAAAGTAGCCTATTTTGTTTTGTCTCAACCATAGAACCTAAGAATACACAAAAAGCCATAAAAGATGAAAGTTGGGTAATGGCTATGCAAGAAGAGTTAAATCAATTTGTTTCTAACGATGTTTGGACACTTGTCCCTCCACCTAGTAATCAAACCATAATAGGAACCAAATGGGTATATAAAAACAAGTTAGATGTAAACGGTGTAGTGTCTAGAAACAAAGCTAGACTCGTTGCCCAAGGGTATAATCAACAAGAAGGAATAGACTTTGATGAGACCTATGCCTCCGTGGCTAGATTAGAGTCTATAAGAATACTTCTTGCTTATGCTTGTGCTAATGACCTTAAGCTTTATCAAATGGATGTCAAAAGTGATTTCCTAAATGGTGTTATTAATGAAGAAGTATATGTAGCTCAACCTCCGGGCTTCATCGATTTTGAAAAACCTAAACATGTGTATAAGTTAAACAAAAGCCTTTTACTGTCTTAAACAAGCTCCAAAAGCTTGGTATGATAGACTCAAATCATTCTTAATCAAACACAACTACACCATGGGGTTAGTTGATAACACACTTTTTACTAAGAAAAGAGAGTCACATATAATCATTGTTCAAATATATGTAGATGATATTATATTCGGATCTATTTGTTAAGACATGTGTGATGATTTCTCTAAAATCCTGCATGACGAGTTCGAGATGAGTATGATGGGAGAACTTAGCTTCTTTCTTGGTCTACAAATCAAACAAGTAGAATATGGTATCTTCTTTAACCAATCTAAATACATTAAGGAGATGTTAAAGAAATTTGGTTTAGAAGAGTCAAAACCCATAAGAACACCAATGTCATCGACACAAAACTCACAAAAGATGAAGACGGAGAACCGTTGATAACACAAAATATCGTGGCATGATTGGTAGTCTTTCACCTCACGGCTAGTCGGCCAATATCATGTTTAGTGTTTGTCTATGTGCCAGTTTCAAGAAGATCATAAAACATCACATCTAGAAGCCGTCAAAAGGATATTTAGGTACATTAAAGTGCGACTCAATTAGGATTGTGGTATCCTAAGGTGCGGGGTAGAAACAATTGTATATGCAGATTCGACTATGCGGTGATTATGTTGACCGAAAAAGTACTAGTGGGTATGTAATTTTAAGGGATGTTGTTTAACATCTTGGTTCTCAAAAAGCAAAGCGGCATTGGCCATATCAACAAGGAAGCGAATATGTCTCCACAAGCAAAGCATGCCAACAAGCACTATGGATGAAACAAGTGTTGGTTGACTCGATATTCATCTAAGTGACATAGCCATTCTATGTGACAACAAAGGTGCCATCGACTTAAGCAAGAATTCGGTATTGCATTCTCGCACCAAGCATATAGAGATTCGTCATCATTTCTTAAGAGACAATGTTCAAATGGGGAACATCTCTATTGAGAAGGTAGCGTCCGAAGACAACATAGCCGACGTCATCACCAAACCGTTGAAGCGGAAACAATTCAACCTACTTGGTCTTGGTCTCATGGAACAATCGTCGTAACTTGCTTTTAAACTCTACAAGGTATGTAAACACTAACCTTCTTCCTTCTGAGTCTAGGATCTCTATTTCATGCACAACTCACAAGCAATACGGGAATTTTCAAAACCCAAGATAAGTTTTTACTAATAACTCGTACTTTCATAGTCTTCTCTTATTTTTTAAGACAAGTACCTCTTGCAAACACGTAATTGCATATTTATTTTTTAAGGAATGAACGTTTTATTCACACAAAGAAATCTCTTTTCAAAGTGTTTTCTAAAAGGATACCTCTTCCCGTATCACTTTCATAAAAGTCATTTCTCACGTCTAGGATAAATCGCTTTTTCATTATTAATACAAAGTAAAAACCCGTTTTCATTGCATCTCATGTCTTTTGAATGCTAAAGGGAACACATAACTAATATGTGTTTTCGGGTACATTCATTTAAGCAACAATGAATTAGGAGCACTCGGGTTATCTCACATAATAATGTACTTTTTTCACTTCTAGTTTATTTTTCTTTTCTTTTAGGAGTCGAGATAACCGCAACTCCAAACGGTTTGCATATAGGCACACACTAGGCACAAATGTTTCCATAAGGAAAATTTTGAGCTGCTGAATCACCGCATACCACGGATCCCAAATTTTAATGTCTTGGGCCGGATCCCTCAAGGGAAGGATCCATGGGATCCGTGAGATGTAAGCTAATTTTATCTTCTATTTTCTCACTTTGGATGAAAACTTCAATATTTTCATAATTTTTTTTAATCATTTCTTTTGGAGTATGTTACTTAATGCTTGTGTTCTCATGATCACATGCCTTAAATTCATATCTAATCATTATATTTTAATCCACATTTTGGGTCAAGCATTCATTACAATGCATTATTTTTCTATAAATAGGATTCCTAAAATGCTTGCATATTCATCATTCTCAACCTCACAAACAAAACATCATCATGTCATACAAAAGATCTTCCAACATAGATGAATCACCTAGTGCAAACAATCCCTTTCAAGGACTCCAAAATTTTGTCCTCCCACCTTCCAAAATACCACAACCAAAATCTGGGAAATCCGCACGGATTAGCATTCGGCCTTGTTGCTTAACAAAACCATCATCAAATGGTTCATCACCAACAACTCATTCACCACAAGATGCTTCCATTATAGCACCTCCTTCATCACCAACAAGTACACCAATTTCATCACCCATCAAATCCCCACCTAATGTCACTCTTTTGGAACTCCTTAAGACTCCAACAAGATCTCACCAAATCAAGCAAAAAGAACTAGTCTTTTTGACACCTCCCACTTCTCCAAACACAATCTTCAAAGACCTTGAAACCTCACCACCTTTAGCTCCCATTGTGTTACAAGAACATATAGGTTCTTTTCCACCACCACTTCCAAACATTCCGGATTTTGATCCATATTTTCCAGCTTTTCCACCACAACTTCCGCATCTCATAAATCAAAATAACCCGGAAAACTTTCGCACTCATTACCCACATCACTTACATTGTGAACATTGCCAATCCACTAGGGATCTTGCAATAGAAATTAGGGAAGAAATGCGAGTCATACTTAACCTCATCCTTGATCGCATTAACATCACCACTCATCAAAACTTCCATCCATAACCTTATGCAAGCATGGAAGGAATCATTTTTTTTTTACTTTTAGCATTTCTCTTTTGAGTCATTTTTAAGAACAAGTCTTGTTCTTAGTTTTACAAGCTTGTATGTGGCATAAATACCACTACATTTTGTTGTTTTATTACAAGGCCTTGTTTACATACCTTGGCTCCCAATCTTGATTCTCGTCAATCACAAGATTATTTATGCATGTTACTACTAACCCTTTCTTTGTAGGATTTATTTTTTTTTCTCACTTGACGCCCCATTCTAGGGGTTGCTACCGTCAAGGGGGAGTTTGAGATACGTGGACTGTTTTTTCACTCTTTATTTCTTCGTTAGGGTAACTTTTTGTTTCAAAAAAAAGGGGGAGAAGAAGTAAAACTTAGGCTTTCAAAACATACATCTAATCTTGAGTTTTACTCATCATAACATTATGTTTTGTCATCAACAAAAAGGGGGAGATTGTTAATACAAATAAACCATAAAAACGTTTATTAATATTTAGCGATCTCTTTGTGTTTTTTTGATAACAAATATAATGTTATCATAAGAAAAATTATAAGGATACATGTTATTTTTGTAAAGCATTTACATATAGTCATTTAATACAAATTGTTGTAATAAATCATTTGTTGTAATAGTTTATTAGGATGGGTAAAAACCACAACCCATGAACCATACCCATGGAGCATATTCATGACCCATGGTATTAACCCATGATCCATTGACTAGATGCATTGCATCTATTAGATACATTGTATCTAAATAAATAACCATGGACCAACCCATGACCCATGACCCATAACCCAAAAACCCATGGGCAAAGAGGAGCGTCTCACGGATCCCTGAAGTTACACTAGACGGATCCTTTAAGCAAGGGATCCGTGGGATCCGTGCAACAGCGGCAAGATTTTGCCTATAAATAGAGAGCCATTTCTTCGTTTTTACTCACCCCTCTTCTTACTAACTCTCTCATATATTCTTACACTCTTCTAACAAAAGATCACTTGATCTAGAGAGTTGTTCTTCTTTCTATTGTGATTCTCATATAGGTCCTTCTCTAAGGCGAGATCACGAGCATTTTACAAGTCATCCAAGCAAGGGGTCCTTGATTGATTTGTTCCTCCACAAGATTTCATTGTAAAGATCTTGTACTTGATATTTCACATATTTGTTGTGTAATAGTCGTGTTGGTTTGGTCCTTCGTGTTACTGAGACTCGGTATTTAGCTTTGTCACCGGAAAAGGTGTAAACAACGTTGTGAAGGCTTCTCCGCCAAGTTGAAGGAGTTTTTGACATAGTGCTTGAACTCTCGAGTAGGTGACTCGGGAGTGGAGTAGGCAAGGAAGGTATCCTTGTATCCGAACCAGTATAAATCGGTTGTGTCATTTATATTCCTTACTTTACTTTCTTTATTTGCATTACTCTTAGATCTATACTCTCTCTTCATCCATACGATTTCACACAACATCAAATCTAAAGTTTTTGGAAACTAACTTAAAATCGGCAAAACTATTTAACCCCCCTTCTAGTTTTCCACAAATTGAATTGAATAGAGGGAGATCTGATAACTTCTCAAAGAGGCCAAAGTAATATAAATACAAATGACTATTGTCAAGTATGTTATATCTCTTGGATATATCCTTTGTATTAGAAAGTATTTGCTCAATAAAAACAAAAGCAACAGTGGGCATTACTTCTAGATGAGACACCTCCGATCGAAATAAAATCAAATGATGAGCAACCTCCAATCGAGACAACTCTTTCTCACCTCCGATCGAGACAAATCTTCCTCACCTCCGCCGAGGAATACTACTAAACTCCGGTCGAGCCAACACCCTCTTGCGATATTTGGTCGATAAACTATACCCAAACTCCACTTAAGGCAACTCCTTCACCTCTGGTCGAGACAACTCTTCCTCAAACCTCCGGATGAAATAACTTATCCCAACCAAAACTTTTGAGTACCCTGCACGAAAGGAAAAACAATTAATGATCATCTCATGAGTCATGATGCACCAACTCATATAATGCATATCACGTAGTACAACCATTAAATTTCATATATGCTTTGGAATTATTACTTGTGCTATTTGTATTAACTAGCCATGGCAAGGGGAATTGGTAGTGTGTGACTCTTAAATTACTGATGGTGATCTTAGTGATCACCGGACCCTATACAACATGACTCAAGCAACTCCGCCTCTTTTCGATTTTTATTCTAGTTTGTCATTGCAGTGGACCTAGTAAAGAGTCCTTTACTATACACTTGAAATATATTTTCCTATACAATTGAAATACATTTTCTTACCACTGTAGTAACACTTACATATTCATGAAATTGTATGTAGTGTCATTACATTACTAAGTGATAGTACCAGAAGGGAAAAGTACTTGTGCAATGTTTGTGAAATATTTTGCATACAATTGTGTAAGAAAATGTCAGTATGTTCTAAGTGACAAGGAGTTATGTCAAGTGACAACCTAGTTGAGGTCAACTATATAAAAACATAACATGCTTCTGATGGAGAGGTGATGATTACCTCCGATGGAGACAACCTCTGGACGAGTCACAAACGCCGCAACGCCGCTCGAGCCAAACTCTTCCCAACCTCCGCTCGAGCCAAACACTCAAATACCTCTTGATGAACCAAATACCTCCGATTAAGACAACTCTTCCAAACAACTCCGATCGAAGTCACAAACCCTCCACCGATCTCAATTCCCCGACAAGATGGCCTAAC
The DNA here is from genome assembly GCA_022545495.1 of Chrysanthemum lavandulifolium. Classification (NCBI taxonomy): domain Eukaryota; kingdom Viridiplantae; phylum Streptophyta; class Magnoliopsida; order Asterales; family Asteraceae; genus Chrysanthemum; species Chrysanthemum lavandulifolium. The sequence continues at coordinate 107,099,448 of CM040238.1, read as the reverse complement.
CCAAAACTCCGGTTGAAACACTAGTACCCATCTCCGATCGAGACCTGGCTAACCCAACCTCTGATCGAGACGAATATATTCTGAGATAACCTAGTTTGAAACCTCTGGACGAGACACACCTTCACCTCCGTTCAAAACAAACTCCGCTCGAAACAGCTCCTAGAACTTCGACCGGTTCTTAGCTTTGAACGAAGCAACAACACCAAACCTACCCTCCGATTGAGCCTAGTCGCGAGATTCGCCAATCGAGTTATCCGATCGAGACCTTGATGTCCTCCGATCGAGACTGGAACACAGCGATAAACTCACCTCGAGCCAAACAAAAAAAAAGAATATGCTATTTTATGAATAAAAAGTGAGGACCAAAGTATTTTTACACAAGTTTTAAATGGGCTCCGGTGGAAACATTGTCATTGGGCTCTAAATGACAAATTGTCATATGAAACTCCGAACAAGGTATTAAATTCTAAACGAGAGTAAAGGTGGCACGGCTGAATTTTTTTGTAAGAAAAAGAGAGGTAATTATGAAAAGTAAAAGTAGTATTTATACTACTCCGGGAAGGACAAGGACTATGAGGCTTACATGACGCGGGCCCAACAAGCCAGGACATACTTGTCATTTATCCCAAATACAATATTTTTACTCAAGGCTGAGAAAGTAACGCATCAACACACCAAAACTCTTATATATTTCTAAATTTTATGTTCCGCACGATTTTGGTGCAACATAAACAACTCAATATATATACGAGCGTTCCTAAGAAAATAATGTCAATTTTTAAACAAGTAACTTAAACGACAAGACAAACTTTTTTCTCTTAGTCTAGTACCAACTCTTTGACAATTCATTGATACTAGACTGGGGGACATAATGAGGTATGTCCTCCTCCGGAAGAGACAATCACAATTAACTCCAAATATTTCTAAGACATAACCACTCTACTCGGGAAGCATGTCTACTCAGGAGGCAAGGTCTACTCAGGAGGCATTATCTACTCAGGAGGCAAGGTCTACTCAGGAGGCATTATCTACTTAGGAGAGTATGTCTACTCACGAGGCAATGTCTACTCATGAGGCATTGTCTATTCAGGAGAACATGTCTACTCAGGAAGCATTGTCTACTCATGAGAGTATTCCTGCTCAGGAGGTAGAACATTATCTCCATCAGAACTAGTACGCTGGCAACTGACACACATTATACGCTAATGTACGAATAGCACAGGAGCATGGTCCACAACTAGCATGAAGACAACTTTGACCCCGAAGACCGAGCCTGGTGCTCTTCAGCGCTTTAAGCGCTGCCCCTAGAAAACAACTTAGCTTCCACAAGGCTGGTGTCGTGGAGCTAATCACATGTAGTATAAAAGGAACTGTTCACACACATGAAGAGGGTCCTTTTCCCCCCCACACACACACTCCAGGACAGACGTCTCACCATCCTTACTCCACCTTACTTGTTACTTATCACTTATCATTTATCACTCACTTATACCAAGTACTTACTCTCACGCCAGAGCTTGGTCTCATATTAAAAACCCGAGGCGAGCTAACGGTGTTTTCTCTTATTTCAGCCTACAAGAAGAAAGAACTACCGCGGAGTCTCCTGAAGCTTAGGGTTGAAGAGCATCTACGAATATTTTCTCAAACATGGACCGAGAACCGAACCAGAACCGAGAACTGAACTGCAACCGACCCAACCCGAACTACATTTTAGAGCCGTAGTTTGGTTCTCGGTTCTTAGATATTTCAAATTTTGATTCTCGGTTCGATTCGGTCCAGAACCGCGGGTATCGGTTCCGAAACCGAAGAACCACCAGACATTCGAATACTTACTAGTTACTACCCATCAGTTATTTTCTTTTTAACAATTTAAAAACCTAAAGCTGGATTATTATAAACTTTTTTTAGACCCTCATATTTAGATATCACATTATCAGTCAAAGTCAACATCTAACGATGACGACTCTATCTCGATAAAAAGATTATAATCGAATTAATTAGTAGATATAGCGGCAAAAGTATAGTAATGCTTGCTCCTTTTGACAATTTCTACATAATAAAGATTGTGATATGTTGTTAAGCGCAACTTGGTCTATAATGCTTTTTCTATAAATTTATTAACATTAACAATTTGTTCAAAAAACTATACATTGAAATCAAGACACCGTATATCAACATCAAATTTATATTTTTAGTTGGCTTGTTGTTATTGATGACGTATAGTATGTACTACAGGCCTACTAGGCCCAATACATACTATACACACACTCTGGGCTCAGGCCCAATGATTACAAATCCTGGCCTCAGGTCCAATGATCACAAACCCTGGGCCTACAGTAAGCCTAATGATTAAATTGGCTACGGTCCAGACCTCAAGACGCACGCAAGACGCATAACGGGCTGAACCATCAACTGTTAAGACCTCTTGTGTCCACGTCCACGATTAACACGGAACCCTTGTCCGCCAAGGGTCCGGCTCCGGCAACGAACCACTACATGCGAGAATCTAGGATACCCTAGCGGCAAACCCCGCCTATAAAAGGGGCTCTAATCCCCATACAAGGTACAACAACTTTCTCTCTCATAATTACACACACATACTCCTATTTTCCCTCTCAAGAATGTGTACTTACTCTCACGCCGGAGTCTAATCGTGGGGTCCGTCCCCACAGTAAGACTAACGGTTTTCCTTTCTTGTGCAGGAACATCACTCTTATTACTTGGATTAGTACAAGATCAGCCCATCAAAGGTTTGCTGGCCCAGTCCGGCAAGCTACGTCCAGACCCATTATAACCAGTCGCACAAATTGTACTAACAAGTTGGCGCCATCCGTGGGACCCAGTACACAACTGCGTTCCAGAAAATACTCACCATGAGCACTCAATTTGGACCAACTCCTGCCTTCATGTCTATGTTGCGGAGTAGGGTAGAAAGAGAAAACCACACGGTCTCGACGGACCTACGTCTGACGCGGCCCTCCGGAAGTATTGTGATACATATTTCGACAAGATCTTGCCTATTGTGACGAAGAAAGTACATAAACGAGAAGAAAGAGCCAAGGCAGCAGAAATCCGGAAGGATTACCATGAAACCTAACATCACCATAGAGCGGAAATGCCAAGTGGAGATCTACGGAAACAACTCGAGGCAGCAAAATGGCGGAACACGCAAGGTGATGGTGGATGAAGACGTACCCGATCTAGGTCACCTAAAGGAAAAGAAGACGGAAGGGAAACAGTGTTCAAAAGGTTGCGCAAAAGTGTGTTCCACCGACTCGGAGATAAGGAGGAAAATGCTTCCGTATGTCCCAAAGACCGCAGGCAGCAGGTCCGCCACAATACCGGAAGAAAAGAGAGGGGCGACCACAGGAATTCTCAATCACAACCGGTAGGATCAGGATTGGTAAGGCACGAAACCGAAAAAACTCGGTCGCGAAAGGCGAATAACTGTTCAAGTGATGAACCTCACGGAAGCGGATGCCGAGGGTCTAAAGTCAAAAAGCGGAAGTCAAATGACAGCAATAACTGTGACCTGTCTAGACCTTGGGTTTTCAAGGAGATTGATCCGTTCACTCTACGTATCCGCTACTTCGAAATGCCCATGAAAACGCGGATGCCAACCAACGTGAAAACATATGATGGGAACGGAGACCCCGAGGATCATCTCAAAATCTTCCAGGCAGCGGCAAAGGTGGAGCGATGGGCCATGCCAACGTGGTGTCAGATGTTCAACTCTACACTAACTGGATCCGCTAGGGTCTGGTTTGACGACCTCCCACCTGAGTCGATAGATAGCTATGATAAACTAAAGGAAACCTTCTTGACTAACTTCCTACATCAAAAGAAATGTATCAAAGATCCTGTGGAGCTTCATCACATCAAGAAAAAGGATGGAGAGCTAACGGAAGACTTCGTACGGAGGTTAAAAGAAGAAACAAGACATAAAGGGAGCCCCAGAAATTATGAAGGTCTCAGGATTCATGCATGCGATCACTGACCCGGAGCTGATTAAATGGTTACACGACAGAATCCCGAAGTCGATGAACAAAGTAATGAACATAACTTCTTCCTTCCTAAGAGGAGAAGTAGCCGCAGGAAGTCAAGAAAGAAAAAGGCAATGGGTGCTAAGACCAATGGAACGAACAACAGTCAAGCATCGACGAAGTTTCAAAAAGGGGTTTAAGAATAAGCCAAGAATAAGAGAAAGGCAACAGGTTTCCAAACCACGAAGACCTCTCGAGGAAATAAGGGTGCAAAGGAAAGCAAGATCCACGAACCTTTTCCCAACCACGGTACCGAGAAGGAATTGAAGGAAATTGCATGAATTTCACGGAAAAGCAAGACACACCACAGAAGAGTGTCGCATTTGAAAAAGCAAAAAGAAGAAAAGAGGAAAGGACCAATGATAGAAGTTGATGAATAGCAAGAATAAGCTGAATCGCACACGCATCGAGGAAAAAACGGGAAAAGAACTGCAGCAGCAGAAAAAATGTAGGAGCGTATCAGGATATCCCTGACAAAGCGAATGAAGATCTCAACCATATAAAACCTCAAATAGAAAAGGCGAGGAAGAAAGTATAAACATTAAAAGGCGCATTGCCACTTCAAAACAATGAACCGCGAAAAGTCATGCGGAAAGGAGTAACAGTAAAGATGGAAACACACTACGAACGCATGCGGAAACAGTTCCCAGAGAATAAAAAGAAACAAAGACCCGTAACCTATAAAGAGTTAGCTTCAGAAGAAGTAGCACACCAAAAGAAGTACGCCAGAAGTTGCGGCAGACATGACATAATGAGCACAAGCCATGGAAAGGGAAATACTCAATAACAAAAAGGGCAAGGGCGGAGGCAAAAGGATAAACCTTATCCAGATAACAAGAGAGAGGAGAAAATCTGCAAGTACAGATATACGTTCCTTCCCAAGGAATATCATGTCAAATCAAGCAGAAGAATAGACACCCAGGGTACGAACCTAGACACGCACTAACCTACCAACCGGTAGAAAAAGACAAACACTAGCGCGTGAAAAACAGTAAAATCTTCGCTATAAATACGCAAAGTAAAAAAGGAGGACACAAGAAAAGCAAAACAATAACCATCGTTCTCCAGAACCAAACATTCCTAACAAGAAAAGTCTGAAGAAGCTCATTCCCATGGCAACATATTACCAACATGACAGCAGTAAAACCATACATAGCCCAAACCTTTATCACCCTCTCAAGAAAAATACGAAGGAGAACATAAAGAGAACCAAAATATGTTCTTAAATGACTACTAATAATACTTAGTCGTTCTAAAATGACGACTAATCACCCACCACCACAACACACCATAACGCCCCATCATTCAAACCTACTCCTACGGCGTTTGCAAGTACCTTGCCAATTAGGGCAGTGGCACCCGCGGCCGGAGCACTGCTGTCGATTAGACTCCCAGCAGCCATTGGGAAACAAGATCGAACAGGTGCTCACGGGTCAACTGCGGAGACAGCCGAGTCAAGGAGCCACGAGGGAAGTGAAATGGTAAGGGCGGGAATGATGGAGTGTAGAAAAGGATAGGTGCTCAGGGAAGGATAAGAAGAAACGCTAGGGGCAAGGAGCTATATCAAGCAGTCCCTAGCTATTAAGAAGCTTCCCTTACAACGGCAAGCAACAAAGGATGCAAACTACGCATTCATCCTATTGTTGTTGCACCGCCCGCAGACAAGCACATGTCTACCGACCGTAGTAAATCGGGTCGAGACGATGAACGTAAGCTAAAATGACCCGACTTTCAAGGGTGGGATATATATATATATATATATATATATATATATATATATATATATATATATATATATATATATATATAGAGTTAGGATCAAATAAGAAGAATAATTAAAATAAGAAGGATAAGAAGAAACCACAACCACACATTTTAGATGCACCTAAAAAGTGGATGCATGTCCTTCAAATTTTCCTCCTTATTTAAAATGTGTGGTTAGAATTACTTCCTACCATTCTTATTTTAATTAATCTTCTTACTAGATCCCTACCTATATATATATATATATATATATATATATATATATATATATATATATGAAAGCTACTCACAGCTACACTTTCAAAAACACGGAACTATCCGAAAAATGAAAGGTAAAAGCCTGGTAGCTCCTCAAGGATCATCGTCAGAAGAGAGTGACACGAGATCTTATTGGAAAAAGTAGCATACAAGGAGAGGATTCTAGCCCACGAAGAGAGCACGAATACTCACAAAGACGTTATCCACACCGGCAAAACCAGTGGAAAAACAACAAAGACAATAACAGAAGAGTCGCATACGGACGACAATCAAAACAAACTTCCGAAATAAGGAAATCTTCCAAGAAAACGATGTTCATCGTCAGCAGAGTTCTGAAAAGAAACACGGCTCCAGTAGCCACGGAAGTAAAAGAGTAAGACCGGTAGGAGGAAAGTATAAAATGTATTTGAATTTACCTATTTTTGTAATGTATTTAAAAATATGATCAATTAATAAAAAAATGATGAAGATTAGCTACCTTCATTATTTTATTCTTTAAAATGTTTTTATTTTTGTTGAGTGCATAAGACGCGCAAACACAAGAATTGGGCACGACCCAAATATGTTATTTCCGAATAACATAGAGTTATCACGAATAACATATTGGTGAACAGCATAATTACCAAAGTACGTAAGAGGTATTGCAAGCCCAATATTGGGAGGATAGCCCAAAATTATCCAAAGACTATTACAAACATGCATATCCGTATAACGTTAAAAATAGCACATACGGATAAAAAAGTGCGTGCTAAAAGACTATTACAAAACGTGCATATCCGTATAACGTTAAAATAGCAAACACAAAAATGGAAAATAGCATACACAAATAGCATCAAGAACTCGCATACGGAAAAAGTTGTGGCATAAACACAAGGTAAAAGAAAAACATGCGGAAATTGAAACAAAAAGTCGCATACAACTATCAGAAGCATCACAAAAGAAACAAAGACAGATATTGTTAAGATGATTACAAAGCATCTCAGAAAATAGAAAAAAACTAAGTCCACACTAAAGCAGTAGCACTCGCTTCGGGCTCGGACAGAACAGTGGAGACCTCGCTAACTCCAGAATGTGGATCATTCGCAACCTCAACAAGGGTGTTTGACAATTGACCCACCAACATCATAATCTTTAACAGAAAGAGGTCTCGCGGAAATATCAGAAGTGCTGACAGGAAGAGGCACAAGCGGCAAAGAAGTAGTGCAAACAGAAGCTAATTCACTAGCTGAAGATGTTTCCACACCCATCACGTGCGAGCGGATAAAGGATCAATGGAAGAGTTGTAAACATCGGAAACAGACAACCAATAAGCACCAAGGTGTTTTCTAACATGATCAACTCTCTTCTGAACAACCTCCAAAGAGCAAGACAAAGAGATGCTACCGATAACAACATTACTACCCTTATCATAAACAGGAATGATGAGTTGCTCAAAATCCGGCTGTAACCCCGCAATCATAGGAGCATTCGCGGAAGGCCCATCAATACGGAGAAGGTTAACTTCCTCGAATTAGAAATTCAACACCCCAGGCGGTGAATTAAAGTATTAGTCGAATTGATATCATTCTCTCTAGTGAGAAGTTACTACGCTAATGAGGAAGATTATTTTTTATCGTTTTTTTCGAAATGGAAAGGTACGAATCTCGGGTTTGGATTGGGGTTGGTATTTCTACCGATTACTTCTACTTATCTAATTATCTAAACTAAGGTGTATGTAGTCTATGTAATTGTGCTCGTAAGTTAAAGATGTGTTTACTTAGGTATTTAGTTAAGTATTCATCGCGTGTGAGGTCGGACGCTTATCCCTAACTCTTTGACCAAAGGTTATCGCCTACAAAATCTCTAGGTCTCTTACTCTTCGGATGGCTTAGCCTACAATGACTCTAGGTACTATATGTTCAACAAAGATTAATCAAGCATAACTACACAACCTATCGCAATACTAGTAAGATAAGAGACAACCAATCAAGATTTAATAATTATGTGAATTAGAAACTATAAATACCTCAAGTATATGTAACCTCGTAGTCCAAGGTGGAGGACGGAGAGTTGCCCGAGCTCATAATAATATCTTTCACATAATAATTCTTTCACTCACTAAGTTCCCTAAACCTCTAACTTTCTCTCTAGAATTCCATCTATATGCTACTTTGTGTTATGGTTTGATGTGTATGTGAAAAGTTATATCTTACAATTGGTATCAAGAGCCATGGTTAGATCATATCTTGCACATCTTTGGATTTATAGTGGTTTTAGGTGGTTTTGAGTTTGAAAAGTATAGTGGTTTTGCATCATTTGGGTGATTTCTTGTGTTAAAGTTTGAATTTTGTTGGTACTTTTATGTTTAGAATCATCACAAGTATTTAGGTTTTCATTTGGTAAGCTTGAATCATCTTGGTTGGGTTGTTTTGGATTGAAAAGTGATGTTTATATGGTTTTCAAGCTAGCGACTTAGCTCACGGAGTATTTTCTTGGTAGCGACTTGCTTCACATTTTGTAGCGACTTACGCCGTTGGAGCTAGCGAGTTAGATCTAGCGAGTTAAAGTACAAGTAGTGGACTCTCCACCACGAGTAGCGACTTGGTGGTAGCGACTTGGTCTCAGAGCGAGTTGCTCTTTAGCGACTTGTATCTCTAGCGACTGTGTAGCTTAATTGTCGCCAAAATTTGGCTAGCGACTTGGTCTCAGAGCGAGTTACTACTTAGCGACTTGCTTTCCATCTAGCGACTTGGGATTCTAGCGACTTAGTCTGTCTAGCGAATTATGAGTTAGCGACTTAGTGCATTATTTTCTAGCGACTTAGTGCATTATCTTCAGCGACTTAGTTCATAATCTTCTAGCGACTTGAGTGATTGTTTACGGTTTTCTCTTGATTTAGTAAAACCCATGAAAGAATCTATTTCCGGTTGAATCATAGAGTTATAAAATCCCGTATAACTGTTAATATGTCTACCAACGTCCCTACTGTCATCTCCATCGCTGCCGAGGATGTACAAGCAATGGCTCAGATACTCGTCCACCCATGCTTGATGAATCGACTACGACTCTTGGGCTCAACGAATCGATTGTATTGCCTTGAAAGGAAAATGGTCTCAACATTCTCAAATCCATTGATGAAGGACCATATCGAGTTGAGACGACTAGAGACATACTTGATACTAATGAAGATGGTACTCTGCTTACGGAATGGACAAACCTAAGATGTATGATGAGCTTGATGATAAGAGAGAAAAGAGATTCGATGCGATATCGTGGCTTCAAACATTGTTCTTCAAGGTCTTCCTAAAGACATCTACAAGTCGATCAATCATAACATCAAGCAAAGGCGTTTGGGATAATGTTAAGATGCTTCTCTCGTGTTCGTAACTAACTATGGAAGACAGAGAATCCCAACTCTATGATTTAATTTGAGCACTTCAAGATGAAACCGATGAGAGTGTCTATGAGTACTATGTGAGATTTCATAAGTTAGTGAATGACATGAGGAACATCGAATGACTATGCCTAACATTCACTCAACTCAAAGTTTGTGAACAACATGAATCCCGAATGGCACAAGTTTGTCACGGTTGTGAAGCTCACTAAAGGATTGAAGAATACAAACTATGAGCAACTCTATGCCTTCCTCCTTCGAATGAGAGACATGCTATGTTTGAAAAATTGATTCTCAATCGCTCAAAACCAACCAGGAGAGACAAGCTCGCCTAATGACTCAACAAACCTTCTACTCAAACATCGGAATCACAACCAAAGCATCACAAGTCATACCCTGGGGAATGGTAATCACAAACTCATTCCCGATCCCATGTTCAAACAAGTCGATGCCGATGCACACGCTGGTAACATCATTAATCAACTAGCTCTTCTCATTAGTCAAAACATGAATTCTCCCACAAACCAACAACAACCTCGAATCGCATCTAACCCACATAATCAAGCCATCGTTAAAGATGGAAGGATCGTGGTGCAACCAGCTCAGAAAGACAAGATGATCGGGGAAGAGGTGGAGCCGGGAGAGGTTATGTTGGCAACCGTAATCGAGGAAGAAATGGTAACCAAGGTCAAGCTAAGCCAATCAAATGCTATAACGTGGTGGTGAAGGACACATTGCAAGGAACCGCACATCTCCAAAGCGCCCATGTATCGCCGATTACCGAGAGATAAGATGTTGCCGGCACAAGCTCGTGACAATGGTGCTGCGTTGGATGAAGAGGAATTGTTGTTTCTTGCCGAGGGCAATGCCAAGACCTATGATGCGATGTGGATGAGCAACTTATTCAGAGATAGGTCACAATCATCGAATGCCTTTCAAGTCGCCGATCGTGATGCATACGACTGATGTAGATGATGGACCCATCGCACACACAATCTTTATGGCTAGCATCTCTCCAATGGTTTCTCCCAATATCTCTTCTTCACCACAAGTGGCCCATCCAAGGACAAACTCATCTCGAGGTATTAAAACTATACGATGATGTCGATGTGCAATGATGCATGACAAAGTACAATCAATCAAACTATTGAATCAAACGTTGAAAATATGGGTAATAACAATATTGTCCCATACGATCAATACGTGAAACAAAGTGAAAGTGAAGTTGTACCAAGTGATGCATCTTCTGCATCAACAATGACTATGTCTTTGATGAATACACCGCATGTGCTCCCGATGATTCCATAATTTGAACTAAATGCCTATAAGGAACGTGTTGCTATTTATGAACAACGTGCAAAATTTGAGTTGACTACTCGTGAGCGTGAAATGGATGTCCAAGTGAGTACAAGAATTAGAAAAGTAAGTTTAGAGAAGAAGTATTGAAACAAGAATTAAATTCCTTGCAAGAAAAACTTTCTAAAACAAATTAAACAAAACAAGAACTTCAAGAAAATGTGAAAATGCTTAGCAAGAATTTAATGCAAAGGAATCAAAACTCTTGAGAGATTTTTCTAATCGACAACTTTGAAAACAAACTTGAAAACAAGTTGTACATACAAGGAAACACCATTCGATCGCTCACATAGTCACCAAACATCGAGTCTTAAGCGATAAGCATAGCATTCCCTTGTTGAGGAACCAAATCCGAGGTAATTAAAAGGCTAGAAATGCTCATAAGGTGCTTTATGATGGTGATGAAACTTAAGCCTAGACAGAAACCTAGTTGCGTTGAGTGCACCGAGGAAGATAAGAAATCAAATGAAATCACTAGGAAAAGATGAATAAGAAACAAAATGATCCCAAATGCAAAGAGAAAACATAATTATCACTCCTCATGATTACAAGAAGGAAAACTGGATTTCCTTGAACAAGTTTAAGCCTCGGACTTTGTTGACTCCGAACAAGCCTTCGGAAAAGGATTTAGATAAGCGAAGCGGAAAATATTGTTGAAACAAACCCTCCCTTAGGAAAATGCCTAGAGCGATCGTGTATCCTCCTAATACACCAATGCATCTTGTACCTAGAACAATTGCCACTAAAAGCAAGACATTAATTAGTCAATACGTTATATTTCAACTATTTGTTGATTTTGAGAAAACTTGCAAGAAAAGGATCACACCCATGTGTATAATCAAGGAGAAAGGGTTTTGAACAAATGAAAGAATGTTATTTAATCGAGGTCATGCCCTTCTTTAAACTTCTAAAAGATCATTTTGAGAGTCTTAAAAGGGATAGAAACCGATATTAAGGGAATGGAAAAGGAATTTGATGCAATGGTTGTTGAAGTTAGTGACTATGAGCGTGCAATCAAATATAATGAGATTGAGAGAAAGAACCGCATACATTAAATGAGAATCTTATTATCGAATGTGTTGCTCAAGATGTCTTTTTCATCGCTTCAAATTGCTCTATTAATGCTTCCAAATTTCATGAACTATCTGTGGCCTCGAAAGTCTCCCATGATCGTGTCATTGAGCTTGAAAAACCAATTCTAACCTAAATGAGAAAATTGAACCGATGATCACGACAATTTGGTTAAACATTTTTCTAAACTAGAAGTTGAGTATTTTAATCTACAACTAAAATATCAACATCTCAAAGAAAATGTCAAAACTTCAAATATCAAGACATCTTCGATGCTCCGAGTTTGATGCGCTTTTCAAATTAACAAACGAGATGAACAGATTCAAGCTCGGTGTAACACGATCGTAAAGTTGAAAGCCCAAATCTCTCAATTAAAGGGTCAAACGAACAATATGACAGCTCCCAAATGCCTCCTCCTTTAGATTCTCGAATTCTCAAACGTTTCATCTTCAAAACCTAGTAAATGCTTTACAAAAGGAAAACGAAAGTTTCCTAGAAGAAAATGAAAAGGTTAAACGTCATTTCAATGAGTTATTTGAATCAATTAAAGTCACTCAGAATAAAAACAACGAACAAATAGCTTCATTGCAAAAGGAAATTGAGAATCAAGAGTCGTAAAAGGGAAAATGCCAATGACCAATGGGAGAATGTTGTATCAAAGGTTCACTCTTGTAATAAATATGCTTTATCTCGTGACATATGTCCTCCTCATCTAAGGAACAACAAACTTGCCATTCAAACATACTTCTCATCCCTTAAGGATTGCCTAGAATGTCTGCGTGAGATTGTTGAAGAGGATAAGCTAGAGAAACCTCATGATAATGCAATTGGACATGCATGCTTATATGCCAAACGATCTCAAGAAATCTTAGAATGCTTGATCACAATATGCCCAAAGACATTAGGTGAGAGAGTTAACCTTTGATTCCATGCTCGATGCCTAAGGCCAATATGATATGCACTCGATTCCCAATGTTTTGAATGTGAACCGTAGTGTACCCTTGAGTAGTTCGATTCTAGATCCGTCAATGCTAAGAGAGAGAACTCAAAGATGCCTTCTAGGAGTACTAATCTCAAGACTCTAGTTTTAAGAAAGTGAACCTTAGTGCACCGCATGTAGTTCAGATCCCAAGACATCTAAACAGTGGTGCAAAGAGTAGTAAACCAAACTAATGTTCCCATTCCTCTACAGAGTAATCGGTGACATTAAAGGGAGCAGTCAAAGTCTCAAGACAATACAAGGAATGATAGGACCGCAAGCTAAGAATGTCCATCGAAAAGAGTAGAAGAACAATCTAGGAACTTTATGTTTGAATCGAATAAAACGAATCGTGTTGATTCTAGTATTAGCCATAGGCGCATCGTAATTAATTCAATTCGATACTATTTGCAAACCTTGTACCGATGTCCGCTTGAATTCGCTTCTAATCATGAATGTGGTGTTAATGTTCGCCCAATGATGTTAATTGTCCAGATTAATATTGTTAATGCTAAAGTTCATGCTAGGAAGGCTAAAAGGCAAAACGTAAGAAAGTTAGAAAACAAAGGAAACCCACGGGAAGAACATTCAAGAAAATAGGCTTTTATTGGACACTGTTGGTCTTAAGACTAATCGATAATGCCCACTAGAAAATGGATGCCCACCGGTAGAACTATTCCTTAAGAAGTGATCACACCGTGAATGTGGCTAATATCGACACTAGTATCGCATCTATTCACATCGATTCCATTGCCTCACTTTTCGATATGAATGCTTCTATTTCGATGCGGGTGTTCCAAACATTGTTACTAACCAAATGGAACCCATTCTTGCATGGGGATCCCAATTATCCGCTTATCCATTCTTGTCTCGTGTTCAACCGCAGATCGCTCAAATCGCTCGTGGTACCGGACTCAGCCGTTCCAAGCATATGACCGAGACCGGTCGCGCTCATGAACTTCGTGAGCAAATTCATCGGACCGTTAGATTTGGTAATGATCATTTCGGTGCTATTATGGGTTATGGAGATTATGTTGTTGGTGATAGTGTCATCTCTAGAGTGTATTATGTGGAAGGTTTAGGTCATAACTGCTCTCTCGCTGGTCAATTCGTGATTCCGATCTAGAAGTAGCCTTCGAAAACATACCGCTTTGTTAGAGATCTTAATGGTAAGGAACTGTTAAAAGGAACTCGTGGCTCAAATCTTTACACCATCTCTATCGATGACATGATGAGGGCCTCCAATCTGCTTGTTATCAAAGGCTTCTAAAACAAAGTCATGGTTATGGCATCGTCGCCTCAATCACTTGAACTTCGCACCATTAACGATCTTTCCGTAAAGGACTTAGTTGTAGGTTTACCTAGACTAAAGTATGAAAAGGATCATCTTTGTTCAAGATGTCAATTGGGGAAAAGCAAGAAGTATGCCCATAAACCCAAACCTACTAACTCGTCACGTAAGTTCTTCATATGATTCATATGGATTTGTGGACCAATGAGGGTGCGTAATATCTTTGGGAAGAAATATGTGTTAGTTGTGGTTGATGATTACTCTAGATTCACCGGGTCAAGTTCTTAAGGACAAAGGATGAAACTCCGATATCATCATCAAACTCATCAAACAAATTGCAGTTCGACTAAACAAAACCGTCGAATTATCGTAATGCATAATGGAACCGAGTTTGTCAACAAACAACTTAGTGAATTCTATGAAAGCGTTGGAATCACCATCAAAGAAGTGTTCCACGAACCCTCAATGTAACGGAGTAGTTGAAAGACGAAATCGTACTTTTGTTGAAGCCGCTAGAACAATGCCGATATACTCAAAGGTTCCAATGTTTCTCGGGTCAAGCAATTGCCACCGCATGCTACACACAAAATCGCTCCTCGATTCACACTGCTCATGGAAAAACTCCATATGAACTTGTCCACAACAGAAAACCTAATCTATCTTTCCTTCGTGTGTTTGGTGCATTGTGCTATCCAACTAATGAGGGTCAAGACTTAGGCAAACTTAGGGCCAAAGTCGACATTGGAGTATTTGTAGGATATGCATCAAACAAAAGGGATACCGAATCTACAACAAAAGAACCCAAAATATCATGGAAACAATTCACGTTACGCTTGATGAGTCGACCGGTCAAATGGCTCTCGGACACCCACTCAGACCCGCACTTCAAAACAGTCCCATTGGTTCATCCCTTGTTCCAAACTCCTCTCAAGAAACTCCATATGTACCTCCATCCAAGATGATGTAAAGAAATTGTTTGATCCTATGTTTGATGAACTGTATGATTCAATTACTAATGAGGTGCCGATCCCTACAATGAGGTTGCTCATATTCCAATGAATGAAGTCAATCCTTCGCCTCAATATCTTTAAGTCAAGAAGCACCGCTCACGATCCTTCGCCTCATCAACAAATCATCATTCTTCAAATGTACATCATGGAAATGTTTCGCATCAATGATGAAGTTAATCCCTTTGCTACTCCCGAAGATGCTCCATTTGAAAACATATTTGCTACTCCCGAATCATCATCGTAACCATCTTCTTCGGAGACATCGACTCGCCTACCTCAGCCTCAACAAATGCCACATGAACACCTCGTAAAATGGACTCACGATCATCCATTAGACAACATCATTGGTAATCCTCTCGTCCCGTATCAACCCGAAACAACTTGCAACAGATGCCTTATGGTGTTTCTTCAACTCCGTACTATCTAAGATCGAACCAAAAGATGTTAAAACCGCCATGAATGAAGACATCGGTTCAATGCCATGCAAGATGAAATTCATGAGTTTGATCGTCTTGATGTATGGGAGTTAGTACCGCCCAGATCGTGCTATGATTATAGCTCTAAAATGGATCTTCAAAGTAAAACTTGATGAGCATGGTGATGTGTTGAAGAACAAGGCTCGATTAGTTGCTAAAGGATATCGTCAAGAGGAGGGTATAGACTTTGAAGAATCTTTTGCTCCGCTTGCTCGAATCGAGGCAATCGTAATCTTTCGCTAACGTCGCTAGTAAGAACATGGTAGTTTATCGATGGATGTAAAGACGGCATTTCTAAACGGAGATCTTAAAGAAGTCGCTCACGCCGCCCAACCAAGGATTTGTGAATCAAGAGCATCCTACTCACGCTTATCGCTTGAAGAAGGCTCTTTACGGTTTAAAGCAAGCTCCAAGGGCATGGTATGATACATCACAAAGTTTCTTCTATCAACCGGATTCATCAAAGGAGCGATTGATCCTACATTGTTCACCGTGAAGTCGTGCAAACATTTGATTCATGTTCAAATTTATGTTGATGATATTATTTTGCCTCGATCGACCCAATGGAATGTGATCGTTTTTCAAATGAAATAAGTTCAAAGTTTCAAATGTCAATGATGGGACAAATGTCATTTTCTTGGGATTACAAATTTCACAAAGTCCCGGAGGCATTTTCATAAATCAATCTAAATATGCAATGAGATTTTAAAGAAATTTGGATTTGATTCAATGACCTCGATGACACCCCCATGATTGACCGAACCAAACTAGATGAGGACCTCTCGTGGATCATGATTGACCAAACGAAATATCGGAGTATGATTGGATCCCGATGTATCTCATCGCTAGTAGACCGTACATCTTGTTCATTGCTTGCATGTGTGCTAGATACCGTGCTGCCTACTAAAAAGCACCTTGAAGCGCTTAAACGGGTCTTCGGTATTCCAAGGAACCATCAATATGGGACTATGGTACCCAAGGACACCGGTATGTCACTAACGGCCTATGCAGATGCCGATCATGCAGTTGTCAAGATACACGTCGATGTACGCCGAGGTGCTCGATTTTGGGTGATAAGCTTGTGAGTGGTCTTCAAAGAAGCAAATGAGTACTTCTATTTCCTCTACAGAGGTTGAATACATAGCCATGTCATCTTGTTGCGCTCAAATCTTATGGATGAGATCTCAATTATCCGACTATGGCTATGAATTCAACAAAATCCCTTTGCATCGTGATAATAAAGTGCTATTGCTCTCTCATGCAACAACGCTCAACACTCAAGAGCAAAGCATATCGACATTCGACATCATTTCATCGGGAACAAGTAGAAAAGGTGTGGTGGAACTATATTTTGTGAGGTCCGAATATCAATTAGCCGACATCTTCACCAAAGCTCTTCCAAGAGAACGTTTGAGTTTATTCTTCCACGCCTTGGCTTGAAAAGCCTTCAACCGTAACACTCAAACGCCTTCGGGAGGAAGACGAGGAGTAAAGGTCTATCTTCATCTATCTCTTGTAAATAGTTATTTGAAAACAAAATACAAAAATATAAAACTTTCAAAATCCATAAAAATTCAAAAAAAAAAAAAAAAAAAAAAAAAAAAAAAAAAAAATTGTCTTTTGTCATGTTTCTCTCGATTCGATAATATCTACGGTCTTGATGTTGTCATTCAAAGAATGACACGGACTTTAGATGTTGCTCGAATTTTAAAAAAAAAAAAAAAAAAAAAAAAAAAAATTGGGAGAAAGAGAGAAAATGGTTTATTGTCATTTTCAGCAATAACCCGGTTTTAATAGAAAGAACAGAGCCATGTCTTAACATGTTTTCACATTCCATGCTCGATTCTATAAACATTTATCTCCGAAAACCAAATGCTTTGAAAAATAACCCGATCTCTATTTTTGATAATCATCTCGGACTTATTTGTCAAAATCTCTATCTCTCAATCAACAACCTATGTCATTGATTGAGGGGAGAATGATTTCAATTAAATCAAAAAGTTATTTGGCATTAAATTGTTTTCAAAAGATATACATGCATGTTTTATCAATGGAGTTTAAAGTCTTAAAATCGATCCTTATCGCTCAAACGCTTTCACAATCAAGTCACAATTCTCCTTAAAAGCTTTCAAAATCAATTTAATCTATACGAGATCACAAATCTCAAATGTTTTGATAATTGTGATCGGGGAGAATGTGTGATTTAAATTGGATTTAAACCGATAATTGGTAAATGGTTTCATAAGAGTGTACATGTTGTCCTTCCCACATGTGACAAACGATTTCAAATTTTCCATGCACATGTTGAGGGGAGCATCTATATTAAACCTTTGATTTGAAACGTGATCATTCATCCCATGTGCAGTTCCTCTAGTATGTGCAAAACTCTTTTCAAACCTCGAGGCACATATTGAGGGGAGCAAATTTATGGAAACCTCATCCTTCCCGGAAATGCTATATCTACTTGATTTGATGTAGGAAGCGATGTTGATATCTTTAGAAAATGGTAATCAAAGAAGTTAATTCTTTCTCTTGCCTCCGTGTGCAAAACATTTTCAAATACTTGATGCACATGTTGAGGGGAGTTCTCGTTCTAAAATATCAAAACAATTCAGTACAAAATGCTTTGATAATATATCACAAGTATCCGAATTGATTTTCAAATGGTTTTCAATTGGATCCAATGGCGTATTTAACAATACCAAATAGACCGACCAACTTTACTTTATGTACGGTGATATAAGGATGATAAGGTTAGGTATGTGTTCCCATGATCCGCCTGTAACCGGAGGGATCTACCCAGGACAATCCACTAGTTAGTGTAGAAGTCCTTAGGTATGATGATAAAAGGAGAAAATGAGATATGGGAAGAGTGCGGACTAAGACCGAGCTAGTAATCGGAATAAACCCAACAAGGTTCTAGCTATGAAGTCTCGGTAAGCATGAAGGGGTTGAAGAATTAAAAAGAATTGAATGAGAAAAGGGTGAAAACAAATAGCCTCCATTTATTCAACCTTAGGGCAAAAACCGGGTTCAATTCATATGCTACTAATGGTAACATCGGTATTGAAGACAAGACGTCATGGACCCAAAGGACGACCGCACTTCAACTTTCCAAACCACTCAAGTTCCTCTTAAAAGGACTTGTTTCATTCTCACGGGAACCGACATTATCTATCGACTTTCTATTAGAGATGGTTGATATTGAAGAAGGAGACCTCTCCCTAGTCTCCGTCATAGGATCCAAATATGCACAAATTGAGTCTAGAGCCACGAGATCATCAATAAATCTCATTAGGACACTTTCAATGAAGACTCTGCTTCACACAATGTGGAAAGAGAGATTATATCTTGAGTCCCACGATTATCCTTGTGGTATTGCGTAACATCCGAGTGATGTGTTTACATATTCACAATGAAGATGGAAAGCCTTCGAGCCAACATCAAACAAGCTCCCGGTAGGTGGCATGTGAGATCTATTATATAGATCAACCATGTGACAACCGAATGAAACAATGGGGCGATTCAATCTCTTGAATCAAACCCGGTTCAAAGTTATGGATTGACGGATACCTTTGAAAACCGGTCTTTGTGCTTAAAACTCTTTTCTTTAGCACATCGATCGTGTACTCAATTTTCAAACCAAAAGGTATTTTTCATGATTGATAATTGATTTTCAATAAAACCTTCGTTGTATTGCAAAAACAATTTCTATTGAGCAATACACGATTGTTTTTCAAATCTCTTTTCATCAATCAATGGACTTAAAATTATTTGGTTCACTCACTCCGTGTTGTCTTCTTTGAGACGTTCGGTTTGAGAACACTAGAACAACCGCGAAACCCCGTCAAGGAAATTCTTCGAATTATACCCGATCACAGTAAGACATGTATCGATCAACGGGAACCGTGGGCCGTGTACTCAATTCAACGAAGTGATCAAAGACACTTTCGTGCGATTTATTGCTAATCGTTGTATGCGTGTACACCCGACGCTTGCGGTGATCGTAATGGAGCGGTCAATCCATAGCCACATGCTCACTTATCACATTCAACTCAAAGAAATCATGATTAGTGCATCAATGACTCGATATTTTCACTCCATGCTTCGCTCACGCCATTATCATGATTCAACAAAAGCTTCCGCTACTCGATGTGAAGATTTCATGATCCGAATGTGAGCATGTCGGTCCTAAAGTCACAACATCACATAATACCAACACCACAAAGGATGTGTCGAGATTGTTGATAGTGATGATCTCAAAAGATGGCTCAAAATGACTATCACGTGGATCAAGAAAAGACCTCCACTTGAAGTAACCAAACATGCAATGTGAAGAATCAATGACTACGAGCTTAGGTGCAAAGGACTACATCAAGAATGCAAGATCAATTGATTAATGTATTATCGAGTTGTATTCAATGTAATTTTGGTACATGATTGAGGTGACCTCCTGTGGGAGATTGTTAGGAATTAGAAATTCCGGTATTAAAGAGTCGGTCACCTCAAGTATATGTAATCGTTAGAAAGCTCGTGAGTCGTAGTAATTCTTAAGTTAAGTAGTATTTAGTTAAGTATCACCGTGGAGGACGGACGGTCTTTACCCACCAGTATGCCCGATCCATGACCCGATGTGTGGCGATTTATGTAAGACTATAAATACTCTACCTCCCAAGGTAGAGTTGGAGCTCATAATAATATCTTTCACTTTCTCTCACTAAGTTCCCTAAACCTCTAACTTTCTCTCTATAATTCCATCTATATGCTACTTTGTGTTATGGTTTGATGTGTGTGAAAAGTTATATCTTACAAGTTTCATATTCCCTAAGCAAACACACAAGTAAATTAGCGGGACATGGGAAATATGCAAGCATACACACAAGTAATTGAAGACATAATTGAATTAATGAAGTAAAACACTTATCTTGATGTAAGATAGGTATGGAACCCTAAAATCTGTACAAGACAGCCTTGGTTCGGTTTAGGTTTTACCCAAAAGACTACACACCGAAAACTAAAAATTCGGATTCTATATATAAGATTACAAATGCGACGCGCCACCTTTGATTTGTGACGCCGTCGGTCGCCGTCATTAGGGTTTCGTCTTGGCCACGTTAGTCTTGCGACGGCGTCACCTTATGCTTGTGACGCCGTCCCTTCGGATCTCGACGTCGTCGGATCAAATCTAGGCCGCCCGAGTTGCGACGACCTACCCTTTAAAACCCAGGTCGTCACTTGTAAATAAGCAATTTAGCTAATGAGCCGTCACAAAAGTGGTCCGACGGCATCGCAGATAACACCGACGCCGTCCCTTTTAGTTTTAGCACCTGAGTGTCTCGATTCTTGACTTTGGCCATTTTCTTCAGATATTCACAGTATTTTCGTCCGAATAAGTGTCATTCCAAAGATTTTGCCTTCAAGATACCTAAAAGTGAAAAGGAACGATATTAAGTAATAACGGATACAAAAGTGATCAAATAAGGGCTTAAACGACCCCTCAAAAAGGTACATTTTAAAACCTTATCAAATATCTCTACACTTGGTATTTGCTTGTCCTCAAGCAAATGTGCTTTTAGCCAATTAATGTATAAGTTAGGGGTCATGAAGCATTGGTTTAGAACAATCCACAACACATATAAGCCCCGCAAAAGTCATAACAAGCACGGAAATTACATACTAGCACCTCACATGGGGTGTTTGGATACACACATCTCTCGGGTGTATATGAAATATAACAAGTTGGAAATGGAAGATAAACACTCATTAACCTGTCCTAGTACATAGATCACCATAGGCTTGAGACTAGATCAAACCTCCATCGCTTTGGCGTAAGCACCTAGGGAAGACTATCAAAGAGGTCTTTTAAAGGATTGTAATGTTAGGCTTACGGTAGGGAAACAAAGGGTTTGGTGGGATAGGCTATTTAGTGGTGGCAAGTCAAAAATCTTTATGTTACAAGTAGGGGTGTGCACGGTTCGGTTTGGGTCGGTTTTTGGCTAAAACCGAAACCGAACCACAATGTTCGGTTTTTGTAAAATCCCAAACCGAAACCGTTCGGTTTTTGGCGGTTCGGTTTTTTCGGTTTGTTATCGGTTTCGGTTCAGTTTTTCGGATTTTTCGGTTTCTAACCGTTAATATTTGGGTATGGCCAAATTACACCAACAAACTTGTTTTACGTACAAAATTAGTTATTCTTCTTTACTTTTTTCAATCTAAGCATAATAATGTTTATTGCATAATTATACAATTACAAACATATAAATGAGACATACATATACAAGTGAACATACACGTAGTATAATCATTATCGAATAGTTATTGATATATTCACACAAAACACGTGACACGACAAACACACATATAAATATAAACGTTAAGATAAATATATTATAAATCCACTAACAAAATGAATATGAATTTATAAATTTGATTTATTTAGTTATTTAATTATATTATATTAATTAGATATTATTATATAATAAAACTGGTTCGGTTCGGTTCGGTTTTTGCGGTTTGGTTTTTGGACGAAAACCGAAACCGAACCGCATTTTTCGGTTTCTAAAAAATTGAAAACCGAACCATCGGTTTTTTCGGTTCGGTTTTTTCGGTTTCGGTTTTTTCGGTTTGTTTTGCTCACCCCTAGTTACAAGCATGCGAAGAATGGCGTTGCTAAGCCAAGACTCGACACTCTAGACTCTAAATAAGCGAAACAAACTAACATAAATTAAAGATATATGTAGGATGGTACCCGCTTTTTTTTTTTTTTTTTTTTTTTTTTTCAACACTCTATTTTTTTGCGATTTTTTTCATACACTTTTACTCCACCATCCTCTACGATAACATCAAAATGATAGGGATTTATAGGCACATCCCTACACTTGAGTTTTTATTACTCTAACACTAATATGACCCGAATTGAAAAGATCAAAACACTTGGAGTACATTATTACGCAAATAAAGGGAATTTGAATTTAACGTTCACTTCCCGTCATTTCATAAAATTTAACTTTTCCCATGAGTCCCAATCGTCCCAAAACTGTGTACAAAGTATATGACTCGACTTAGCAACTTATGCAAGCAACTAGATAATTGAACTAAGGGTTTAGTGTGATAACAATAATGCTCTAAAAGTGAGTGCATACAAGGTATGCTAAGGCGATTTGGGTGTACATTGGGGTGGGGGTAAACAATGCTCTTCATTGATATTCGGAAAACCAAACATCACGAGAATCGCGAAAAGGATAGGCTCGAGGGGTTAACTAGGGTATCGTGTAGTAAAGATGAGTACAGTAGCAAGGTGTGGAGGAATTACTCAACCGATGTGGAAGAAGTAATTATATTACGGTATCAAACAAGGGTTATCCTAATGCCTCTTATCATTTAGTTATTCCTAACTACACAAGTGTAGTCTTACTAGCGATCTCGGATGCATCACAAAACAAGTTCTAGAATCTATTATACTCTTGGTTCACACTAAGCATTAAAGATGAATGCTTTAATTCCTACTAATCTAAGTGGCGATCCTCACATTTGGGTGGAATTTAAGTGGTAAAGGGTTTTGTGCTAGTCATATAACTTCCTATCCATGAGACGCTTTTGTTAAGACTAATGGCCCACTCCTATATGTCATGAAAAATTTTAAATTTGTTGTCAAAATTACCCTAACCGACATTTTCTCATGGTTTATTACACAAATGCAATTGGACAAAGCAAATAATCAAGGATAAGCATAGTTTCAAAGTTCCTGCTTTATTTTCCTCCCTACACTTAAACTGAACATTGTCCCCAATGTTCCCTAAAGTATCAAAGTTATGATAATGGAAGGTAATAAAAGATGAAAGAAACTAGTACTCCCCTGATTAGCTCGGTAGGATCCGTGTAAAGTGGTGGTTACATTTTTCTTCAAGAAGAACGTTTTGCTTGAAAAGCTCCTTCTCATCTTATGTATCTTCTTCTTGGTAAATTAAACCTGCACACTTGAAGAAAACAAACGAAACCTTCGCGTAAAATCGGCGGTAATAATATATATAGGAATCTACTAAACTAGGATCTAATGCTTGTGGAATGGATGTTTAGAGAATTTCTGTAAAATTAAGACCTGGAAAATTCCAAAAAATTATAAGTAGCTCAAAACGAGAAAAAGTAATCATTGTTTTGCTCCTTCACGGCCGTCAGTTGCGATCTGACGCCGTCAAAGTTATCTCGACAAAAAACGGTGCGATTTTTGGAAAATTTACATCTTTATAATGTGGAAAAATTTCCTGCAAAACATCCATTATGACTCGATACAAGCATTTGACTCGAACAAACACACATGTATATCTTTTAATTAATTGAAATTCTCATGTTTACGTTTCTTTTGAAAACGTGTGTAATCCTCCCTACACTTATCCCTTATGTAAAATACCTTTATATGTAATTAAGACGAGGTTAAAGACAAAATAAAGCATTTTTACAAATTTAAACATAAGAATAAACAGTCAATAAAATATACATGACACACAAATAAAAATGAAAAACAAATGCACATGGGTTGCCTCCCAATAAGCGCTTGTTTTTGTTCGAGTCACGAGCTTGACTCTACCCTTATTTAACGGATAAAGGAGAAGTTTTTCCTACACTTAAGCTTAAGTGAGGGTGATAGTAGCGATATACACCCTTAGGGTGGAAATTTGCTACGTGAGGAGAGGGTGATGGGTGATTTATATGCTCAAAGGAGTGTGCTCCATTCATTATAACCTTACCTAATTCTATTGGTGTAGCGGGTGAATCAAATCTCTCTCCTAAAAATGGATCATCTTCTATCAACTTCAAAATATTCTTAATTAAGGATCCATCTTGACCTAATAAACTCGGTTTAAACCCATAATGTTTCTTGTTATCAACCATGAATGGGTGATATAAGTGTGTAAGGTCATGGGTTACTCCTATATTAGCTTCCACTCTACATGGCCTAGAGTCTACCACCTTTATCAAGCAACTACCCGGACTATTTATTTTGATAGGTGGATTGGGGCCTAATTCAATTCCAAGATTCACATCTAAAGACGGAAAATTGGGTAAGGTTTTTGGTTGAGGCTTCGGTTCATCAAAATTAGGAACTTTCCTAGGACTAAGAGAGAGGTCATGACAACAAGCATCTAAACCTACATTCTCTAGTGGCGTTTGGTCCAAAGGTTCTATATCAATCGGGGTTCCTATAGTCTCTTCTACTTCTTCCGGGTAAGTTATAGGCAATGTGTGTTCCTCAAGTGATGGTAGGGCTTGTGGGCTTGGAGTTTCCACCTCATTCTTCATTATATCTAGATCTCCTAAATGTTTAGTATGATCTAACCCAAATACACTCCTAAGCATCTCAAATCCTTCTTTGGCCATTTCAAATTCTTGGTCTGATTCATAAGAATTGTTCTAAAAAACTTGACTACTATGTTCTATCTGCCTAAAGGATTCCTCATGTGTGTCATATGTTTTGAAATCTATCCCACACATGCAACTAAGTATTTCAACTCTAACCATCTCACAATCTTGTTCGGGTTTAGGTTCCATGTTCTTAAAAACTAGGTCTTTTTGATCATGATGCCTAAGGTTGGATAAATCCTCCTTACCCATTTCCTCAAGTTGTGACAATTGATGGTTTATGCTTAGGAGGCTTTTCTCAAAAATTTTCCAGATGGTCTTACTAAAAGGAGTTGATCCTGACAATGATCGTTGAATAGAAGTCACACAAGCACAAAATTTTTCAAATCCATCCAACCTTACACCCGTCTCCTTTTGGATATCTCTAAGTTCACTCACAAATTCATTAGCACAATAAAAACCAATCCAATTTGCGAGATTAAATTGTTCCTCATTTGTTAATGATTCAAATGCAACTTCACTTGCCATAGCGACAAATGAAAAGGGTTTTACGAACACAAACACAAAGAAGGGGATAGACTACGAGGAAGCTAAAAATGGGAAAAATGCTTACTTGATAGGAATCAAGCAAGGAAACCTAAGCGAGGTGGACTCTAACTAGCTATTCTATTCCCCGCCGGCGCCAAAACTTGATAACGCTACACGCGTGCCGTCGGGGTCAAAGGAACTTCCTTTTCGTCGAGCAAGTTTTTCAACACCCCAGCAAATGAACCTAATCGTTGTAGTGTAGTATTAGGGTAAGCCACGGAATTGATATCATTCTCTAGGGAATAGGAATGCTAGTGAGAAGTTACTACGCTAAGGTTGGGGTTGAGGAAGATTATTTTTTTCTTTTTATGTTTTTTTTTTTGGAAATGGAAAGGTACGAATCTCGGGGTTTGAATTTGGGGGTTGGTATTTCTACCGATTACTTCTACTTATCTAATTATCTAAACTAAGGTGTATGTAGTCTATGTCTAATTATTGTGTGCTCGTATGATGATTTAAAGATGTGTTTACTTAGGTTTTATTACTCCTTAATTATCTCCTATTGATGGTTGAATTGTCACGTCCTTATTCTTAATCGCGTTGTGTGTCTAAGGTCGTAGGGTATCGTTTATCCTAACTCTTTGAAACTACCAAAGGTTATCGCCTACAAAATCTCTAGGATTTATAAACTTAACTCTAAGGTACTCTTGGATAGTTTAGCCTACAATGACTCTAGGTACTATAAGCTAAGGTTCAACAAAGATTAATCAAGCATTAACTACACAACGGATGACCTATCGCAATACTAGATCATTAACAATTAAGATAAGAGACAACCAATCAATATTCAATAATTAAGTTTCATATTCCACTAAGCAAACACACAAGTAAATTATGGGACATGGGAAACATGCAACATACACACAAGTAATTGAAGAAATAATTGAATTAATGAAGTAAAACACTTATCTTGATGTAAGATAGGGTATGGAACCTAAAATCTTGTACAAGACACCTTGGTTGGTTTAGGTTTTTACTCCAAAAGACTACTGCGAAAACTAAAAATTCGGATTCTATATATAAGATTACAAATGCGGCGGCATCACCTTTTGATTTGTGACGCCCGTCGGTCGCCGTCATTAGGGTTTCGTCTTGGCGCGTTAGTCTTGCGACGGCGTCACCTTATGCTTGTGCGCCGTCCCTTCGGTCTCGGCGTCGTGCGGATCAAATCTAGGCCATCGAGTTGCGACGACCTACTCCTTTAAAACACGAAGCCGTCACTTGTAAATAAGCAATTTGGCTCTGGTAGTCACAAAAAGTGGTCCGACGGCGTCGCAGATAACACCAAGCCGTCCCTTGGTTTAGCGACTGAGTGTCTCGATTCTTGACTTTGGCCATTTCTTCGATATATTCGCCTTTTCGTCCGAATAAGTGTCATTCAAACATTTTGCCTTCAAGATACCTAAAAGTGAAAAGGGCGATATTAAGTAATAACGGATACAAAGTGATCAAATAAGGGCTTAAACGACCCCAAAAAGGTATATTTTAAAACCTTATCACTTCCACAATACCATCATTCTTCTTGGACTTAAGCACGGAGAGTAAGAAAACGCACATTTTCAAGGGCCTCACGGCGTGAAACATAGTGATCTTCCGGAGGGATTATATCGACAAGCTCGGAGAAGCTCTCTTTTCTCCTTACCATGAATGATGCCCGGCTAAGCCTTCTTGCATACCCTTGTCAGCAGCACGATCAATAACCACGCCATTGCACTTGGTATATTACGGAGAGTTTAAGCACTTAAACACGGTGAGGCTCATACCGTTCGTTAACAACCAACGGCGGCTGATAATAGCGTAAGGAATCAAGGATAAAACTCCTCATCAAGATGATTGGCCGGGCATACAAATCAAGAACGGCGAATCGACCTTCCATAAGTCCATACCATCTTAGCATCACGAATCTTACAAAATTCCTCCTCCAAAGTAGTAAAGGGCGGAGCTTGGTGCTGGAGCTCGAGCATGATTCCTCCAAAATCCGTGTCGCAAACAAAACAAAGTTAGAAGACAACGGAGAACAAACAAGAGAAACAATATATATCTATACATTATATATAAGAGGAGCGTGCTGCGTCATAATCTTATAAGATCCCATAATCTTAGTATCATATTTCCATGGCATAATTGTATTTATGTGGCATTTTTTTAAATGACATGTGCCGTTTTAATTAATATATGTACAATTTTTTTAAATAAATTTTAAAATTCGTTTTGTTTTGTTATTTTTAATTTTAAAATTTTTTATTAAAAAGAAGACAGTTGTTGGAGTTGAACTTGGGTCATTCATGGTTTTTGTAAACAACTTACCACTAGAGCAAATTGTTTTTTTATTTATATCTTTCAAATCAATACAAATAAGGAGATTATAAAAAAAATTCTGGAATTTGTATTTTTGGTATGTATCTTTTGAAATTAAAATATATCATGATATATATTACTTAGAAGATAAATATACCAAATATATTTTTAACCTATTTATTTTGTGTATAAATACACCATATTATCTTATTCATAAACATAATTATCCCTAAAAGGTATAATCACTTTTTAGTTTTACAGGGGAAGAATCCCTAATATGGTGGTTTAAGTTTGTCCTTGTTTTAGTATTACTCCATACTGTGTTACAAAGCTATGTATAATAGATATTTCATCCACCTAATTTGTAAAAAAATGGATAGTTTAATATTTTAAACTATATAAAAATAAGTGTTCAGATGTGCTTATTTTTTAAATACATAACATCAGTTGTTCTCTATGTATATAACCATGTAAACTAACTGGATAATACATGCTTTTCTATTTCTCTTTAAATTCATTTAATTTGGTTTTGTTGTTGAATGCTCGTCCACTAATACTCATTCCCGCAGAAGGCTTGTTGCATTTAGCTACTTCTCATAAAACTATGTGTTTGCAACTTCTTATAGTCGTGTGTCGCAATTTAAACTATATCGACATTTAGTTTTTGCTTATAAGGATTGTCGACTTCTACATTCTCGCGGGTACCAGAATTTGATGCCTCTATGTTTCGTGATTCAGCGTACAGGATTTCAACAGGTTTGGTCAAAGAGCATATATTATAGTAATGTTCATGCTTTATCAGATGTACACACTTTTTTTGTTTTTTGGTAATATTGACAGCCTATACATCGGCTCCCAAGATACTGGACTTTAGTACGGGCGTTGTTCAGGATGTTTATGACGGTGCTTCTCATAGACGTGTGCAGCCACCCTCTGATGTTTGTGTCCGAAAAAAGTGACCAACGTAGTTATGCCTTTAGGTTCAGATGACATGCCATATTCCTTGCATCTCATAGACTACTGAAAGTAAGTTACTAAATTACTATCAAAACATAGAAGAACATGAAGTTACATTATCTCAGGGTTGTAGATGTGTTTGGATATCTTTTTATAACTTTTCATCAATTAGGTGTAGTTTATCTTTTTTCTTATTACAGAAAAAAGCTCACTGATGTTGGCCTTAATTAGGTTAATTATAAGCTATACAATTTCTTTACGATACGGATCATTGAAGGAACGTGTGAAGTACATCTCTGGTTTGTGTATATGAAACTACAACATATGTTTCTGAAGACTACTTGATGAAAAATATATTGATAGTTTCTTTTTGATATATAATTTTGTTATCATATATGTTCTTGCAATGATGATATTCATTTGGATTATTTGTACTACCTTAATCTTTTCATGACATGCCTTAAATTTCGACATTTAATTGATAACAAAACATGTAGGGTGAACGAATGTTAATGGCGAACTCATCAAAAGCGAGGAACATAGCCATACTTTTATGGGCATTTTGATCACTTAACTATCGATGAAGTTTGTGAATGTGTTCTTTATAGTACCATCAACCTATTTTAACTTAGTCCATCATGTTGGAGATTATATTATATTGACGATGAATACGAAAATGCATGTAATGTTGATAAAGATGGCTCCAACCATACAGCCACTATGAGTGGTTTCGATAAGCAATCTCAAATATAATCTAATAGTACCAGAATTGAAGCTATTTAGTGTTAACAATATTTTGAGGTAAAATAATAATCAAAATCTTTTGATAAATTGACTAAATTTGTTAAATTTAATGACTTTTAGATACAAACAGATGGATATTATAGTAGCAATCTTGAAACTAAGAGCAGCAACAGGCTGCAAATGCATCAGCACCCTACTACATTTCCTCAGTTTCAACACTATATCTTCTGCATTGACTTTTTTTCTATTTCATACGTCTTTTTACTCTCATGTAGTCTGTTAATTGTAGCTATCTTTTTTAACGAACCTGGAATATGCCATCATATGAAACTACAACATCGTTTTCTGAAGAGATGAAGAAAAGTAAGTATTAATTATCTCTATATTGATAGTTTCTTTTTGATATATCATTCTGTTATCATATATGTTCTTGCAATGATGATATTCATTTGGATTATTAGTACTACCTTAATCTTTTCATGACATGCCTTAAATTTCGACATTTAATTGATAACAAAACATGTAGGGTGAACGAAGAACTGATAGAGACAATGTTAATGGCGAACTCATCAAAAGCGAGGTACATAACCATACTTTTATGGGCATTTTGATCACTTAACTATCGATGAAGTTTGTGAATGTGTTCTTTATAGTACCATCAACCTATTTTAACTTACTCCGTCATGTTGGAGATTATATTATATTGATGATGAAGACGAAAATGCATGTAGTGTTGATACATTAGGCTCGGGGCTATTGGGGAGTTTGCTAAAGATGGTTGCAACCATACAAAGACTATGAGTAGTTTCAATAAGCAATCTCAAATATAATCTAATAGTATGAGAGGTGAAGCTATTTAGTTTTAACAGTAAAAATAATAATCAAAATATTTTGATAAAATGACTAAAGTTGTTAAATTTAATGACTTTTAGATACAATCAGATGGAATATTATAGTAGCAATCTTTAATGCTAAGAGCAGCAACAGGCTGCAAATGCATCGGCACCCGGTTGCATTTCCTCGGTTTCAACATTATATCTACGTCTTTGGGCCCACCTCCTTAACCAACGACCTTCTAATATTTCAGGTCCTACACTGATTACAAGCTCGTGAAGAAACAACTAAATCAATATGGTGGCCAGATTAATAGATTTATCAAGAATGGTACACAAGCAGGTTCGCAACGCTAATAGTTTGAGGTGAGAATTGTGATATGTTTCTTTAAAAATGGCGTTTTTTTTGCCATCACAGTGGGTTAACGGGTCAAAACGTGCCAAAACTGGATTTGCCAAAAATAAGCAGCCACTTTTGTTATTGTTTGTCAAACACCCCTTTAAGTAGATGGATTTCTTTTCTACTTAATTCAGTTTGGCAAACACCCCTTTATAGTGCCGTCCAATGTTGTAGATGTTTAGTTTCATCTTATTAGACAACAAATTTGTTGTAGCATTTCTTTCAATAAAGTAAATGTGTTGAAGACATAATAATTGTTGCTGTCACAGTGGGTTAACGGGTCAAAAATGGTTATTTTTTTATTTTGAAGTTAACGGGTCAAAAATTGTTCTTGTCACACTGCCAAATATAAGCAGGTACTTTTGTTACAGTTTGCCAAACACCCCTTTAAGTGCTCAATGAACTTTCTGTAGTGGCGCGTGTGTTTGTTCCTGTTTGTGCATTCTTGTGCAGGCTTCCTTGTCCATTTAGAACTTTAAAATTGTATGTTTCCTATTATAATGATTAAGACTTTAATGGGAAAAGCATGATCTAAATGTGAGAAATCTGGAGTTCGTCAAAGTTAGATCATTATACTCATAGAAAATATAGAAACAAGTATTGACTACTTCACCTCATTTATCTAATTATTTGGTTTGTCTCTCATCTCTGTTAACGGGTCAAAACTATTTTTCTTTTCTTTTCTTCAATCTTATTAGAATAGGATTTGTACTGATACAACTGATTATCGTTATGGTGACGTTGTTTTTACATGTAGAACATGGGTAAACACTGACCCGATTAACCCGATATCTAAGAAGGGTTGGGTATCAGGTATATTATGTTTGGCTTATTCGAGTTTGGATTAACCTGATTAACCCAAAATAGATATTTTACCTTTGTTTGTTATTTCTTTCTAAACCAACCTATTAAAACTTATAGCACTTTAGACCATGTTTGCTGACTTAATAAACCAATTGCATGGCAAGTTGGTCCAAACTCCAAGACCCAAAATCCATAGCTCTTTAATTAGTCATTTGGATTATTTAGTACTTTTATGGTGTGTATTAGCTTATTTTTCGAGCTGTGAGCTTCTCAAGTGGAGCTTATAGACGTAAACAAGTTGGCTCAAGCTAATAAGCTTGATAAATTGAAAAATTAGCTTGTGAGCTTTTCCAAATTCAAATAAACCCAAAAAAAATTCAAATAAACCCGTATGCTAGCATCTCATTATAATTAGTTCGATCTGATTTAGTGTTGAAGGTAGCCGTCACAAAAACTCACCAAACGTATGCCCCATGTGTTGCTTTAATCTGATGATTTACCATAGCAACCACACTTCGGGCGCTCATTATTTAATGTTCCTAAGTTTACATGTCATGTGTTATTTATCACATTTGATTGCTAATATAATCCCATATTTATTACCACAGGTGTATTTCAGTACTTTCACATCTATTGTAAATGTTTAGGTACTGTTCAGTTTCTGTTTATTGATCTCTTTATGTTCCTCTCATTGTAGGTGGAGATGATTCACAAGGCCGGGAATAAATAACAATGACAGACAAGGATGCGATCACTCCATCCAGCTGTTCCCAGCCTCAAGAAGGAGTGCCACTTTACGCACGTGTTGAGCATGATCCTGATAGTAGCTCGACCATTGAAAGACGTGTGCGGCAGAGGATGGTGGAGTAACAAGTGCCTTTGGCGGAAGGTCAAGTTCTTTTTAGATTTTAGTCAGTTTCAGATGTTAGTACATATGACCGCGCACTTCTCAGATTTGTTTCTCTTATTCGTTACAGTTGCAGCCCCAGTTGATACAACCTCAGCCCCAAATGTATTTGACAATGTAGTCCCGAAAAGGGCTTGGTATGGTGCTAGAAAAGAGCGTGCAGATTACTCCTGCAAGGGCTGAACACATCAAACAGTACAAATGTCCTTTGTGTAGCAGCAACAACATGTACACGCACATATTCATTGATTAATACATAATCACATACATGCACACATTTATGATGTTTGTCATTGAAGTTTGTATTTATTGTATCCCTTTGCAGGACTGAGGAAGCATCCCTTTTCTCAGCTGCTACTATCCATTAACTTCTTCAGATCAAGGTACGTAACATATATTTTGATGTTGTTTACTATTGATATTGTCTGTAAAAAATCATTTGTTTTTACCCACATGCAAACAATAATGAGGTAGTTGCACCTTTGAACAAAAGTTGACATTAATAGAAATAAAATTAGGACTATCAAGAATAATAAGACCATATACCCTCACTTATGCATCAGTTAAACATCATAGTACCACCACCAATTCATTAAGTTGAGCCAAAAAATTGCAGAACCATCCAAACACCCACTTCAAATAGTAACACTACCCTTACTCCTACTCCAAAAGCAGTATCAACTGATATCCACAGGAGTATTAGCTGAATTAAAATGCAAGTGGTTAATCAGTCACTTTTTGTATCTTGATTAAATTAATATTAAATTAGACCCATCTTTTCTATCAAAGGGGATTTATAATTTTACTTTAGGAAGTGGCTTGGGAAGTAGACTTTTGGTTCGAAGAATGTAAGCAAGTACTAAGAATAAAGCCATAACTGGACTCATATATGTGAAGGAAGAATCCGACAAATGAAAAAAAAAACAGTACTTAAACATCCTAAAAGAAAATGTTGACCATCAAGTTTAAATGATACATAGAAGGATCAGGCAATGACCCTTGGAGTTGCACTGTTTTTTTTAAGGTTTAAAAAGGATCACACAATGACACATGGAGTTGTAGCTTTGGACCAATTTGTGCGCTTAAAAGTATGCACATGTTTTAAACATAAGTATTTATATGTTAGTTTGTTTGTTTAGAGTTTATTTTTTGCGTTTAAAAACTATGCACCTGTCCTGATAAGAATCTCTTGTTGTAGATAAATTTATAGTTAGAATGTAGATATTGTTGTTGTGAATTCTTAGTCTAATTTTTTTTTCCTGATATTGTAGATCGGTAGGAAGATGAAGGAGATAATGGTAAATGAGGCAAAACATGAATGTTGTATATTAAGTTAGTAGCATTAGTTTTACAAAATATGAATCAATGATGTATTAGAAGAAATTATCTTATCTGTTTGTTAAATCCTTACACAAGATCAGATGAAAAGATGTTGTTCTTGAGATCCTTTTAAACTGTGGTATTTTTTTATAGCAGCCTATATTTAGTGGTTTGAGGAAATGCAACACGCCTAAACCATTATCTCAGGTCTGAGACTCAATCTTTATACCAGCTCTATTTTTGACACATTGAAGGTTTTTAGCTATGTTTAATACAACGTCTCATTCTAATTTATTTTTATCATACTAATATGCAGGTTGAAAAGCCAACCAGGAATTTCATAAAGTACTTCATGTATATTTGGCTACCCTCATTCAATTAATTTATGATTTTAGTTAAGTTTTTAGCTTATAGTCCGTGTATTATATATCACTTAATGGCATAAAAAACTATAATGTTGAGCTGTTTTTCCTTTTCTTGCACATCATGTTGATGATTCAAAGAGGCGAGAGACCTCCCAACATCCGAGTAAGTATTTTTTTCCCGTTTCTTTCATTGGGTCTATTTACTTATTTATGCTCATTTGTCTAGGAAATCAATGATCTGCCACCAAATCCTGACCAGTGTGTATAAATTCCTCACTTAGCACCCAAACATGTGGTTTATACTCTACAATTTGATACGTAGTTTACTCGATATTCTTAAAAAATGTCTTGAGCACATACGCAACTCTTAAACTAATCAATTTTTCTGTCTACCATTTAGGCTAACAAGGCTGCACAGTCAGAGGGTAGCTCAGCCTATCTTCAAGAAAAGAAAGCAGCAACATGTATAATTCATATAGTCAAGGTAATGTTCCGGGCCAGCGTCCATCTATCAGTCCAATGGAGAAGGTTCAGCACCTTGGTGGCCACAAAAGAAATGCCGGAGTAGTGAGCGACCTGTACAACAATCTTCATGGGTCCCACGTCAGCCACCTCCGGCCAGTAGCTATGAAAGAAGCAGCAGTTGCTATTAAGCAACCCAAAAAGTCACCGTATGAAAAAAGAGTTAACTGATGAATTACAGTGGGTTACAAAAATATCTGAATCACGAGATGTGTTGACCGATGTTGGTTCAGGGAGCTCAGTAATGGCCAACATAAATGAGATACAAACGGAGGAAGAAGCAACCTATTACGAGGATTGCCCACATGTCCCTATTTAATTTCAATAGTGTCTTGCTTTGAACTTTTGAGTTCATGGTTAAACGTAATAGTATCATTGACATAATCTAAACTTGAAATTTACAAATTATAATGAATAAGAAGCAACTCTAAATGTATTGTATACTCTTTTTGATGCACATCAAAATAATGTTTTCGGTTGGTTTTTAGATTGTGAGAAGTCGACTATAAGGAATTGAGGTATACTATCTATATTATATTTGTTGGGTTCTTCTAATTAACAATTCTGATTCAATGTAGCTATACTAAACACAAAACCCACCATTCTGATATTTCCAATAAGCACATATATATATATATATATATATATATATATATATATATATATATATATATATATATATATACACTAAACACTTGGTTTGGGCTTATTTGAGTCATATAAGTTAATAAGTTCATAAGCCCATCATATAAGCTCCCAAATGCCCCTTTGTTATGATTTATCGTTGTTTCTGTTGTTGCAACTATATTAGTGAAGTTCAGGATATGATCTATGAGTTTGGTGTTGAAAAGTTATAGTACCTCCGTCTCAAATTATATGGTCGCTTGCAAAATGCACACTTATTGTTTTTGAATTTTTTTGTTAGGTTGTATTGTGGAAGTGAACCCTCATATGCAATAGCGATGTGGAAATTTAGTTTAGGATGGAGGAAGTATATTATATAAAAAAGTGCAATTATTTCAAGAGCATTTTGTTTCATTTAGTTACTTTTAGCCGGGGCATAAGTTTTATTTCGAGCTTGGTAGCGATATGTTAAGTAGAAAGTTTTTGGCTAAGGTTTTATATGACTTGGCTGGTGGGTTGTTGCACCTGATCTTAGATTAAGTTAGTATGAAAAAGACTATGAGTTAAAAGATTTTAGTTTTATGGGGAACAAACAGGTACTCACTTA
The DNA here is from genome assembly GCA_022545495.1 of Chrysanthemum lavandulifolium. Lineage (NCBI taxonomy): Eukaryota > Viridiplantae > Streptophyta > Magnoliopsida > Asterales > Asteraceae > Chrysanthemum > Chrysanthemum lavandulifolium. The sequence continues at coordinate 107,063,501 of CM040238.1, read as the reverse complement.
TTTTTGTTTACAGGCTTAGGCTACTACAAATACACTTCTATAAAAAACAAAATCTTCTAATGAAATATCAAGTGGTGCAAACCAATATGTCAAAGATGAATCGGATGTAGTTGGCTACTCTACAAAAGCAACTACTCGATGAGACAATTAATGGAGCTAATCACTATGCCAAAGAAAAATCGATAGTGATGTGACGATCGAAGAAGCTCAAGCTAAGGAGAATAGTGGCTTTGGAAGATTTAGTCTCTTTAATGATGGTCTTTGCGGTGATAATGAGTTGCCTCGGTTTGATGTGAAATTGCTTCATCCGAATTTTCCATTACATTTAGAGTCTTAATATATGTTATTAATGAGTCCATGGTGTCTAACTTATAATGTATTCTATTATGTTTTCTAAGTGAAGTTATAAATGTTGCAGTAGTAACGGGTCAAAGTCATGCGCTTCAATGAAATGTGTTGGTTGTCAAGGTTCTAGAATGAAGGTGTCAATCAGGCATCTTGGCCCATCTATGATTTAGAAAATGCAACATTCATGTAAATAAGTTTGTAAACACGAATTTGTCAAGCTTTGTATTTTCTCTTATATTCGATAAATGTATATTTCTTTTATTTTTATACAAGTGGCTCTGACCTTTACTATGACCTTTACTATCGTCCGACCGATTCCGACTGTATCCTTAGCACTTGCTATTCGTACCTGCTAAAGTATATCATGATATCTAAAAAATTTCTAACAGTACTATAAGTTTTAATAACACAAATTGTATCTTTATACAATGATATTTGTACCTAACTAACTTTATCATGATGTCTAAAAACTTAGTAACACTAACACATTGTAAATTTTCTTTTTAAAGCAACCAAAAAATAACAACAAAAATTAAAAATAAAAATAAAAATAACATTTTCCTATTATAAATATAATTGTATTGTAGAACATATTAATAAACTACAAAAATACAAAATCATATATACACATCTTTCTATTAAGTAAAGTAGTACATTCAAAGAATAATCACAAGTCATACCCGCTCGATTAGGCGGGCCAACTAACACAATTACATATATTGAACATGGATAATATACTAATAGTCTAATATAATTTATTGCTAAAATTGTTATTTATGTATAATATACTTTTAATTACTTTTTAGTATATATTTGATCCACAAAATCATAAGAATAAAAACCACAAGTCATACCCGTCCATCGGATGAGTTTTTACTAGTATATATATATATATATATATATATATATATATATATATATATATATATATATATATATATATATATATATATATATATATATATATATATATGGTGTTTCTTGTGAGAAGTCTAATTTTTGTGAGCGAGGAAGAGATCCTAGCCCTCCATCTTATCCCTCCTGTTTTTAGATCTAATGACTAAAATTAATCCCACCATTTACACTAACTACAAGGGTATTTTTGTCACTACAATCCACACACTTAATATATATAAAAAAAACACACACAAGTCACACAATTTAGGTGAAATTAACTCATCCTCTTTCTCTTTGATCCTAACTGCCGTCATCATCTGCAATCAAACCACCACAAATCGCTAATAAAACCACGGCTACACCGCCGTTCAAACCACCACTACACCGCCACAATTATAGCTGTAATAATCGTTTAAATCAAAACCTTCTATCACCGTCATAACGTCATTCAACCACCGCATATGACCGTCGTTTAGCCACCGTATGTCATCGTCTTTCAACCACTGTATATCACCATCATTAAACCACAAAAATCACCGCAATCGCATAATTATGAATGAAGAAAATGTGAATTTGGATGAAATTGAACATAAGGAAGCTGAAATTAGTGAAGAAGATGCTTTGTTTAAATCAGAGATTTCAAGTAATTGTTATACTTTTTTTGTTATTTATTTAATTTTTATAAAATTAGTTTAGAATTGTAAATTTTGATGCGTTTGTGAAAGAATAGTTTCGAATTACGTGTTTGATGTTCAAAGATGATTTAGTTTGCATAAATCATAGATTACTTGATATTATGTATTTAGTCACATGTGAAGAATATCGAGTTTAGCCATTTTTGATTATTTAAGTATATTAATAGCATCTTGCAGTGAAGAATATCATTGAGTAATGGAGTTTTGATGTTATTAAGCGGTTTAAGTTTAGTAAAATTATCTTGGCGTGAAAAATTTGACAAGGATTGAAGTTTTAAGGTTATTAGCGGATTTAAGTTTAGTTAGGGTATCTTCGCATGTGAAGAATATTTGTAAGGAATGAACTTTTGAGATTTTTAGCGGATTTAAGTATTGTTAGAGTATCTTCGCACGTGAAGAATTTCAGTAAGGAATACACTCGCATGTGAAGATATAAGGTATCGAATATCTTCACATGTGAAGATATAAGGTATCGAATATCTTCACATGTGAAGATATAAGGCATCGAATATCTTCACATGTGAAGATATAGAATATCTTCACATGTGAAGATATTAGGTATCGAATATCTTCACATGTGAAGATATAAGGTATCGAATACACTCAAATGTGAAGATATATGGTATCGAATACACTCACATGTGAAGATATAAGGTATCGAATATCTTCACATGTGAAGAGATAAGGTATCGAATATCTTCCGATGTTGGTTGGGAGGTGACTTAGATGCCATTGATGCCTTTGGTTGGAAGGATTGAGAGTGACCTTGATGTCATACTACGCCTATATTCGGTACCTACTTATTTAAGAGCTAGTTGTACATTAATCACTTCTCTATATTTGTTATGCATTTGATGGTGTCAAATACCTTCAATTACACTTGGGCTTACAGAGATTTTTATTAATGAAAATAGCGAGGTTGTTTTTCCTCGTTATGCAAAACCAAACACACACTAAAATGATAGTTTACCATCAGATTTGGGTTATAAGTTTAGTTGTTTGCTTAGAGAGTCATTAGTATACTTAAGGGTGTTTGTTTCGGTTTATATAACGGGCTTTTGGCTTATTTGGTTTCGCAAAACTTATGTTTCATAAGATCACTTTGTGTGGCTTATTTTGAAATATTTCGGTTTATATAAGCTTATTATGACATGATAAGCTTATATAAGCCGAGAAGTTTCAAAATAAGCCACAAAAAGTAAGCTTATGAAACATAAGCCGAAAACCAAATAAGCCATAAGCCCGTTATATAAGCCAAAACAAACACCCCCTTAATTACCTAGCCACCAATTCTGTTCTTTTAGCCACTGTTTTAAGCTTGGAATATACATTTCCAAGACATGTATTTCATTTCTTCGTTATTTGAACATGCTGGCTATTACTTGGTTTCGTGTAAGCAAGTTTAGTTTCCTCGCGCATATATGATTTTTTATAAAGTTTTATCCTATATAAAGTTATCTGAAATTATGTGGCTTTTATGAACGGCCATAAATGTCAAACGGAATAAACATGGTTATTGTGCTTTTGCTCCTTAGCTGGTTTAATCCACTATAAAATTGTTTTATATGAACTAACGTGGTGAATATCATCGTGAACTTGTGTAGATTTCGGTGGAGACAGCAGTTTCGTCGGGCATACCCTGAAGAATTTCTTAAAAAATCTGATGCCAGGTAATTTTTGTCCAGTATGTGTCATTACTTGATTACATTAAGCAACATAATTCCCTTAAATGGTTTGGGTCTTAACGTTCACTCAAAAATGACACTGAATACCAATGCATCTTGTTTTTTGCCGGTATACTTGTTAATAACTCTGTGCCATGAGCTGTTAGAAAAATAAAGCTTGTGCAACTTATTGCTCGTTATGATTGTATGATTCATCTATCTATTCTCACTTGCTTGCTTGTGCTTGTGTGTGTGCGACCATTTGTTTGAGCAATGTGCCCATCAAATTCTAGTCGTTCTCAACTTTAATGCTGTAACATCTGTACCTATCTTCAGGGGTAAGGGAGATTACCATATCGATTTTGAACCAGCTCCTAGGATCACTGAAGCTGACAAAACCAATGATAAAAGGTACCGACACTACTTCTCTTCTATATTTAGACAGGTGCATCTTATGATTTGTCTATGTAGCATATTGAAATACTTTCTAAACTGAAAACTGATGCAATCAAGCATTAGTGACTACATCTATTTACGAATGTGATGCTTGACCAATTTATATATATGTGCATATTCGTTCTTAATATACTACTGTACTGGCTTGTCAAACTGTAGAAATACAAGTGTACGATCTCTGAGATATCAATAATCTGCTGTTATAAAGGATCAGTTTCTCTTAAAAGAGTATTATCGGCTCGAGTCAAATCAGATGGAATTTGGTGGAGATTGTGAACATTATATAATAACTATTTCAGTGCAAGCACTGCTGTAACTGATTGAAACTTAAATACTTCACATGGTTTTTTTTTGTAAAAGTTTTGATCTTTGGTTTTCCCAAATGGTAACTGAATAGTAGTTAACGGTTGCACTCTTTTCTTTGAAGGTCATTGAAGAGAGCTCTTGACAGAAGGCTATATCTTCTTATTTATGGTGATGCGTATGGTACTCCTAAAGGGCAGCCTGTATGGCACTTACCAGAAAAAGTGTACAATTCTGAAGAGACGCTTCGCAAGGTATTTTGCCATTGAATTGCCTATTCCCATTCATATCGTCTATGTAAACTTATAACATACTATTCATTCAGTGTGCAGAGTCTGCCCTACAATCTGTTATTGGAGACTTGTCTAATACCTACTTCGTCGGAAATGCTCCAATGGGACATATTGCTACAAGGCCTACTGAGAAGAATGAGGACCTTTCATCTTTCACGGTAAATTGGGACATTATTTTTCAAAAGAGATATAGATGTTGAAATTTACCAGCAATTACAAATTAGTAGCTAATGCTAAATTTTGGGAGTAAAGAACTATATCTCGTATGCATATGTGTGTGCGTTTGAAAAGATAAAGAGGCAAAACAATAATATTCTGCGTTTTTTAGTTTTATTAGGGGTAGTAGACCTTTAAATATATAGAGTTGTAGGTTTAGTACTTTACTGTAATTTGTTCTTATGGGGCTGTTTGGATGTGTGTTGACTGGCAACAACTGATTATACATTTGGAAAAGCAGTTAAAGAGTACCTGGAAGAAAATTGGTTTGTTAGATTGCTATTAACTTTAATCTACTACTGATAATGACTCCACATTAAGTCTTAGAAAGCACACATCCAAAACCACTCCACCTGTACTATTGGCACTCACTATATTTTAAAATTTGTGTATGCTTTCAGAGGTTCTTTTTTAAATCTCAAGTGATTGCAACGAACAAGGTCAACATCAAATGCAAGGATTTCGTGTGGGTAACCAAGGACGAGTTATTGGAATACTTCCCCGAGCACAGCAACTACTTAACGAAAATGATCATCAGCTGAACAAGCAACCCAAGATTTTTAAACAGTTCAATAACTTTTCTAGAATCAAATGGATGTGTTCTAGTTGTAGAGCTCCGACTCGGAAAAGCACTGCATGAATTTTGTTAGTTTGGTCCATTCAGTTACGGCATTAGAGAAGATTAAGACTTGGATTTTAGTTTCGATTGGAAGTGTAGTGATTGTAACCTTTTACTAGACTGCTTAAAGTCATACATTTATGTGAATTTGGTTGTGCCAGATCTGATGAAAAAACAGAGATTACTCGTTTAGCTGCTATGTTTTGGTTGATTTTTTAACAGGAGTGGATCTTAGATGGAAAACGCCATAAATCTGTAGATACCTGACTTGTTAAATATGAAAGTTTGCCGATTTTACTTTTACCAAGTTGTTTTATTTTATAATTGCAACGCTTTCCATCCACACACCTTGAAGTTAAAGAGGGTTTAAATTGATTTCTTAATGATCCTTGGTGACATTTGAGTAATTGACTTCAGAAGGTAAATATGAGACTTTAAAATACAAGTTTTATCTCTTATTTGTTGGAGAATACATAATTTTATAAGCGACCTGCAAATTGGGAATGACTGAAAATTTGCTTAGTTATTCATTGTCGAAAGTACTGTTAGTTACAGCAGTATTTTAACAGTCTGTCAGTTTAGCTTAAGTAACTACAGACGACTTGTTAGTTTGTTTTTTTACCATTTCGTTTTTGTGATAAAGAAAATGTACAAGAAAACAAATATGAAGCTCAGGATGCATCAACCTCAATGCCAAAAGGGCTATATGCATAATCACAACTGTTCTAGTTACATTACAACTAGCATACCGTAAAAAAAAGAGCAACTTTAACGCTTATGCACTTACTAGGATGTTATGTACCAAAAGATGTTAGGATTCATATAACCTATTCAATAGTAGATATACACCAGATCACCGAGACTAATTACTTGAATTGCTAACGGGGGGTCTTGACATGAGTACTTCCATGGGTATATCTGGTGTTGGGATTGACCATGGATCAGGTGCATCAATGGGTTGTCTTGGTGGCGCAAGTAACGCAAGTCGAGCAGCCTCAAGCTTTTCACCTTCTAAGCCACCCCTCATTCTCACACACGAAATTGCATCTTCACTTGGTTCTTGAAGCCGAACTGGCAACGCTGGTCTTGTAACCAAAGCTGGAGCCGGAGCCGGAGTCAGAATTGGAGCCGGAGTCGGAGCTGACTGACAAAGAGTGGAGATTTTTCGTTGCTTTCGTCCTCTCCTGAGCTTAACTGCTGTGGCCAAGGTTGCATCTTGAGCTTGGTTGGTTGTACCAACGTTTGGTTTAGTTCGATTCCTGAGCTGCATTACAACTGGAGGAGCAGAAGGCGGTGTGAGCTGGACCGGGATGACTATGGTTGCACGTCGAGCTCGATTAAATGTACTTCGAGCTCGTTTGGTTATGCTTGTGCTTGATTCCGGTTCAGAGGCTTGGTCAGCTTGACTATTTTGCGGTTGTTCTGCAGACAGTCGAGTTGGTGTTGAATTTACGGGGTCCAGCCTGGTTTCCTGAATTTGGGAAGGTGTATTTACCTTGTCACCTGAGCCCTGTACATCACAGATAGCAAAGAGATTGGCCTAAATAGTTGTATGAAAACGTAAAAACTGATGTACACATGGATATGACCACAGTATATCTAATATTCGAAAGTTATAGACACAACATAGTAAAGATGGGTAAGGTATGGGCAAGGTATGGGCAAGGTATGGGTAAGCAAATGGGTAAGGTATGGACGGTTATGGGTGAGGATGGGTAAGGCAGTAAGGTATGGTGCTGGTAAAGATGCAGATACGGTATGGCTAAGGATGGGTAAGGTATGGGTAAGGATGGGTAAGGTATGGGTAAGGATGGGTAAGGTATGGGTAAGCAAATGGGTAAGGTATGGACAGTTATGGGTGAGGATGGGTGAGGCAGTAAGGTATGGTGCTGGTAAAGATGCAGATACGGTATGGGTAAGGATGGGTAAGGCTGTAAGGTATGGTGGTGGTAGAGATGCGGATAAAATGGATATATCAAATATATGGCACATCTTATATCTTTCGCCCCTAAATTGTAGTGTGAGGTGTGGTGGAAGTGGCAAAAATATTGCAGCAATTTGTTCTATTAACCAATTTTAAATCCAGATTACCTAGCATATTACCAATCATTCATTTTATTGATATGTATCCATCATATTCTCTATATAATGTTATTTATTCAGCAGTGTTTTCAGCACTTTGCTACAACTCAAAGATATTTACGTACATATGTGAAACTATCAATGGAACCTAAGTGACCAAATTACCATGCAGTATACCACTTCAACGGAGCAAACACAAAAGGATCAATGCCAATCAAATGAAGCATTACTATGATACTGCTTCCAAGTTAACTTTGAAAGAAATAACATATTACCTGTGACACCAATGAAGTGTCCTTGACAATATGAGGAGAAACTGCAGGCGTTGTCATAGTTGGTTGGTCAATAGCAGACGGGTCGATCGTCCAGGAACCTTCATCTGATATGTATACTTTACTAACATTCTCTGCAACCTCATTCAGAATCTATATGAAATCAATTAAAAAGATCCGTTAAGACAACTTCAGGCTATTGGTACTCTTTTAGTATGTATATATTGGTAGGCGTGTGTTTAGGTTGCTTGCCTTGAGAAATTTTTGATCGATTCGCATATCAAGATTGCTGATTGGCTTCCTACAGCCAGCCAAAGGGCATTTCCATGAAGGCCTTATGGAGTTGGCTTTCATAAAGAATTCGTAATCAAAACACTACAGCATACACAATTCGTCAGAAACTCAATTGTTTAGAGAACAAAGAAGAACAAATCGGCTTCCTAATATAAAAATTGCAATGACTTTATTCAGAATGTCCATGTCAAGTGCATTAATTAGTTGTTCTAGACAATTTAGTCTAAAGATCACTTATTTGCCCATTGTCATCACTCTACCACAAACAAAGATCCGGTTCTCATTGATTGAGGATTATGATTACCAAAGGGTATTTAAGAGATCTGTGAATAGCTAAAAGAATAATATTTCACCTGGGAATGCTTGCAGGGATGCCCTTTCACGGGCATTGATATACGACATCCACTGTCAATTAAGGAAACGAAAACAGAATCAGAAGATCCATTAAAGCCACTAAACTCAACAGATAAAACTGATAAATTTATACTGCTCTAAGAAAATAGCGATTAGTTTTTTTGGGGTTCTCCATTAATCTAACTTTATTCAGTAAAAATAATTTAGGGGGTCTTATTCACTAGTAAGCAATAAAGAAGAGGGGTCTCCACACAAAAATTAAAGCTTACCTACTAGGGCAGATAAGTGAAATCTCCTCAGTGATAACGCAATCTGAAAAGAAAAAGAAAAAAAAGATCTAAGCACAAGAAATTGTCGCACTCCTTTGAAAATCGACACTCCTAAAAAGCAAACGTTAACCAATATTGTTTTCATGAAGGCATTTTTCTAAAAGAAATATGAAATTTAAAAGATCTAACAGTTTCAGCGACTTACCCGAACTAACATCACTGGACCTAGGGTAGACATAATCTTGCAGTTGAGGAGAATCAGAAGATGATATCAAATTCATATAAGCTAACGCGATAACATAGTCTCCTGAATTCGTTTAACAAAAAAAATTAAACAGGTAATATTTAAAGAAACAGTGATAAAGGTTTCAGAAAGAAAAAGAAAACGTAAGCATACCATCAAATTCCCCAAAAACTTGTAGATTATTTACTCCATCTTTAACCATTTTAGTCACATTTGATGGGAGTTGCGGACCCTTACCCTGATATCCATATTACAACAAATTGGTGAGTGATGAAAAATGGTCAGTAATGCAAACTACTTTTTTTTTTCCTTTTTAGTAGAAAGTATATACTATCAGCGAGAATCTACAAACCATGTTTTTTCTGGTCCTGTTTGGTACACCACTTTGATTGATGACAAAGCTATGAAGAAAACGTTAGATGGTTAGATAATAAGGTAAAAAAAAAAAAAAAAAAAAAGGAAATATTTAGCAAAAAATCTTACTCCACATTTGATGGACTTGTAAGACAAGCAGCTGTGTCCATATTGTCTGTTCTCGCTACTAAGAGCCACTGCATATAGTAAATTGAATATATCATTAATTTTGAAGTTGCATAATAAATACTCGTAATAACTTAGTAATCAAGTCCCGTACATGGTTCCAAATCTCATGAATGAAAAAAAATTCTCTCTAAAAGCATGAAAATGAAATAGCAATGTATTTCTTTATCATTGTATGATTGAAATCTTTAGTGCATGTTAATCACTCACCACGTTTTGATTTGGTACTGTATCCGGAGCGATGTAAAAATCAGCTTCAGGAGGCCCCTCTCCAGCCTGTTAATTAATTAAGCCTCACATTTTAAAGACAGAATAAAAACCTAAAAGGACCCTTGCCTACAAAATGAATATACCTATACATATATTTTTACCTTGACAGCAAATGAGATAAGTATCTGTTCAACTGTCATACTTGGGTAGAATCTGAAAGTGAAAATAATTATCTCAGACGCAAGACAACAGGAAAATTTGTGATGTCAAACATTTTCTCATCTACATATAAAAACGATGACACATACTAATACATTTACCTTGAGATTATATCCGAGATAATATGTCCATTGGTTGGTTCGATATCCATATTGTCTAAATTAAAGTATCCCAAGCTTGCCTAATAATAATTAAATTGTAGGGTGATTATGTCAGTAATATAAAACAAAGCAGTACACATAAAGTAATCTAAATAAAAATAAATTGAACTTTTAACTAACCTCATCCGCCATCTGTAGAAGACAATCTTTATCCTTTTCTAAAAACCATCCAGCTTGACAAGCAGACTGTAGACATCATATAAGGTTATGTAGTCACAAACATAAAGACATAAACTTACAGAAAAATGTGTTTAGAAGAGTAAAACATGACAGAATTCATAAAATTCCGAATAAAGTTTTATATTCCTTTATGTTGTAGATATGTATTTGTTGGGTAAAAAAGATATTTATGTATCTGAAGTGAGAACAATCTTCAACATAGTTGATGACTGGACTTTGTACAGCTAGTGGAAACAATAAGATCTGATACGATATCAGATGAAAACACCAGATTGATAAAAGATCTGTCTCCTCGCACAATATCTATATACCCTATCACTCATGCCTGAAGTAAATGTATACCTTGATATGTATCATGAGCATCATCAATGACGGTTCAAGCAACTGAGTCTTGCGCCTATAAACCTAGAATCACATAAGTGAATATTTTAATATAACCTTTCAATTAATACAATGGTTTATGAATAATACAATATATAGAGGAAAAAAACGTTAAGATATAAACATAATGTCAATGATATGAAACGATAATATTGAATTGATAATCTGGCTACAAAACAATAACATCTGCAACCAACCTCTTTAACAATGCATGGTAGCTCAGAGAGATGAGATGATGATGGAACTACTTTCACCCCGATAGCAGTCTCGATAGTGCTACAATTACCAATAGCAGAACGGTAAGTATATTCCAGTCGTATTCACAAGCACGCAAATATATCAAAACAAGTAGAAACAGAGAGCATGACAGTTGTACTGAAGCTAATGCCTTTAAACCACTTAAGCATATAAAACAAGATGAAAGCATATGATTTCATACATCCTGTGGAGGATCTGATTTAATACTACGGTTTGAAACTTAATATCAGCACAATAAAACTCTATTACGAGATGGACTATTCAATATATATTAGGAAATAAACTGACACATACCATATGACCATGGGAAACCCATTTCAATTATATATAAGTAAATTATCACAAACTTAGTGTAGACCCTTTTCATCCATCTACGCCACAAGTGGCGTACCGCTCTTTCTAAGTCAATCAGTCCAAGAAATTATCATAAAGTAACGACGATAACGAAATATAACCCCTAAATTTGCACGGCAACATCCAATTGAACCTTGAAAAAAATCAGTCACTCTAAACTTGTGCAGTTGCATAAACATTTCCAGCTAGCTAACTTAAATTCACACAATAATCTCACATTTCCTCAAACTGATCCGCGCTACATCGACAACTCACACCACAGTCATTTCAACATTTTAAAAATCAAAACTTTAGTTTGCACGTATTTTAGTTCGTCCCAATATAAGTATCCGCCGTCATATTTCAACCAATCAAAATGGTTTTCAAAGGTCAACAATGCATTTTATCATAGTGCAACGGGCCACTTTTGCTAATATGTCGATACAATTCTTGTCCTAGTCGGTGAAAAAATTTCCTGACTTTCACATTATTGGTGCGGTTTTATAGAACATATGGTATACATTTAAAAGAAGCATAAAATTTCAATAATGATTGAAGAACTTGCTCACATGTGAAAATTAAATATAGTTCTCACTTTCAATAAACCAAACAAACGCACAAACAATAAAAATAGACCATTTTTGACGTCATAATATCTTAATTGCAAAAAGTTGACAACATCTTAAACGGGATCTGATGAAAAAGTCTAAGGAATCATTGAGCAGTGACAAACCACCATCAAAGACAACTATATTCACATGTGAAGATAAACTATACATTTTATCGAACACCTAATGTGCATTGATAGACCACCATCAAAGACACATTCATCTAGAATCTATGTCATCATTTTATTCATTAACATACCTAATTACAAAAATATATATAACAGAAAAAAGAATTTATCTATAATCATCAAATTAAGTAAAAATTATGAATTAAAAACTTAATTCATACTTACTCAATACCTCAATTTGAAATAATTGTTAATTTAACTAGATTCAAAGAATATATACTTATAACGGTTAATTATGGTGGTGGTGGTGATAAGTGATGATGATGATGATGATTATCGGTGGAGTATAGTGGTGATTGGTGATGATTACGGTGGAGGATGGTGGTGATCGACGATGATTGCGGTGCACGGTGGTGATCTGCGATGGTTGTGGTGAAAGTTGGTGTTGATGAACCTGGAGATAGTATATTTGTTTTCACGCTTGAAAATGTGAACTCTGTGTGTTTTTCTCTTTTATACTAACCTTCAAAATTAAAGTATGAAAATGCATCGCTTAATTGTATATTTAGTGTAAATATTGGGTTGATCTTAACTGTTGGAATGATATTAGGATGGGATTAGATGGAGGGCCAGGATCACTTCTCGCGTTCTCACTAAAAGAGCACGGACGCACACCTGTCCGGAAAGATTAGAATTCTGAGACTTAAGAACAGCAACCTCAACTCTCAAAGTAGATGACTTAGAATCCTTAGCTCGAGAGACGATTGAAGTGTTGCCACCTCGGCTCGAAGAGCATTTCGTTCTTCCTCAACCGAGTTCGGTTCTTCAAAGGCAAGCTCTGCGGCGGAAGGCGCTAAAGGCAACGGCGAGAAGATGTCCCAGAAGAAATAACATTGACAACCTTAAACTCCAGAGCCGAAATCTCCTTGTCCTTACTTGCCAAAAAAGACAATAAGTGTTTCCGCTCCATAGCATTATATTCTAAACGCTGACGAACTTCAGAACTAAAACACAATTGTCGCGCCACGGCAACATTAAACTCACCAAGGAGACGCTCATACCCCATATCACGGACGGCGGAAAAGAAGGTAGGAGGCGAACTCGTCCACCATAACACGGCATTCATCAACATCATCAAGAAGAATTCTTGGCAACATTCCATTCGGAATGTGAACACCGAACGAAGAACCGATACGGATCATCAACGGTCGCGAATGTCCCGGTGAAACATCAAGATCGAAATATCATCAAGAGCGGATAAATACCACCGACAGGAGAAAGGTTGTCCGGAAGAGAAGAAGAAACATCCACTTGACCCTTCCCCTTCTCAACAGAATGAACAGTAGTAATAACGGCATCCGTAATAACGGGCGCAGGAGAACTGCGAATAAACAAGCGAAGAGCAAGTAAATAAAAGGGAGGAAAGCAAAGGAATTACGAAAAAACAAAAGCATAAACAACAAACCTGGAAGGAGAACCATCAAGATGGAGCAAACCAAAGCCAGATTCAGTGGACGTCCCAACTTCATAAAGGGGAGTAGTTGATAATAAAGGAGAAGAAGAAAAATGAGTGGACAAAGCATTTAAACAATATTCAACAGTTTGCGAACTTTGAGCTAGCAACTTCTTAATGGACTCTGAAGACTTACCACTAGTAGAGGCCCTACCAGAATCGTTAAGCTCGCTCCTTGCCTTCTTGGGGGGATGAACAAGCTTGGTGCCAGCTTTCCTCCTCTGTTGGGTTCGATAAATACCCAAACTCCTTAATCTAGGATTTGAATAGAAAATAGCCCAAGTATTTAATCCGTTAACACAAGCAGTCCTTTGAGTGCATAGTCTCTCGGTGAGTCGTCTTCGAGGATACTCGATGAGAGGCAAAGAAGAAGTCTCTCCACTCGATGAGGCGGAACTTAAAGGGTGAAGGCGGGTCAAGAAGAAGATGATGGATTCGGTGGTGATGACAATAACTCACTTTGAATCCTAAGATCTATCCAACTTCTTGCGAAGACAAAGCTGAAGTAGAAGGCGAAGAATGTAAAGGCGAAGAAAGAAGCGGGACAAAGCGGGAAAGGTTGAATCGAGATAAGGCAAAGTCCTTATCATCCAAAGTCAACTTTCACGAATAGCAAAACATCGGGCTCGGTGTCATCGAACTTAGGAAAGTAGTCTTGTCTCTTACCTAGAATAGTCTTTATGTGAGACAAAATACATCGATATTTTGTCTTACGTATGATGTCGGTTGTCACTTAGGAAAGAGTCAAATACCATACATGTATAAATAGCATAAGAGATGGAGTGAAAAGGTTAAGCTTGTGAATTGTAAAAACACACACACATGAGCCATCTTTTCACTCCTCCAAATCAACTTAGTTCTGAGATAGCTCGGTGAGCTCTAAGAGTTGTGCTCGGACTTAGCTTTGAGCTTAGAGAGAATCACCCAACTTTGTCATTTCAATCCCAAGTACTATTCATGAGTACTTGGGTAGCGTATTCTTTGTTGATTTATTTCTAATAAGAATATGATGTTGAAAATTACTCGGTGTGTTTTCTTTATGTTAATTTCGGTCATCGTTCACTTTTAACTTGTTTTATAAACTTAATCATTTTAAGCGTTAGTGAGCGGGGAACAACAAGTGGTATCGAGCAAGGCTAATTATAAAACTCGTTTTAAAGCCGCTCTAAAGTTTTAAATTAGGATCCTAAATGGTGAAATTGATGTACCCCACTAGTCGATAAAAGGGTGGAGCTTATTAATTTGTTGCCCTAGACTTGAAGTTGGCAAATTCAACAAATGGAAAAAGCGAATGCTTTGCTATTTGATTGGGATGGAACCTTATTATGTCAAGTGCATAAATGAAGGTCCATTTGTCCCAAAAGCTTTGAAGGGTTGCCCGAACACGAAGCTCGGTGGACCAGATGAAAGGAGAGTGGTCAACCGGGACCAAAGGCTCAAAAGTATCATAATATCTTGTCTTCACGGCGATATTATGGAGTGCATTATTATTTGTAGTCTTGCTAAGCAAACACAGGATGACCTAGTTCATAGTCATGAAGGACCATCGATACCAAGGAAAGCAGGATAATGGACACGAAACTTGAGTATAACACCTTGGGGCTAAGGACTCGAAACTCTCTCTCAAACTTACACGGATACAAAACTCTTTTAAATGAACTTTCAAATGATGGTGTTAAGTTGTCTAAGCATGAAATCAATGTTGGTTTTGTAAGCAGTCTCCACGAGAAGTGGTTGAATTTCTCTCGGGGACTCGGGAATGCCAATCACATCCAAAATCTTGAGCTTCACGAAATTTATGGGAAATTTGTCTATGAGGAAAACCTCATCAGCAGACGATATACGACTTAAAGAAGTCTCGGGAAGTCAAGAAGTCCACGACCACTACATCATCACCAATATCAAGCGCTTTCTTTTCAAACAATGTAGTTCAAGATTTCCAAGAAAACTCGGATGATGAGCGATGAGAGATCAAGTGAGGAGTACCTAAGTGACACGAATCTTTGAATTTCGGGAAAGGGCACTCTCGCTAACTCTCGAAGGTTTATAAAAAGAAACAAAGGTTTTCAAGCTGCTAAAACAGCGAAGACCTTGAATGTTATAAGTGTCATAAAAGAGGCCATTTGCAAAAGGCATTTTCAAAAACAATTTACGAACCCTCTTACAAACCATCGGGATCTAATCGGTCTTGAGGCTTTAGCAAATTTCAACCAAAAATCTATCGGTCTCATCAAAATGTTCAAAACAAATCGATCTTAACAAAACCATTGATTATGAAGCTAAGTACAAGAAAGCAAAAGCTAAGCTTGCATTGCTTGAGGCGATCCCTCGAAACAACAAAAATGTTCAATACATGCGGGGAAGAACAAAGGCCTTGTTCTTTGAAACCTTTGGCGGGATGAAGAGCCAATCTCATCGGATGATGAAATGGTACACGTCGGTGCTCTAATGGCTCTCTCGAGAAGAAGACAAGCTTCTTTGTTGGAAAGAATCATGCTAGGAGCAGGGAATGGGTCAACATCACAATGAAGAAGGTAAACACTTTACTTTCTATGGATGATGACTACGATTGGCGATCTTATATGAATTATCTAAATGTTGACCTTAAGTTTGTAGAAGAACAAAATGAATCTTTTTCTAAGTACAACAAGTTAAGTTTTGAATTGAATAAGTGTAGGGATGAATTGCTCATTTTAAAACAAGCTAAGCTTGAAATTTGTCACTTTGCAAATTCAAAACTTGAACTAGTTAAAAGAAATCGAATCTTCAAGATGAACTTAAAAGGCAAATGATATTCTTAAGAGTTGGATTGCTAAGAATCCCGGGGTCTTTGATCTTGTGGGAGCCCCGATGGCGACAAGAAGAGAGTCATAGGTGAAGATCATCTCACGACTCTCTCAACAAAGACCGATCTCTAAGCCATTTGTGTGCGGTGGCATGATTACAAGTATGTTGGTGATTCAAATTCCGGTGAATGGATTGAGCGAGTTAATCACGAGTAAGCTTCAAACTTGATTACGGAAGGATTCTAGAGCACGAAAGTCAAGCTCTAAAGAGCATGCTTGGACTCACGATGTGCCCGGTGGTCTTGAACACATCTCACGAGTGCGAGCGAATCTCAACACCGCTTCCACCTGAAACCTATTCGGTCTTGCTCCAAGCTCGAGCTTACTCCACTACAATTCAATCCTCATTCACCAAAAGAAAGGTGCGGGCGTGGTAGAACCATCCTTCAAAGACAAGCAAAACTAATCCAACAAGAGTCTACACTGCTGAGACTTCATCATCCTCTGTCCCCAGAAGGCGACCAAATCCGACAATGGCGAACTTGTGAGGAAGCTTCTTGAAAAAATGGAATCCATTGAAAGGTCCACTGAACCAATCAAGGAGACAAAGGTAGCTTCCTCCGGTTCCTCAAAGTCAAAATCAACCTCAAAAGCAAACAAAAGTGTGGTGTGTCATTACACCACCCATACCACGACAATTGCTATAGAATCCTTTTTGCATGATGCGCAAAAGGATGATCACAGAGGCTAGCGATCATCTGATATGTCAATCAAGCAAACTATACCAAAGTTGGTCATCGGTATGCTTCATCATCAAAAGCATCCCAAAGAATAGAGCAAAACCTTTTCCTATCTGTCCTCCTTTGTGGGTTCAATGATCATCATCGGGATGATTGTCTCATGAATACATCTTTGTGATATATCGGTAATCCGACTCATGAGACATCCCAACATGCGATATCATTCATGCAAGGAGAAATTCCAAACAACCCAGTCATTTGAGTCATCCTCGACCTCTAAATGCAAAACTGTGGTAGCACCTTGCACACAACCACGACCATGAGTCGATTGCAAATTTCAAAGAGACCTTGAGATCCAAGCCCACTAGTAAGTGGGTCGAAGAAGAAACTAATTCGGTTTACTACTTGTGCGAGAGACATGCCGGGAGCCTATTTGGCATCTAGGCGGTGGATGCTCAAGAAGCATGGTGGTGTGAAGGAATATCTGCACAAGTATGTAAAGGAACCGGGGCCCAAGGTAGTATTTGGTGATAACTCATCATGTCCCAGCTGAAGGTTATGGTTCGATGGCGCAATGGAATAGTTTTCTCTAGAATAGCCTATGTCAATGGTCTCAAATACAATCTCATCGATGTCGATCAACTATGTGATGCAAAATTCATTGTACAATTCAATGATAAACAAGGTACCATTTTAATGCCAACAAGGAAGTTGTGTTGATAGCTCTAGGAGAGCGATGTTTATGTGCTTGACATGTCAACTCTCTCCCAAGATGGAGCGTGTCTCTTTGCTAAAGCCCTTTGAAACTATCAATTGGGCGTGGCATAAGAGACTCTCACACCTAAACTTCAAAAATCTCAACAACTTGGCAAAACAAAACAAGGTCCTTGGCTTGCCATCCTTTGGTCTTTGCAAAAGACAAACCATGCTACACTGTGAAAAGGGTAAACACCACGAGCATCATTCAAAACAAAACAAAATTTCTCCATCAAAAGCGCCTTCACCTCCTGCGCATGGATCTCTTTGGACTGTCGGTCCCGGATCAATCCGGCATGAGAAGTATACACTTGTCATTGTTGATGAATTCTCAAGATACACTTGGGTATACTTTCTTTCAAAAAAAGTCGGCGGTGATGCAATAATATCATTCATCGGGAAGATTGAAAACCGAATGACATTCTTGTCAAACAAATCCGAGCCGACAATGGGCGAGTTGAAATCAAGAACTTGAGAGCTTACGTGATGAAAAGGAATTTCTCAAAATTTCTCATCTCCTTATACCCCGAACAAAATGGGGTTCTTTGAAAGGAAAAGCAGAACTCTCATTGAAATTGCTAGAACTATGTTAAATGGCTCGACCCTCTCAAAACATTTACGGGTGAAGCGATCAAAGCACTGTTACACTCAAACAGGTCAATCATTGTCAAAAGACATAATAAAACCCCATATGAGATCTTCAAGGTAGACTTCGGACATCGACTATTTTCATGTGTTTGGATGTCCGGTGTTCATTCACAACCACAAGGATCATCTAGGCAAGTTTGATGCAAAAGGCGATGATGGATACTTTCTAGGCTACTCAGCGATCTCCAAAGCCTTGGGGTCTTTAACACAAGGAGACAACAAGTTGAGGAAACCTTTCATGTCACCTTTGATGAAATCTTGAAAGCATCGGGTTCACAAACACCTCGATGGAGGAAATAGGAATTGATAACTCTTCAAGATATCCTCGATGAGTACAACACGAACTCAATTCCTCATATCAAGGCGATCTTGACATCTCATATTATGTCTTACCTCACAACCTACCCCAACCAACCGTCAATGAATTCATTGAGAATCGATCATCCCTCTTGGGATAAGTAACAATGATCCAAATGATCGGGAACACGTAACTCATGATCCTCAACTGATCATGACATCTCATGATTGTTCTAAATGATCCTGTGGCTCTTGCACACGAACTCACATCCCGAACTCCGGTGACATCTTGAGCTCGGATCCTAGACCACAAAGTAAGTGGACTAGATCTCGGGACATTGAGCTTGTAAACATCATTGGTGAACCAGCGAGGGCATGCTCACTAGAAGCATGGGTGCTAGTCTAGCTGCGACTTGACCAATGAATGTCTTTATCTTGATTACCTATCGGACATAGAACCCAAAGTGTCTTTGAAGCTCTAAAACACCCAATTTGGGTTCGGGCTATGCAAGATGAATTACAGCAGTTTGATAAAAACAAGGTCATGACCTTGATCAAATGTCCTCGGGATGTAGTAGTCATAGGAATGAAGTGGGTTTCGAAACAAAGCGATGAAAGCAGCCTTGTCATTAAAAACAAAGCGGACTTGTAGCCAAGGATACGGTCAACAAGAAGGCATTGACTATGATGAGACATTTGCTCTGTTGCAAGAATGGAAGCCATCGGGATCTTCCTTGCATATGCAACATACATGAACTTGGGGTCTACCAAATGGATGTTAAAAGTGCATTCTTAAATGGTGATCTCAAGGAAGATGTGTATGTTCGGCAACCTCACGGCTTTGAGAGTAGTGAATTCCACGACTATATGCGCAAGCTTGACAAAGCCCTTTATGGACTTAAACAAGCTCCCGGGGCATGGTATGAAACTCTCTCGGCCTTCACGATACAAAACAAGTTTGTCGGAGGAAAGATAGACAACACCTTTGTTTGTCTATAGAACCCAACGAGGATGTGATACTAGTCAGTGTATGTTGATGATATCATCTTTGGCTCAACAAACTACAAACTTTGCAAGCAGTTTGAAAAGCGATGACAAAGAAGTTTGAAATGAGCATGATGGGGAACTCACTTACTTTCTTGGACTTCAAATCGAGCGGTGATAAAGGTATATCCATCGGTCAAGAGAAATACACGAAATCTCTTGAAGAAATATGAGATATTTGACTATGCCTCGGTGAAGACACCAATGGTTCCACCTAACAACCTTGGACTGATCTCGCGGCAAATCGATCAATCAAACTCATTTCGGAGGATTGTTGGCTCAGCGATGTATCTAACGCTACTAGACCGGACATACAATTCTCGATCGTCTAATAGCAAGATATCGATCAATCAAAAGAATCCCACCTCACTGCGACCAAAAGAATACTCGGTGCACGAAAGGAACCCCAAACCTTGGACTATATTATCCAATATGCTCGGGGTTTGATCTCGAGGTTACTCGATTCGATTATCTTTGGGTGCAACATGGACGAAAAAGTACCTCGGGGTCTGTCAATTTCTTGGAGGAAAAGCGGTATGTTGGAGTGCAAAGCAGCGATCGGTGGCTATGTCCTCGGTGAAGGTGAATATGTAGGCTATGACGGGATCTTTGTGCCAATGTATTATGGATGAAAAGTCAACTCGGTGACTATGACATCCATTACAAAATGGTGCCTATCTTACGTGATAACACTAGTGCAATTGCAATCTCCAACAACCCTGTCCTCCACCAAAGAACCAAACACATTGATATCGGATATCACTTCATCGGGGATCACATAATGAAAGGAGACATAGAACTTCATTTCATCCCTCTTGAATATCAATGGTGATATCTTCACCAAACCCTTGGATGAGCCTACCTTGAGGAGGCGAAAATTTGAATTGGGAATGCTTGACATTGAAAGTCAAGTATTTGAAAACCAATCTCGATGGCTACGTGACATGGTTCATCCTCACGAAAATCAAAATAAACCTCTCTTTGAATGAGTAATACTCATTCGGGGTCCTGACACTTGACAAAGAGCATTAAATAAGTAACTAAATGGTCCAAGTATCGAGTTACTTTAATGTCCTAGGTTGGTAACTATGCCAATTTAATAAAGGAATATATGTCTCTTTGTCTTCTTGTCATCCCACTTGGCATTTAATGCCTCTCACAAGAAATATCAAATTGATATTCTCTCTCGCAAAAGTGCACTTTTCATGCGCCTCATTGTTCCCTTGAAAAGCAGGATTTTCTTTGCGGGTAATGGGTGGTAGCATTAAATGTGGAAATTCAAGAGTCTTTCAAAACCGACTCTTAATATTTCCATTTGTGCACAAAATACCCTCTTATCACTCTATAAATACCTCTTCTTCTACACAAACAAAACACACAAATCAATTTACGCAATTAAACTCTGTCAAAATCTTTTCTCAAATCCGAAATATTTGTGTGTTCTCAAACCTTCAAAACCTCTTTTGGAAAACCTTTCTTGTAAACATTTACAAAAGTTTTCATCACTAACTAGAGATCTAAACATTTCTAAGCATTCTTGCCAAGCGTTTTTTCAAACCCTAAAACTTCTTTAAAAGATATGGCTAGAACACAATCTCTCAGTTTGCTTCTCGATGGGTGGGGATCTATCAAGCGTTGAATTCAAAACAAACAATGTCATAGGTAATTTTGAATACCACGAAACGTCCCAACCTATAAAGACATTGTAAAATTTTTATTCAGCGCCCACTAAAAGCGGCCTTTGTAAAGTGTCCTCGGTGGTGTACCCAAACTACCTCGGGAGTTTTGGGCAGCTGCTAAAACCTTTGACCCGACACCTTGGTGATGAGAATAACCTTAGACCACTCGGGAGTATCTCATCGAGTTCGGTCTAAATGGGGGCAACAATATACCTGGATTATAAAACTTTTGCACTTCAGCGAGGTTAGACTACAACAAAGGTGTTTATGTCGCCCATCACGAACCTTCCACGATGAAGGATGGGTTAAAACAAATCGTTTTGGATCCCACATTTTGGACAAGACCCGGTCACTAAAGTTCATTCCCGTGGCTTGGAGGATCCTTTTCACTTTTGTGATTCGGGTCCTCGGCGGGAACCACTCATCCATTGAGCAGGTAAACTCTATTCGGTTGATGATGGCATCTTGCTGATGAATGGGGTCCTTTGTCGACATAGGGAGATCATTTACGGTGATCTTATGTGAAGCTCTGAGCAAAACTAGGGCGAAGTATATTTCGTATCCTAGGTTTGTCTCTTGTGCTTCTACAATCGTTCTTGGGTGCCAACTATACTCGGGATGAAAAATTTGGAAATTTACGGCATCACGAGTCCTTCAAACTTTCAAAGGACCCATCCCTTGTCACACCTATAGAATTTGGCCCATATGGTTCTTGTAAACAACCGGGGAGGATCGATGTCTCAAACCACGCTCTTAAAAGAAAAGGGAAGTCTCGGTGGGACTAAGACTAAACCAAAGTCTCGGGGCCACGAGGCTTGAGAGCACCATAGAAGAGGCACAAAGGCACGAGACCAAAAGACACCCTTGACCGGGCAACAACCACCCCGTGACAACGAAGGAGGACGATACATCACGGTCGGTGCCCTTGGTCACACCTACTACTCCCAGATCGGAGGAAACAAACAACCCGGTAGGGGCGCCTTCCACTTTGCCCGGTGATGACATTAGCAAATCAAAGCCTTTGTGCGAGGGCGCGATCGATCCCAAAGACTCGGGGAATACAAACAATCCGCGATAGGGATACAACATTCATGACTACGCTAAAGGCCTTGGAAATACCCACGGTGTCTCGGGGTCCTTGGGGACAAAGACTCGGAGGAAAGAAACAACCGCCGATCTGGAACCCATAACCAATCGACTCCAGAAAGGCGGGAAACTCCACGGTGTCAGGGGTCCACGAGGACAAAGACTCGGAGGATCAATACCACCCGATATGGAACCCATTCCACTCCCTTGTTAGCATTCTTTGAGGTTCTTGAGCTACTAGAATCGATGATGACTATCTTTGAAAGTGATGAAGAAATCTTATCGGCGGGGAAGAAGTGGGACGAGGTTCAAAGCGAACAAGAGCCTCGGCTGATCCACGACACGGTGAGTCACCTTTTACGCACGAAGACAATGACTCGACCTCATCTTCCAGCTCGGCGAATTCAAAGATTTGACAATGTTCATCCTCTCCTTTGAAAGACAAGCGGTTAAGTGGATCGGCGGGCGTCAAGGAAGGCATTTTACGGGGTTCTTGAGCAGTTTGGGATCAACACTGCGAAATTGCTTTGCCGATTCTGACGACCTTAGATCGATGTGCTCACCTTCAGCGAAAATGTTCATGAGCACGGAGATCTTATGTATCATCATCTTGTCAACTGGATGAACACATGGTTAAGTTCCTCAAGCATCTTGAGACGGTTGGGGTTACAATTGATGAAATCGGGGATCATTGTCAAAGAAGACCCGACTCTCAATGCCAAAGTCTTTGGAGGCAAGCTGAAGCATATCAAAAAATTCATCGAGCTCGCGACCTAATAGAGATGCTCAAGTCTGCGAGCGTTCGGGGTCTTCAAACTTGATTCGGACTCTTGAGACCACCTGGACTCACTAAATACTCGGTAGCTACCTTGACTCGGGCCTCGTCTTCCATGGCTTGGAATCTTGGTCCACGAATGAGCGCCTTGGGTTATCTCATGCAAACTTGGATGCAAAGGTCCTTTGGTCTTCAGCGGACACTTGAAATAAAGGCCATGATGGTGAAATCTATCGAGGCCTTCAAAGGTCAGTGGTCGGTCCCCTCGGCACCAACTCCAACTCTTGCCCTCGGCGGCCTTCGGCAGCAGTTGAGGGAGAATCTTCTTGAAGAAACTCCTCTTCACGCGAGGGGAGCAAACACCACCAGTCTCATTGCTCGAACATCATCATCATCGGCACCGGTCTCTGCGGTACCAATCTCATCCCTTCCACCTCAAGCAACAACAACAACAACAACAGCGGTCCCAACACCAATCATGGCAACAACACCTCCCATCATTGCATCATCCTCCTCGGGACAAGACAAGGGCAAAGGCATCACGACAACTCACGGGCACGAGAGGATTCCCTAAAATCGGTGACCTTGAATACCTCTTCACTCCTCAGCACTAACCAAACACCTTGCTAAAGAAGAAAGGAAGCTGAAACAAGGCGAGGATGACAAGAAGACTAAAGAGGCATTGACCAAAGTGATTGCGAAGAAGGTGAAAATGTGGGAATAGATGCAAGCAAGCTTAAAAGGGTCGAGGCGGGACGAAGTTCATGGAAGCTCAGTGCTCAAATGGGCGCAATGAGAGCTCGGTATGAAGAAAAGAAAGAAGTCTGAAGCTCTCGGGCAAAGCAGAATCAAAGAATATAAGCGGACAATGACCGGTAGAAGGCTCTGAAAAAATCGCGATGTCAAAATCATTCCCAACACCAAACCATTGGCTATGAATGTTTACGAGAGGAGATGACAAAAGACACTTTGAGGTTCATGATCCTTAAAGTTCGGTGACTTTGGGATCATGAACTTGATGAACTTGGTCCGATCATTGGAAAGAAGCAAAATAAGGTGGTCGAGGGCGATGAAGATGCTTAGCAAAAGGTATGAAAGGTGAGGAAGCACCATTAACTAAAATTGACTGCCTTGTTGCACCTCAAGGATCTCAACCACAAGCTTCCCGGCAAAGGAAAGAGTTGATTTCCAACACGAGATCAAAGTGCACGGCCTTGATTGCAGCAGAGAACTACACGAAGGTGTTAATTTTGTGAGCTGTCTAGTGATTGAAGAGCACGAAGAGGGCTATTCCACATTGATGTCTATGGGAACCTGCATTTCAAAGATGGAGTGACATTGATCGGTGGAGTGGGTTGCAATGATCGACTATATTCTGTGGCCTCTCGGATCAATCCCAGTGAACATCGGGTTACTGTCAAGACACGAATGCCAAGATCGAGACCATCTGACGGAAACACTCATCACCAAGAAAGTAAAGCTTGAAGCCTTTGGGTATCCATACGGAATGACATCATTTTGTTTTATCTTTTGTACTAGTGATAGGAACTTTGTAATCGATCAATAAGCGATGTATGTTTTATTCATTTACTCGGTGTTCCCTATTGTATTCATTAGTACATTCGATTGTGAAGAAGCCTCTTGCTCACTTACAGCGATCAACCACTAGGCTATTTGTATATCCAAATAGGGGAGGCTGTTGGGTTCGATAAATACCCAAACTCCTTAATCTAGGATTTGAATAGAAAATAGCCCAAGTATTTAATCCGTTAACACAAAGCAGTCCTTTGAGTGCATAGTCTCTCGGTGAGTCGTCTTCGAGGATACTCGATGAAGGCTAAGAAGAAGTCTCTCCACTCGATGAGGCGGAACTTAAAGGGTGAAGGCGGGTCAAGAAGAAGATGATGGATTCGGTGGTGATGACAATAACTCACTGAATCCTAAGATCTATCCAACTTCTTGCGAAGACAAGCTGAAGTAGAAGGCGAAGAATGTAAAGGCGAAGAAAGAGCGGGACAAAGCGGGAAAGGTTGAATCGAGATAAGGCAAAGTCCTTATCATCCAAAGTCAACTTTCACGAATAGCAAAACATCGGGCTCGGTGTCATCACGAACTTAGGAAAGTAGTCTTGTCTCTTACCTAGAATAGTCTTTATGTGAGACAAAATACATCGATATTTTGTCTTACGTATGATGTCGGTTGTCACTTAGGAAAGAGTCAAATACCATACATGTATAAATAGCATAAGAGATGGAGTGAAAAGGTTAAGCTTGTGAATTGTAAAAACACACACATGAGCCATCTTTTCACTCCTCCAAATCTAACTTAGTTCTGAGATAGCTCGGTGAGCTCTAAGAGTTGTGCTCGGACTTAGCTTTGAGCTTAGAGAGAATCACCCAACTTTGTCATTTCAATCCCAAGTACTATTCATGAGTACTTGGGTAGCGTATTCTTTGTTGATTTATTTCTAATAAGAATATGATGTTGAAAATTACTCGGTGTGTTTTCTTTATGTTAATTTAGGTCATCGTTCACTTTTAACTTGTTTTATAAACTTAATCTGTTTTAAGCGTTAGTGAGCAGGGAACAACAACCACAGGCCTACTGATGAAGCCCAATGATTAAATTGGCTACGGTCCGGACCTCAAGGCAGCGCGAGGCATAACGGGTGAACCATCAGCTGTTAAGACCTCTTGTGTCCACATCCACGATTAACACGGAATCCTTGTCCGCGAGGTCCGGCTCGACAACGAACCACTACATGCGAGAATCTAGGAGACCTAGCGGCAAACCCGCCTATAAAGGGGCTCTAATCCCATACAAGGTACAACAACTTTTCTCTCATAATTACACACATACTCCTATTTTCCCTCTCGAGAATGTGTACATACTCTCATGGGAGTCTAATCGTGGGGTCCGTCCCAGCGATAAGACTAACGGTTTGCCTTTCTTGTGCGGGAACATCACTCTTATTACTTGGATTAGTACAAGATCGGCCCATCAAGGTTTCTTGGCCCGGTCCAAGCAAGCTACGTCGAGACCCATTGTAACCGATCGCACAAATTGTACTATGATTATCATAGCTCATTTATTGTCACAAAGACACAAATTAAGCAAATTATATATATTTTACTCTTCTGTTTCATTGTTTCTGTGGTTGACATGTTATTATTCATAAGACATAGTTACTTATAATATGATTAGGATTTTTGAAGTCAATTACATTCCTTAATTCACATGTGATCTAAAACACACCCCTATATAAAGAAGAAGTCTCAAAAGGAGGAGATAAGACGTACTTCAATCTCGAGTTCCAATGGGGTAGAATTTTTGGGTACTTTTTAAAAATTTCGGTTCCATTCGGGTAGAACCGAAATACCCGAACCGGAACCGAGAACCGAACCAGAACCGACACACGCTTTTCGGTCCGATTCTCGGTTCCTAATATATGCATTTTGCGGTTCTCGATTCTCTCGGTTTCTGGTCGGTTCTTTGCAGTTTCGGAACTGCGCTCACCCCTAGTTTCATTAAATTTTTTTATACATTATTTGAAATATTTTAGCAATTACTCTTTGAGTTGAATTATCGCGTATTCTGATATTTTCAGGTTACATTTTATTATTTTACATCGTATATATAAACATTACGAAACATTGAACCTCAATATCGAAACTATAAGCTGTTTGCTACAAAATCATGTTCTTTAGCACGGATCTCGCTAGTTAAAATAAGCGAGAAAATATGTGTTTTCTTAGCGGGTGTTGTCTAAACTTATATGAGTGAGCTTATAAGGGTTTTCTATAAGCTTTAAAATGTGTCTTTCTTAAAGAGGTTCAGCTTATATAACATGCTCCGTTACAAATTACAATTTTAACCCATGTCCTTTTTGATAATATACCAATCTAAGCTAAACCAAACACTTGAGCTTATTAAAGATAAGCTAATTCCAAACACTTAATACATGCTTATGAGTTATGATACATAAGCAATAAGACAATATAAGGGGGTGTTTGGCTAAGCTTATATGATGGGCTTATGAGCTTATTAGCTTTTATGTGTCAAATAAGCCTAAATTAAGTGTTTGGCTAAACTAATATAAGTGGGTTTATGAACTTGTATAAAACGTTTTTTAATAAGCCTAGAAAATATGGCTTTTTAAGTAGAATTAGGCTTATATAACATGTCGCATAACAAATTATAATTTTACCTCAATTATACATTTATACCTAATCTTACAATCAAAATTTTCAATCTATGTACCATATGGTAACGAAGCATTTGAGGCTAATATCTTATTAAACATTAGATAATCCAAATACTCAACATATGCTTATGAACTTGCGATATATAAGCAGTAAGCTACTTATATAGGGTGTTTGTTTAAGCTTATATGTGGTTTATGAGTTTATTTGTGTTTCAGCGTATATTTATAAGTCTCAATTTTCTAGTTTATTTTGAGACTTGTTGGTATATATAAGTTTATTACGATATGATAAATTTATATTAGTGTATAAGTCTCAAAATAAGCCGAAAACTTAGAAGCTTATATATAAAATATATAAGCTTATAAAATATAAGTCTAAAATTAATAACCTCATAACTCATACCTTTTTATTAAAATAAGAATAATAAAAAAGATTTTTAGTCACACATTTTAAATAAGAGAAAGAAATTTTAAAAAAAATGCATTATATTTATAAATGCAACTGAAATGTGTGTTCTCATTTTATTTTTTCATCTTTGATGGACTCATTAAACATAAACCAAAAAGGAAAAGAAAAATAGGGTTAAACAGTCACATAATTTATTCCATACGACATTTTAGGGTTAATATTCAAAGCATTTCCCACCGTTATAGCCCGCCAATCGCCACCGTCGTAGCGATAAAGTAGTAGTAAGTCATAAAGTACTGTAATATTTAGCAGCTCTATCCTTAATAATAACTGTTATTATTTTCAATATTATAATTTGTTTCACTTTTGTAAATGATTCAATAGACATATACAAGGACTAGAAAGAATAAACATACTTTTAAGATTTGTTTCCCTTTTCAGATTAGGGCTAGTCTTTAACTTAGTTGGATGAAACATCTCGGGTGCGTTTAGTTGGAGAACAAATTCTCTTATTTTCTATCTCTAGTTTTGTAAAAATTTGGAAGGAAAATTAATCTCCACAAAACACTTGAAATATAAACGTGTTTAGTTGATATTTCTATTTTGTGTTTTGAAGAAAGGGAGGAGGTTGAGGGTTCTGAAGGAAAACAACTAAAATTTGTTTTGTAATTTTCCTTGTTAAGTTAGGAAATAGGGATTTGTGTTTTGCAAAACGTTTTGTTGGAAAACGTTGATTTGAACGCGATCTCTATTTTCCTTGTTTTTCACAAAACATTTTGTGGAAAATATTTTTGAATTTCCAATTTTGTACAGAGGTTGTATTTTCCATTTTGAAAAAGGAATGTGGGTTACAAAGGAAAATGTCAAAAAATGTGTTTCTAATTTTCTTTCATAAGTAGGAATTGGAAATTTTAGTTTTGTCAATAAGGAACAAGTTTTGGAAAAAACCAAGCTGAGCAGGATTTTTGTATAAAACCTGTTGTGGGAAGAGGATTGTTTTCATCCAACTACACGCCTTCTTATCTTTTGTGCTTATGTTTCTAGGTACTTATTATCTGCTTAAATATAAACACTTTAGGAAATAGTGTTTGGGGTTTAGGTTAGAGATGAAGGTAAAAACGTACTTTTAGTTTCATCTCAAATAAAGAACTTTAAAAGAACCATGCCCAACCTGCTTATTAAAAACTACTTTTGTTGCCCCTTAATGGCAGATAAGGAAAAGCCGTTTGGATGATCCAAACACTTCAAACTGCTTTATAATAAGCTTTAGCATTTTCAAACGCACTATGTGTGGTACTTTCAAGCCTATTTTAGGCGATTTGCCTTATAGTATTTTCAAAACACAATAAGTTACTCTGAGCGTTTGTATGGAGCGAAACAACTTGATATTGTTAGTTTATTTAAGAGTTTTTTGATAAACTCCTCTTCCCCAGCGTTTTGGTTTATTTTGCAAGTGCTTATGCTAATATAGAATTTTACCCCCATTTCTTGTCCTTGTTCTTATCATTCACTACGAGGTGTTTGTTATTTTTGGTCATTTCACTATTAATACATTTACGCTTTACACAAACACTATCTCATGCATCGTGCTCAAAAGAATCTTACAAAACACCCCTTGGTGACACTACTACAGGTACATCATAATCGATGCTTGAAAATTCACCATGTAACTAGTAAGATGTATGTATATAGCCGCTATCCTGTTAATAATTTAGTAACCCTGATATTAGACTCGGCATGAAAGATCCTTCATATGCATATGTATAGCTATGTAAGCACTTGTATCAATTGTTTATTTAACATGCTCTGATTGTTGCATTCTGTCAAATTGCAGCTTTTTAGCCAAGAAAGGCGTGATAATGATGATGGTCTAGCAAATGAGAATATAGTAGCAGAAAGATAAAAATGAATCCTAATTAAATTTTGTGGTCCACTTCATTGGAAAGAGTCCGATGAATTTATGAATGCATATGTTTGTATAAAGGTAAAAAGTACAGGATAAATGAAATATGAGCAGGTTGAAAAGAGAATGAATGCTGAAATTGATAGGCTAAGCAACTTGCCGGATGAGCTTATTCATAAAATCCTCTCTTTTGTTGGCATTAAACGTGCTATTAGACTGAGTGATATATCATCTAGATGGAGATATATCTGGACTTCGATGCCTTACCTCGACTTCTCAGTTGAGAGTTTCTCGAGTTCAGCCAGGCTCTCCAATTTTGTTACCAATGTTCTGTCTCGTCGCAATAATCTAGTGGAAGTGGTTTCAATCAAGCTCCCTCCTTATAGAGATTTTAGCTCCGATTCTCTTAGACAAATCATGAACTATGCATTCTCTCACAATATCAAACAACTCGATATTCAATGCTTCCCTGAGAATGATAATGGGTCCCCCCTTCCTCTCTTTTGTTCTGAGTCTCTCAAACATCTGAGTTTGGGAGGGAGGACTGTCTTTACACCCACGTCTACTATAGAGCTCCCAGCCTTAACTTCTTTGTATCTCAAATGTATCACATTTAGCTGTGATGACAATACTGAGAATACTGACAAATGTATTGGTCTTTTCTCCAAGTGTGCAAACTTGAAGGATCTCACATTAGAAGGTTGCCAAGTAATAGGTTTGAATCGTTTAGATATTTGTCATCCTTTACTATCCAATCTCACACTTCAAAATGTTCATGGGAGTTTGAAAGTTGTAAATGTGGTTGCACCTCAACTTAAAAATCTCAGCATAAGTTATTTGGATGAGAAGCTCCAGTTTCTGATTTCCGCTCCAGACCTTGTCTCCTTGTGCTATAAGAATTATCTTCATCCTTTGCACCTATCTACAGAAGGTTTCCATTCTTTGGAGAAGGTGGATCTTTGTGTAAGACATAGCATTTTTGGTGCTCAGGATTTTGTGCGTCTGTTTCAGCAGCTACAAAGTGTAAAATTTCTTACACTTAACATGGAAATTCTTGAGGTACCGTATATTCCATTCTTACAACAATCTAATAAAATACTTTTATGATTCCGTAAGCAAGATAAAGATCAGAAAATAAAATGTTCTAGTTCTGTTAGTTGTCAGAACAAATAAGCGAGCCATATTTTGTTTGAATACTCTACCCTTTTATCATGTTTAGTTGAAGTATATAGTTATAACAAATTTTCCATTTCCATTTTAGTGTGTCTCATACGATGATGACACTTATGGCAATCCGGATTATATACTTGGAGAAACAGTGAATGCTTTAATACTTCGATTTCAATCTGGTTCTATAACTAGCTATCGATGCATGCTTTGATACTTTAAAAAGCGTATTAGCACGGGAATTGAGATACACTTGTTTGTTAGAAAAGGACTCTCTACCTGGAAATTTCTCCTTTTTAGTTGTTTGGTAGAAAAATACTATGCACCAGAGAGAAACAGCGCAACATATAGTATTTCTATCCATGATTACCATGATGTTTTTTAAGTGTATACTTATACATTATTTTCTTTTGTGATTTATTTATTTATTTTATTTTTTTGCAGTTTCTTTCTTCATCTGTGGAACTAATCTTAAATCAAACTTCTCCATTTGCTAACTTAAGGAGTTTACATATTTATCCGGTAAGAAAACTCTCGGATGTTCGAAATGGAGTAAAGATGTCTACAGAAGTTAAAAACTATTTGTTAGATAATTCTCCAAGTGCCACATTTACAATGATTTCTCGTGAGGTATTTACTTCGAAGTGCATATTAACTGCCATGTATCGTGCTTCTGCTATCTATATGTTTGATTATCATAAAAAACAATTTGATTCACCCGGCTGTTTTTGTGTCATTTATCACTGAGATGAGAAGCTTGTGAGGGTGTTGTTCTAACTCATGCAGTTCATATTAACGTTTTAGGTTCTGCATATTTGTGGACCAAATAAAGTAGTGGATGAATCTATCTCTAGAGTTGTTTTATATAAAGTTAGTTTGAGTTTTCGGACCAAAAGTACATAGGGATAAACACATCCTTTCCGGTCAGTGTTTTCACATTTTAGATATCCGTTTAGGAGATAAGTTACCTCATATAAGAAAATTCATTGCCTAAAATGGGAACTGATATGAAATGATGCTGTGTTGTGTGCATTCAGTTTCAGCCCTCCTGAATCATATGGTTGTAAATAAAGTTCCTCTGGGTATACTTTGATTTCGCCTCTTTTTTTATGTGCACTTCACTTGAGCTCAAGCGCAACTCAATGTGTGTTTTAAGGGGTCAACAAACCTAGTTAGAAGCCAAATAACTGAAGCGTGCATGCAAAAACATTTGGACCCTGTTAAATTTTTGGATTCCCACTTGAACCATATAATAATTCATATTGAGTGCTTCTAAAACATTGGTATTTGCTTCAGCTGTATCTTAAAGTGAACCACCAGTGCTCTACATGTATATTAGAAAGTGTTTAAACTGGCGACTTGTGACATATATGGAGAGACATTTTTATATGGTTTCTCTAAGTTCTGTAATATGAATATATGATGGAAAAATTCAGGAGATTAGCGATAAGAAGAACACCGAATTGGCACTAAAGGAAATGGCAAATTTACGGGTGATGCTAGAGTGTGAGAAAACTGAGACGGAGAACAGAATCACAAAAGTTGAGAACCTACTGCAGATTGGTGGAAGTATAACACATGTCAATAGAAGTTGGGAAGGTTTGAGCAAGCAAATTGAGAAAGGGAGAGCAAAGACTGATGAAATCATTTCAGAGTTGAAGAACGTTAAATACACAGTAACAGAGCTGTCTGTATCAAAGAGGGCTGAGATGCAAGAATCTTTTTCTAGTTTGTGCTCAGAGGCCTACAATGTAGTGAAGAAGATAATGGATCTTGTAAAGATCTTATGTGACATGAAGGGAAGCCGTTTTTGTGTCTACTTTGACGAGCTTTCTACAATATCATAACCGTCTTCTTAGCAAATTGTAAGTTCGTGATTTCTTTTATACGGAAGTTATAGCTACTATGAAAATTGCTAACTGTTGGTCTCATATATATATATATATATATATTTTTTCAGGTTCCTGCATTCATTACTGTTACGCTATTGTATTAGTAATCAACCCGCTTGGGCAACTTGGAATGGTGATGTTAGAAATTTGTCTTTCTTTCTGGCTCGACTATTCAAGATATGATTTTTTGTCCTCCATTATATGGAACTAAGACTATTGGCTGATCTGGTTATTAAAGATGTAATTTATCCAAGTTTAATACTTTCCTTTGAGAAACTGTAATTGATTTGGATAAATTTTCTTGTATCATCTTTTATAAACATGTACCTATTTGGTCCTGTTTGGATCAAACTGATCTTTTTAGTATTATCATTGTGTTCATATGAAGATAAAAACAGGATGAAACAACCAATTCACTAGTAAATGGGTCGTATTGCAACGTGTTGTCAAGTTTACATGCTGGAAGGTGCTCAAGGAAACTAGGATAGATCCTCTAATCCAGGTGCTATATTTTCATTCATTACCTGATAAAGTTATAAACTGTTTCATGGATTCCATCAAACTTCATGCTAATAGTGATGGTTTTTTTTTTTTTTTTTTTGAACGGCCTAATAGTGATGGTTGGAACATGGCTTCTGGACAACGAAACCTCTGCCTTAAATGAGATCACTTTTCTGGACAACGAAACCTCTGCCTTAAATGTGATCACTTTTCATTTGGCGTCTCCTTTTTTTTCTATGGAAGAACTTAGTCCAACTTCCATTTGCAGTTAATGGGAAACATAGGTATTGAAGCTCCCGGAGTCATTAACTATTTAATCATGAATAAAGCACGGATCTTAGAACCATGAAATTTTCTTGATATCGTTTTTGTATATCATTTGGAAGTGCATCGTAACATGCGAATTTAAAAGCTCAAATCACACCGTTGTGACCCGACCTCGATAGTAATATTTCTTTGTATAATATATATAAATTATATATTATAAACTAATTATTTATTTAATTTTTTTATATTAAAAACCTTACCGGGCCCAAGCCCAACCCGATCAATCTCTCTCTACTTGTTCTTGGGCCTCGTCTACTGACCATCCAACCCAACCCATCTCTTCTTGTCCTTGGGCCTAGCCCATCCGCCCCTTTTGCTCAGCCCAAACGCACCCTAGTAATAATATTGGTAACACAAAATTTGCCCAATTAAAATTTTAGAAACTATGTTTCTTTGTTTCTGTGAACGAGGCACCACACAAAATAAACAAAAACACAAATACAAAACATCAACTTTGGTCATGTATAAGAGTAATCCAAGGAGACAAAAGACAAGCAAAGCCACCCTAATACAATTTAAATAATACCCTAAACACCATTTGACCTCCTTTTGACTTCTTTGCCCAAAAGATCATATGTTTTCTCATGTTTCTTATGAATCGACTAGACCAAGCGTGCCCCATTTTGATGCTGAATTCGCAGCATGCTTCAAACCAAACACATCCCATTTTGCTTTTCTTGGAACCATGAAGATCATGCATAAAAATATTAGGAGAACCATACTTGCTTTCCTCTATATAACCAACTTCTAAAAACATTTTGTTACACACTACAAACACTCACAAGCTTACAAGTTCACTCACTTAAACTACTCTCACACTCTCACAACATATATCGTCCACTGTGGAAGTTGGGTGCAAGAAAAGAAACAAAACGCAAAGGGTTTGATCGTTTGCTTGGGTATAAGGAACGAGGGGTAACTTTGGAATCGTTGGTCACGTTCGTTCACTTTTCTTTCAAGTTCATCACCACCCATTTGGGTGTTGTAAGTCTCCAATCTCATTCCTATTCTCATTATTCTTGTATTTCGTTTTCATATCACACGTTACAATGTAAATGCGCCTAAGTAATTTCGTTACCAATCTGGCTAATGCCTTGTATCATGAAAACGAATCACTAAGTCATTGAGAAATCAAGAGCAAAACGCTTATATACCAACCTTAAATGTAAAACACGATTTGTAACTCGTTGCCCTTTCCTTATAAAACTTCATGTCGGGTATAAGTTTTTGAAACATCACTTCACCCACGTTTTGCTAATGAGAACCATAGGAACACTCTCTGTCAAGTTAACTTAAGGCTGTGTTTGTTTCATTAAGATGTTTTGGGTCTGAATCTGACTACCACATCTTACTGGTAAGAGGTGGCTAGAAAGTCTAAATTTGAACGAAATAATGTTGTTTGTTTTTGTATAATTGTCCGAATGATTTTAAGTGCTCGTTTTTGCGATTTGTTTATTAAACCAACGCAATGTGATAATAAGTAACGTATGTAAATATGAAACAAGACTTTTATCATAAATATAATGTAGTTAATAAACAATCAAATATATTATATAAAGTTTACAAAGCAGTAAGAAGCGATGAAGACAAGTCCCCACCTCTTCTTGAGTAAGATGTTATATGTCTGGCGGGTCTTACTCGAAAGAAAAAAAAAACAAAGCAAAAGCGTCACCACCTCTTCTTGGTAAGAGTAAGAGGCTAGTAAGACTTTTTTTAAAACAAACACACCCTAAGCTAAAAACGAATCTAAACAACTCCTAAAACCCTCCCATGTCGCGTTCATAACTCTAAAACCAAACGAACCTCAACTGGGCCTTAAGGCCCAGTTATGCAAAACCCACGGCCCAAACATTTTTACCCGGCCCAATTACAATAAAAATAAGATCTTAAGCTAATAATGAGCTAGTAATAAGTTTTTGTAAAAGTTTAATAAGCTAATTCTAGTCGAAATGTATTTTGGACTAAGTATGCAAAATATATAATTTTCGGGTTAAAAATGTAAATTATGGAAAGTTAAAGGTAACTTTGATATATTAACGTGTGCATGGTAAAAGTCTTGGGTAGATTTTGTAAATAAGGGAAACTTATTTTGGAAAGGAAATAAAAGTTTTGGTGTAAAAATGGAAACTTTGAAACCTTGGGGACCGAAAGTGTAAAATTCGACTTTTTGAAATACTCTTGTAAAAACAGTTTTGATGAGGGACCAAAACTGTCAATTATGGATATTTTGAGTACAAAATACTTTTGGGTACAAATTGTCATTTTTCCAAAGTTTAGGGGCCAAACTTGTACATTTTTATAACTTGAGGGTAAAAAGTGTGAATTTAAGAAAATGTTTAGAAAACTTGTAAACTTATAACGACTTTATAAAAACGAGTATTCTGATGACTTAAAGTTTATAACAAGAAGTATTCGCCGATATTTAACTAAACTTATATATATAATTATAAGTATATAATTATATGAAATCGATATCCGATATCGACACACCTTGAAAGTAAATAACCCAAACACTTGATAAGATCGTTATTTTTCATAAATCGACAACGGGGAACATTTCACTTATATAAGTGTGAACTTTTGAAGAATAACCAACTAAGTCAATATAGCGCGTATTTTGAACTTAAAACATTAAGCCCATTTTCATACATTTTTTTACGTTTTCGTATGTTTTATACGTTTTCGTCCGTTTAATACGTTTTCGTCCGTTTAATAGGTTTTCGTCCATTTTCATATGTTTTTATCCGTTTTCGTCCGTTTTTAATTATATATTTTCTTACGTTTTTATCCGTTTTCGTTTTTATACGTGTTCGGCCGTTTTTATCCGTTTTCATTCAGTTTTATTCGTTTTCGGCTGTTTTTTTATACGTTTTCATCTGTTTTCTTACGTTTTCATACATTTTTATCCGTTTTCGCTTTTTTATCGTTTCAATTGTTTTATACGTATTCATACGTTTTATCGATTTCATC
The DNA here is from genome assembly GCA_022545495.1 of Chrysanthemum lavandulifolium. Lineage (NCBI taxonomy): Eukaryota > Viridiplantae > Streptophyta > Magnoliopsida > Asterales > Asteraceae > Chrysanthemum > Chrysanthemum lavandulifolium. The sequence continues at coordinate 107,026,780 of CM040238.1, read as the reverse complement.
AATTTTATTCGTTTTAAATACATTTTATATGTTTTATCCGTTTTCTTACGTTTTTATACGTTTTCATCTGTTTTATCCATTTTATCCGTTTCGTCCATTTTTATCCATTTTAGTCCATTTTTTATACGTTTTCATCCGTATAAAAACGTATGAAAACCTGTAAAAATAGATGAAAACGTAAAAAAAAACAGACAAAAATGGATAAAAACGTATAAAAACAGACAAAAATGGATTAAAGCGTAAAATGTAAGATAATGACGTAAACATATAAAAACGGACGAGACTTATAAAAGCGGATGGCGTATAAACTGAAGAAAGCGTGTAAACGAATAAAACGTGTAAACGTTGAAAATGGATGAAGCGATAAAAGCAGATGAAAACGGATAAAATGTATAAAAGCGAGCAGCGTGTTAAAGCGTGAAAGCGTAAAAAACGGACGAAAATGGATAAAAACGGAAGAAAACATATAAAAACGGACGAAAGCGAATAAAAATGGATGAAAACTGATAAAAACGGACGAAACCGATTGTATAAAAATGGATGAAAACTGATAAAAACGGACAAAAACGTATAAAAACGGACGAAAGCGTAAGAAAACGGACGAAACCGATTGTTCTACCCTCATGTGCATGGAATATTTGGGTTGTTGACAGAGAAAGCTAACGATCGTTAGAAATAGGGATTGATGGTGTGATCAAACTTCATTATAAGGACTCATGATGCAAAAATAAAAACAAATGGACTTGCGGTGTTATTCTGGGAAAACCATAAGGATGAACGGTGTAATTTACTCTACATTATATTTGCACTCTTTACGTCATTTTGCCCATTTTTTTTAGAACATCAACTAAATATCTCATAATATACACACCACAAACTATCTCGCGTATTACAAGATGTTTAACTAACAATCGTTTGGTTGAGCGAACACCACACAACAAAGATACCATTGGGACACAAACCCTTTGGTGATTTTGCCTATTATTGGTGACAATTTTTATTAGAAACGCATTTTATCGTTAAAAGTTTATTTCGGCGTTGTAAAATAAATGTTTTTATACCACTGCGACACATGATTGGTAACAATCTTTATTGGAAAATCATATTAACGTTAAACTTTATTTCGTAACTGTAAAATAAATGTTTTCGTAGCCGCTGTAACGGCAAGCTTATAATATCTCCTTTTCTACAAAACATAAGAGTGTGTTCACAAATATAAAATTATAATCTGAAGAAATGCCTAATCCACCAATCATTTAAACAAAAAATGTAATGTATAATACATTTTCTCTATTTAAATTCTCACAAATCGACCTTTTTTTTATAGATTTAATGCACACGAAAGTCATTTTACTTTGTCGTTTTCTTCAATCAAGTCACTGTTTTAATTTTATGTTTTCTTTAGTCATTCAAAACCTGCTAATAAAGTCACAATACGATAATCATGTGTCAACTAAATCAATTTTGCGTTTGTGTTTAGTTAAGTCATTGAACTATTTCTATAGGTTTACAAAAGACAATTTTAGATCGTTTTAGAAACCAAGTACCTAAAATCAAATGATAACTCTTTTAAAGTGTCAATATCATACAACACCGGCACTTTTAACTCATTTTTTAAGTTATTTTTTAACATATCTTTTTTTTTTATTAAATTATATTTTGTAAAGCTTTGTTATATCTCATCGACCTCATAGAAGAAAATAATGTTTTGCTTTTGATTTGTCTTATAACTTGGCATATAGGTATATTTGTACTTACATCTTTTGACTTTAGTCTCTAAATAATACTTCCTCCGTTTCAAAATTATTATCTCATTTTGATTTTTTCTGTCTTATTTTTCAACTTTAACCTTAAGTATTTTTGTTTATATTACATAATACTTGATGCAAAATATATGAACGGATTGAGTCTTAAATGTATTTTCATTGGTATAATTGTCATCAAGTATTGTATAGCACAAACAAAAATATTTATAATCAAAGTTGAGAAAGAAAAAAAAAAAGTCAATGGAGACTATAATTTTGAGACGGAGCAGTATTTTATAATTTCGATAGCACAACAAGTATTGTAACACCCCCAAAAATGGTTTGCGGCGGAAGAAAAGGTTTCTGGGGTGCTACTCCATTGGATCATAACACAAGGTGTAAAATAATAGATTTTAAGTAAAATATTTCATTTATTGAAGTAAAATAGAGTTCAAAGGTTGAATTGTTGCGGAAAATGGCCCATTAACAAAATGTGGTCCCATACAATCAATCGTCATATCTAATGCTAATGCCAACGCCAAGCGCCTCAGGAGTTAATTATCGCTTTTCATCCCGAAAATACATGCTAAAAAGTCAACACAACGGTTGAGTGAATTCATAGGTTTAAATTAAAGCGATTGATCACAAGATTTTCAAGTTTAAAAGAAGCCATGTGCTACGTTGTTATCGCCCATAAAAGAAGTTGATATTATCGCCCTAAGCTGATGACACCAAGACTCAACTGCATACACCTAATTACTGGTGTACGTAATAATATGCCCCCCAAGAGATAATTGCCAATTATCTAAGAGATTCAAATATGGTGCGCCCCGGTTATTTCCGATAACCAAGTCGGGGTCGTTACTCCCTATAGTACTATCCACGATATTTGCGTTCACTTGCAAGTGACTAATGGTTCATGATGAAGGGGTCTTTTGGCAAACAACTTAGGCATAATAGTAATAATATCAAGAGAACATCAAACATTTTTCAAGCAATTGTGATCATAAAAGCAGTAGTAGCATGTATTCTCCCCCAAAGAGTTTATAAAACAGTTAAAATAGTAAAAGTGGGGGCTATGAACTCACCTTAGTCCGAAGCAATGCAAGAATCGATACTATCACAACTAGCATCGGGAAAATAAACAAAGTGGTATCAAGTGGGGCATCGCTCAACGACGCAAGAATACAGGCACAACGGCTCGTCATCGGCTCAACCTAGTAGTGTACGACTTATCTCAGAATAGGTATCGTAAAGTAAATGAGTTTTCAAAGATAAGTGTTTTAGTTTTCGTGGAATACTCGTATCAATGTTTGTTTAAAAGTGTAATATATCGTATCTCAAAAAGTTTATCATTAATGTTTCGTGTGGCGGTAAGAAAACAAAGACTCGACAAATAACTCACGCCAAACATAACTCACACCCAAGTATAATGTATATCCCAATACATTACAAGGAATCGTTAAGAAATATTGACCAAGACTCAAGAACTCACACCAAAGTAATAAGACATATAAAATAAATTAAACATGTAAGGATCAATTAGCAAGTAAGTAACAAGCAAGCAATCGGTGGAGTTTTAAGCATTTACTCGGTAATCCTAAATAGTTTTATATATAAAACATACATATCTCATTAACAAAGACAAGTTGATTTCATAATTTAACAATAAGGGTTTTACAATTAACTTGTACCATTCGGCATTTGACAAGTTTATAATAAAAGCGTTTTTGAAAAATACATTCTTTGTATAACCTTATAAAGACGTATAGTTTTATTTAATAGTTAAGTCCAAGTTTAGTTGTCTCGTCATATGTATAACGTTAAGTAATTAAACTACAAAATTTTACCTTTCCTAGTCGGTTTTTAAGAAGTGTAAACTTATAAGAAAATCTTGGTAAGACTTGTTTGTTTATAAAACTTCCAAGTTGTGTAGTGTTTAATTAAACTACATTTTCTATATATGACCTATGTTGATGATGTGCTAAATAGTCCGTTTTAATCCCAATAATTTGTCCAACAGTCATTCAATTCTAATACTCGTCCCACAAGTTAATTTATAATCCGTATAAATCCAATATCAATCATCGATTTTTCCGCTAAATATTCATATGGTCGAAGTTTAATTTAAAATATATGTTCCATATGCAAAGAATAAAATTCATATCCAAATTCAACTCAATTCGAAACGTACCAATCCCCACCCATGTCAACCGGTTAATAACTCGCTAGTCCGATAAATATAAATTATATCCCATGATGAGTGTCTAAATACTCATCATTTTTATACCGTTTAGAATGCCAAAAACATCTGAAAACACTCAGAAACGCATCAAAATGATGAAAATATCACAAATCAGTGTTTTATGTGTTTTAAATGCAAAAATATCAAAATCAGATGAAAAACGTATTAAGTTTGCAAAATTGGCAGTTTTAGTCCCCCAAGTTTCAAAAGTTGTCAAATCTAGTCCCTGGAAACCAAAAATGTGGAGTTTTATCATTTAAGGTCCCTGAAATATTCTAAGTTGTCAAAAATGGTCCTTGAATGAATCTTTGGTCAAATGGCAGAAAAGGTCCCTAAAGTTTGAAAAATGGCAAAATTAGTCCTTGGATATTTTAAAATGGAAAATGATCAAATATTCTCCTTGTACTATTAAAGTTTGGCAAGTTTGGTCCTTTTGATAACTTTGGAAAAATCCAGTTTTGGTCCCTCAAGTTTGGTGGAATTGCAAATTTGGTCATTGTGTTACTACTAAATCCAAACCGGACCCTTGTACTAATATCAAACTCAATCCAATAACCCAGCTGAGCCCAACCCAAGCCCAAACCCAGCTTGACCCTTGGACCTAGAACCCTTGACCTTGACCCAGGTCAAATCATTTTGATCCCGATCGATAACCCATTTGACCCTCCTTATTACTAATACCTCGGTCAAATTCGTCAACGCCAAAAATACGAACTCATGCATCGTCCTCACAATGCACGAAAATCCAAAACCGAGTGGTTTTCCACATTTTCAACATTTCACCTCACCACTTGTTTACCCACTCCTTCCACCTCTACAATCGTCCGAAGCTTTAATTGACTCGAACACCTTTCAAGACTATTTTGGCGCCAAAATGACACTTGTACGAATATGATGATTTTGACCAATCCAATGGTTGGAATGAGGTGGGATATGTTCAGAGATGTCGACAAGAGTGGAAAAGATCATTATAAAGAGGAGAGAAGCAATGTGGGAAGATATGGAGAGTAATTTTTAATATCTTAGTCGTTTTTAGTAATTTTTAATTCCAAGTGTATGTTTTAGCTTTCAAACTCTGTATTTCAAATCTTTAATGTATAATTAAGCTTTTGTTAACATCAATTTCAGTTTTAAGTTTCATTTTCAAGTTTATGCAGTTTCAAGTTAAAATTCTCAAAATGTTCGAATGTTGTTTGTAGATGTTATCTTGGACTGAATAAGCCATATAAGCTCCTCAGAAAGCTTATTTAAGCTTTTAGAAACAATAAAATTCAGTTTAGAAGTCAAAAGCAAAAATACCAAAAATTACTAAAAATAGTTGAAAAATCAAAAATCCATGGTGAAGGTTATCAAGAAGCTGGAGCAGGGTTGATTGTGGATGGCCTTGGTTTAGTGCTTCTTGGGAAGCTATAGGAAGTGTTTACAAGTCCTTGGTTCTCGATTACGTGTAGACTCATTTTGTAAGCAATTTCTTGTAATTTTCATTTTATAGTATAAGTGCTTAGAGACTGTTAATTTTAGTGTAAATCTGTTTTAATATAGTTAATACAAGTTAATTACTAGGTGTCTTAGCTTAAAAACCTGTTTTAGTGTGTAAAGCTTCAAATCAGTTTAGTTAAAGGTTGTTTGGATTTGCTAGTTTAACTGTCTTAGAGAGTGTTTGTGTTATTGCTTATTGATGTTCTGTGACTCATTGGTTCATAATATCTCAGTTCAACAAGAAAAACCAGTCCTTATTTAGTAAAAAGTCAAAAATGCATTTGATCATGTCTTTGTCATTAACTGTTGGATTTTAAGGTTCTATGATCATGATTTTGTGTTCATAAGTTGTTATTGTAGATCAAATCAGTCTTAATACACCTTAATACATCATAATCAGTGCTTAGGATCAATCCAAATTTCATTTTAGTCAACTTATTTGGTTTTATAAAAGTCAAAATTGAAAAGTGCGGTTTTGAATAAAATTAAGGATTTTAGTGTGTGCTCATTATTAAGATTTAGCTAATTACCTTTTGGAATATTAAAATTTTGTTGCTTATCTAAATTATAAAAATATAAGTTTACTTATACTTAGCTTATACATAGCTTATTTTCGACTTATTTCAAGTACCTTTTCAAAAGCTTGCTCTCTACAGTTTCATGGCCACTTTCATAAGCTCACACGAGCTTATTAGTTGGTCAAATTTTGTGAATCTTGGTTCTTTGAAAAGCTTACCTAGTGACTTGAGGTCCCAAGCTTAATCTTGTACTTTGCGACTTATTTACTAGAAAATGCAAGTGGCTTTAGATCATCCATTTCTTATTTTTATATAAGTGCTTATTTGATTATTCTAGCTTATCGGTTTGTATTCTTGTGCTTATTAGCTTTATTTAAGTAGCTTTAGCTTATTCTCATTTATTTCATCTTTGTTTTCAAGCTGTGTAGCTTGTTTGGTGAAAACATCAATTAAGCTCATTAACTTGCTTTGTTGAGCTTTTAAACTTGTAAACAACTTATTATTAAGTTGTAAAATTTTTGTTTTCATAAAAGTTTCTTATTTTAAGTAGTTAAGTAGGTTTAAAAATAAAAATCACAAAACATCATTTTAAATATAGTGATAGCGTTTATTTAATATTAATTAGCTTTTGATTTTCTTTTCGACTTATTATTAAGCACTTCTTGTTTTTATAATTTTCTTAGTTTTCTGTCACTTTAAGTCATTTTAGTAAAAGTTTCATAATTTTCTCTGTTTATTTAGTATTTATTATAATTTTAAATAGTTAAAAGTATTAAATAATTAGTAATAAATAATTAAAAAGCATAAAAAATATCTTTTCAGTTTTAAAATTAGTTTTATAATATTCTAGATTTTTCTAAGTTATAATTTTATTTTTCTAGCCTTATTTCATATTTTCTTTTATTTGAGAGTATTATTAAATAGTTAGAAATAGTTTTTAATTAATAATAATTAAATAAATAGTTGTAAAAATAATTTTCTTTTTCTAATAATTTTCTTTTATTTTTAGGATTCCAAAAATGTCATTTTCATATTTGTAGGTCTTTTATTTCTTTTAACTCACTTTTTTATTTTGTGCGTTTACGTAGTTTATAAACGTCACGTATTCGTTGTTTTATCGATTGTTGTGCTTATCAATTACATATCAAATTCATTCCAAGAAATCGGTGAGTGTAGTTATTCATCAAAATCTTTCTTGATCACTATCCTTAGTGATCATTCTATCAATGAAAGTTTTGAAACACCATTGAGTCTCAGTGGGACTTAACGACGGGAATCCACTATATTCTCGGATCTTCATTGCATTGGTTTTCGAGCGGTTTAAGTTTATTACGGTTAGCCATTCACAAGTGGTTAGCTTGTGTGATTAAACTTGACGGTTCGGGACCAATCATCCCATCACACCAATTATAACATTGATTAAATTTTTAAGACCATTGGGCTCGTAGGCCCAACTACCAAACGCACCCTTATAAATATTGTCGGGCCAACATGCAACAAACATAAACACACCACTCTTGACATATTTATAAAGACAACTCAACTCAACTAGACAAACCAGACATTGATTTTTACACAAGTATCTATTAAGTAAGTTCAATAAGAAACTCAATATTAACCAGTTACCAATAAACAATTTATGCCGAATAGGTAGTTACAAAACAAGTCATACAAATCGACACACCAAGTCATGGACCAAGAAAAGAATAGGCATGAACCGAATAGTACCAAAGCACATCTAACAATTAATTTTAACCCAAAAAAAATAACGTACAACCAACAATATATTTCATGAGATGACTCACTCCCTGCATTGGCTCAGTGAGTCGACTCGTTCTATAACAACAAACACCCTCTAAATCCCATTCCACACCACACGAAAGAAATGTTATTATTTTTCTATCAAAATGTTTTCAAATCCATTTCCTATCCACGAAAATCATAACAACTTATCTATAACAAAAAAATGAAATGAAACCTTACAAATATGAGTCGATCGGAAGGAAACAACCACAAAATTAACACAAGCCCAACCAAACTCGAATGCAAGCAGGTACCACCAATAACCCCTTGATTTTTTATGTGAGTTATGGGAGATGTAGTGGTAACCTGTGGATCGGTGGTGGTTTAAAATGAAAAAGAAGTAGATAGCTTTGACTATTCTTTCGGAATCAATTTTAGTGCTAACTTCATTGGGGAAGGGTTGTTATCAGTCTCCCACCTTCAAGGTGGTCTCGTGGCCTCTTGTGGGAAGGGGGGACTCCACTGAAAAGGATGGGTCGATGGCCTAAAAAATATATAACATTGTGACCATGGTTTTCCTCCATGGATTCTTGTGAGATGGCTTATTTGAGCAAAGGTCATTGTCTCGTTGGCGACCTCTAGAGGTCTCGTGATGTCGCCTCGGAAGAAAAGAAAGATGGAAAGTGTTTCATCCTTGTTTGTCCTTATGGTTTCTTCTTGGGAGAGGAGAGAGGGGGAAAGGGACATCATATTTTATGTGCTTGGTTTTGAGATTGAAGCGTAGCTATGAGGCGATAGTACCAAGGATTGGGAGGACATAGTTTATCAGAAAAAAAGAGGGGAGATAGTGATGGGGCATGGGAAGTGTTGGAATCACTCCTAAACTATATTTCAAGTGTTTGTAATTAACATGTAATAGGTTGCTTAATTAGGCTTTTATGTTTGCATTAATGGCAAGACTTATGTAGAAAGCCCATAAGCCTTGGCCCAAGCCCAATAATGAGGAAGGGACTAGATGTGTTGCCCTAGTTTCCTTCCCCTATAAATACTCTTGTAAACCTTCCTTAGAGGGTTGGTTGTTCACATTTCACTTAATTCCTACCCCATACTCTTTATCATTTCATACATGTGTTTTGTGTTTGTGTTCATTCGATCTAACTCTTATCTATTTCTTACATATTGATGCTTGTGTTACAATATGGTGACCTAACAGTGGTATCATTCGCCATCTAGTTGGGTGAAACATATTTGTTTTTGAAGTTTGTTATTCATACGCGTGGGTTTTATAAGCTAATCTTTCATTCGCCATCTAGTTGGGTGAAACATATTTGTTATGATTGCAAGAGCCTTCGGACGATTTGCTAACAAATCCAACAACCGCATTCACACCTCATTAAATACAAGGAATCAAGCTGTTGTTAACAATGGAAGGGTTGAGGTTCAGAATCATGGTAATGGTCATCAGATGAATAGTGGTCAAGGGTTTAATGGAAGAAATAACATGGGTGCTCCACAACAACGGGTTCAAGTGGTTGATCAGGGAAATGCTCAGACTGGGGTTAATGGTCTCCGATGCTATAACTGTAATGAAAAGGGTCATCTGGCTAATACATGCCCAAAGCCGAGGACAAGAGGCAGCGCTTATCACAAAGAGGCTTTACTCTTGGCTCTCAAGGATGAAGCTGGTGGAACTCTTACCAACAAGGAGCGAGCTTCATGGAAGCTGCAGATTACGGTGATGACATGGAGGACTTGCGGAGCTAACGTTGCTATGATGTTAATGGCAAACATGCAAGAGCTCCACATAAGTGACACATGCCCAGTGTATGACAGCGATGGCTTGTCTCGGTACCGAGATCAAACATACTTATACATGATCGATATCTCCGTCAATATACGCATCAGGCAAGGCACGAGTGTTCAAAATGAGCCTTCAACATCTCATTCGGCGAGAATCAAATGGATCCCGTAGTCATATTTGTGATCAAGATGACCTTATGGTTAATATTTATAATCAAGTTGACTCGTGGTTATATTTGAGGATCTAAATAATAATCATGTTGAGACTCAAGTTGAACAAGATGAACCTTTGTCTGATCCAGATCTTGAACTCATGACCACATTATTTCAGACCACCCAATCTAAATTTGAAAAGTGCAATGACATCAATAAGAAACTACAACATAAAATTGCATTGTTGACTAAGGATAATGAATGCTATAAGTTCCAACTCAACATTTTTCAAACTAAAGAGAAACCGTGAAAAGGTTTTGAAGTCGCATTTGCTAAATCATACCAAAATGAAAAATCTTTGGAAAAACATATATGTGATCTAGTTGCATCCAAGAATGCTTTGTTGTCTCAAATAGAACAAGCGAAATATGATCATAAACAACAACTTAACACTCTCACTTCGAAACTCAAAAGCCAAGTACGAGTTGTTAACTTGTCAAAAGCAGTTACGTGAATACAAAAACATTCAAGGAAACAAATAGATGACTATCTTGAGGAAATTGTCGACTTACAAAACAAAATCAAAGAGTTTGAAATGTTGTTTACAAACATGGTGAGTCAATCACAATGATTCAAAAGTTTACTTTTAAACCAAATCCTAATTGATATGGACCAATTCTTGCTGATTACAAACCACGTTTTTCTAATAGAGCATTCAAACAAAATCCTCAAGTTCTGATCGAGAACATAGAATTGATGACTCCATCATGAGTGTTGTTGAATATAATCGTATGGAGGAATTAGATGCAGAAGACGAGAGTCAGTCAAAATAGGAAAATGTTGTTTATTTCAAACCATTTAACTATTCAAAAGCCATAACTTTCGTCACACAACAGGATCATTCTAACACACCTTGGGTTGTCACACCACCTCCAGAGTCCTCTTCTAATGATGGTTCCCGACCCAATGTTGCACAAATTAATGGTCCTTTACCTTCTTTTAGTGAAATAAAGCCATTAGCTGAACGATGTCAGGTTCTAAAATATTTTGACACTTTAATGTCTGACATCAAACTTTTGGAACATGCAATTGAAGTTAATTCTAAAATTAAAGCTGAACATTTTCAATCGCCATTTCTTGCGACAACAAAGGGATATTTTTGAAGGGATTTTACCACATGTAGAAATATAAAAATGTGTGCAATATATTGGGAGCAGGATCTTGAAGGAGATTGGTCTTATGAAAAAGTTTTGAGCAAGCGAAACATCGATTTCAAACACTAAGCGTAAAAATAAATTGTTAAGAAATCATGTTGACCGACTCTTGGAAGATGTTATCTGTCTTGATACCATAAATGTTGTGTTACTACATCTTGTTGCATATGCATTTGATTATATAGCTGTTGATTCTGTTGATTCTGTTGATAATGTTGAGAATACCGATAATGTGTCACAAATCAAGTCTTTAAAAATTGAAAATGAGTGATTGTTAAATGAGCTTTCCAATGCAAAACGTCGTCTTCAATGTTGTCAAAAAGATTGTCAAAATCGAGAACTTGCTTTGCAAAACAAAATCAACCAGTTGCGTTTAAAATCTCTTGATCCAAAAATAGAGCAACTGGATGATGCCAACGTGTCTTTAAAGTGTCAAATTTCAAAATATAAACAAGAAATTGACAAAGTCAAAACTGAATATGGTGTCATATTTGATTTACTCAAAAAGACTCGTGCTCAAGCGTCAAAAGATGCTGATGGTCATCTTGCATATACCAAAGAAGTTTTACGAAATAATGGAAACACTCGCTCTGAAAACCAAGATTTGTTACACATTATCCACGACTTAAAAGCGGAGTTGGTATAAGTTAAACAAGATAGGATTAGTCACACACATGTACCTGCTCTAGGATTAATGACAAACCACAAGATACTAATGTGCTTCCTTCCACTGAAACAGGAATAGTTGCCTCTTTTCCCAGCGCTAGCACTTCACGACTTAAGAGCACATCAAGGAAGAATAGGAGGTTGCGGCGTGAAAAGAACAATAAAGACCTCGAGTAGAAGAACACCTTAGGACTTTGAATAAGACTCAAGTTGCACCACTTTAGACAAATGTAATAGAAAAAGTGATGTAACGAATGGTGAACCTTTAAGTACTTTGAATGTTATGTTTGAAGCATCTTGTGTTGGTTGTCGTAAAAGCATGATTTGTGGTTGTCATGATAAATGTGTTGCTAATGCTATCTTATCTCGTAAGCGGAACAATAGAAACGGAATACCTCTAGGCCCACTAATGCTTCTATGGTATGTGCTAGGAAAACCGCCTTCTAGTGTTTCTGCTAATATCATTGATGTACCCATAGTACCCACTTCACCTCATAGGAAGAGAATATCACCTAGTGCATTCACTAAGACCAAAGCTAAGACTAGTTGGACTTGGCGAGATGGTTCTGAGAACATACCGGGCTTTAAATGGATTCCCAAAATCATTAACAAGTGTGTGTCTAATGTAGCTATGTGGAACCCTCTAACTCTTGGGTTCCACCTCTACTTCTATTCCAATTGCCAAATGCATGTGTAATGCGGTGTCTGATCATCATCTAGATTGTTGATATCGGATGTTCCCGAGCACATGATGAGCAATCTCAAGCGTTATCAAACTTTGTTTCAAAGTTCATTAGCCTGTCGGGTTAGGGAATGATCACTTGCGACTATCATGGGCTCTGAGATTACATCAATGGGAACATCGAAATTAGCGAGTTTATTATGTGGAAGGACTCGGTCACAATCTCTTTTACATCGGTCAATTTTGTGATGAAGATTTGGAAGTTGCTTTTCGGGAGAAAACTTGTTTCATTCGTGATCTACAAGGAAGCGATCTTATGTCGGTCAACACACATCAAGTCTTTACACAATCTCAATGCAAGACATGATTGCTTCATCTCCCATCCATCTACTTTCTAAGGCAACATCTACAAAATTACGGCTATGGCACCGTCGACTTTCACACTTAAACTTTCAAACCATAACCAATCTTGCGTTACAAACTTGTTGAAGGTCTCCCAATATTTGGTATTCTAAAGATCATCTATGTTCGACTTGTGAACAAGGAAAAGTGCTCACTTTCCTTCAAAGGTGGAACACTGACTCCCGGCATGTGCTTCATCTTCTTCACATGGATTTATGTAGCCCGATGCGTGTGCGAGGCGATTAATGGCAAGCGCTACATTCTAGTAATTGTTGATGACTACTCAAGATGGACTTGGGTCTATTTTATTAGAAGTAAAGATCAAGCTCACAAATGATCATCACCTTTCTCACAAAATTCAAGTTCACTCCGGAACACGGTCGGACAAATCGAGCAGACAAAGGAATTGAATTTGTGAATCAAACTCTTCGTGCATATTATGAGAAAGCGAGAATTGAGCATCAAACATCAATTGCACGCACACCGAACAAAATGGAGTTGTTGAAAGGCGAAACCATGCGTTAGTGGAATCCATGAGAATGATGTTGATAAATGCAAAACTTCCAGTTACTTGTGGGCGAAGCCGTGTCAGCGCATGCTATACTCAAAACCGATCTATGATAACCAAGCATACAATAAAACACCTTATGAGCTTATCCATAACCATAAACCGAATCTCAAACACTTTCATGTTTTTTGTGCTCTTTGTTACCCGAATAATGATCGTGATGACTTTGGAAAGCTCAAGGCTAAAGGCGACATTGGAGTCTTTGTTGGATCTTGTGAAAATTCTAAGGGATTTCGAATATGGAATCGCCGTACAAGGGAGATTATGGAAGCGATTCATGTCAATTTCGATGAGCTTACGAAATGGCTTACGAGCAAAAGCGACTTGGAACCCGGACATAACCGTCTAAACTTCCCCAAACCCCATCATCGGTGAACCAAGCCTCGACTTACTCGTCGTCAAATGGAACAACTATTTGCTCCTCTGTTTAGTGATGATATTGATCAGCGTGCTCGGATGTATCAAGCTGTTTCATTGCTCAAACGATAATACTCGAACCACGATACACGAAACAACAACAAGCTGATGATGAAGCACCTCAATTGATTCTACAACAACAACCAAACAAAGCGCATCAATGACGCCGAACCCTCGATGATTTTACGAACCAAGAAGTACCTACACTGCAGATTATGATCCAAATGTGTTCTTCAATCCTTTTGCTAATAAGCGCCGCTTCGATATTGCGGAATCATCCACAAGCCATTTGAATCCTCTGTCGCACAATGTATATCAACATCAACCCTCACACATCGTTGGACTAAATACCATCCTCTTGTGAACATCATTGGAAACCCGAATCAACGATCGTAACTCGACCGCGCCTTGATGACGGTGAACATTGCATTTATGCACTTACCGTTTGCAATCTGAACCCAAAAACATTAAAGAAGCAATGACTTATGACAAATGGATTGAATCATGCAAGAAGAACTTAATCGGTTTAAGCGTCTTGAAGTATGGGAATTGGTTGAAAAACCAACGGAGTATATGTTATTGGTCTTAAATGAATTTGGAAAAACAAGTTGGATCTTGAAGAATACGGTTATCGAGAAATAAGTCACGTCGGTGGCTAAGGGTTATAGACAAGAAGAGGATTGACTTGAGGAATCATTCGCACGGTTGCTCGACATGAGGCATCACGGATTTTTACGGCATTCGCGGCTCACGCGCATCACGGTCTATCGGATGGATGTCAAAGCGCTTTTACGAATGGTCGGCGAAAAGCGGTTTATATTAGTCGACCGAAGGATTTGTTGATCGAGTTCCCGAATCACGTCTTCAAGCGAAAAAGGCTCTATACGGTCTCAAACAAGCCCTTGGGCGTGGTATGATAAGTTATCATCCTTTCATTGCCAATAATTTCACTAAAGGATCGTTCGACCCAACACTTTTCATTCAATATCACGGGGCTCACATTTTAATCGTTCAAATCTATGTGGATGACATCATTTTGGGTCAACACATAAAGGTACTCAAACAAATTTTCAAAACTTATGAAAAACATTTTGAAATGTCCATGATGGGTGAACTTACATTCTTTCTAGGATTGCAAGTTCATCAATCACCCGTGGTATTTTCCTAAGTCGGTCCAAATATGCTCTTGAAATTTTAAACAAACATGGAATGCAAAGGCGTGATACCTATGCCACACCAATGGCACATACCAAGCGGATCTTGATTTGCATGGGAAATTGGTTGACCTACCAAATACCGAAGTATTATTGGGTCGCTCATGTATCTAGCGACAAGTAGACTGATATTGTATTTCTTTGTTTATCTTTGCTCCGTTACCGAGTTGATACCAATGAAACTCACCTCTACGAGGCTAAAAGAATCCTCCAGATACATTAGGGAACCATTAATTTGGGGATCGGTATCCGAAGGATTCGGTTTTGAACTAATAGATTTTCGAATGACGATCACGCGGGTTGCTTATATTCTCGAGAAAAGTACTTGGTGCTTTATAATTTCTTAGCGATAAAGCGGTGTCATGGCAATCAAAGAAGCGAGGATTGTACATCGTTGTCCTCAACCGAGGCGAATATGTAGCCATGTCGGGTGTTGTGCTCAAGTCATTTGGATGAGAACACAACTCAAAGACTATGGTTACGTGTTGTGAGAATCGATGTCTTTGCGACAATCGAAGTGCTATTGTGATCTCGTGCAACTCAGTCCAACATTGAAGTCCAAGAACATCGATCTTTGATACCATTTCATAAAGGAACATGCGGAAAAAGTTCTTGTTGAATTATATTTTGTGGTCTTGAACACCAATTGGCGGACCTTCTCACCAAAGCCTTAGCTCACCGCTAGGTTTCTTGAGTTGATCCACGGATTGGTATGAGGTGTTGACTCGGAAGAAGCTGGGCGAACTTTGACACATTCTTAAAACCGATCAAACACCAAAATCTCTTTTGTAAATACTTTTTAACAAAATCAAAATACAAAAATATAAAATTCATAAAATACAAAAATATTCTTCTATCTAAATTTCTTTCAACATTGCAAGTACAAATCTTCCGTCAACACTTTACTCTTTCAAACAATTCAATATTTTCACGGTCAAGTGTTGAGGGGGAGAACATAATTATTTTCTATTTCATAAAACCTTGTACTTGCATGTTACCCAATTTTGGTTGTATCTTTGATAATGGTGGATACGTTTCTTGTTTCTTAACACTCCTCGGACTCAAATTTGTAAAATTTCAATAATTTTAAAGTCAAGGGGGAGTGTCGTCATGTTTCTTTCAAAACATTCACTTCTTGCTTAACCAAAATGGAAGTTATAGGCTATGGATGAAAATGGTTGAGGTGGAGGGGCCATAATTGTCAAATGTTGAAACTGAATTTAACAAAACCACTCCACCTACTTTCACTTAACATTTATTTCATACATTTAATTCTCCAACCACCTTCATCCACGCTCAAAATTCAAACCTCAAATCCGTGTTATAAACATCAAATTTGTATGTGTTTAAAGCTTCTTTGAGCAATTTCAAACATTGGTTTTAAATCGTTTGCAAATCCAACGGGTTGATTTTCATCTATGAATGATTTTAGTTTTACGTGTAAGTGTATAAACTAGGAATCATTTTTGGTTGATTCTGATGAAATAGATTGTGTTTTCAAAGTTAATATCAAGTTTTAAAACCATTTTCATCAAGAAATCTAACCCAGAAACAAGTATGAATCACTTTTCAAATTTAGGGTTTATGCGTGAAATTGGGTGTTTTCTATTGGGTGTGTTTCAGGACAATTAAAGGCTTGCAATATGCTTAACATGTGTTTAATTAACCAATAACATCTTTGAATTCAACCCAGAAACAACATAATGGTGAAATTGAACCTTAGGGTTTAATCATTCGTAAAATTGGGTATTTTTTTATTCTTAGGGAGTTTGATGTTAAAACCTGTTGAATGCAACTTAGTATGCCTCTAAGTCATCCCAAAAATCATTTGGTTGTGTTTACATGGTTAGATTGTTTAGGCGTAGATTTTGAATCTTTAGGGTTTAACTTTACGCTTAAGCAAATTTTACGCGTAACAAAATTCAACTTAAGATGCCATGTGACTTTGAAAGGGATTGAATAAAATGTTAAATGAAGATGTTATAAATGATTTATTTTCAGGTTTTACGCGTGCAAAATCAGAATCAAGGGTAAAATATGGCCTTACGCTTAAAGGATCACCTTATGCGTAGCGATTCGCATAAGAGAAATCTTACGCGTAACCTATCGCATAAGGTTCTACATTGGGACTACCGTATCACATGAAGGATATCGTAAACTTAGTTCTTACGCATAAGGTTCACTCTTACGAGTAAACCTTAAGCATAAGCTCCTTACCTACGCCACGCATAAGCCTTATGCCAAGAGCCTTCTCTACGCGTAAGATGGACTCCCTCGCGCATAAGCTTAAATTCTGGCGTATGGTCAAAATGTTTACGCATAAGCTTACAATCTTCGCAAGCCAAAATTTTAACTTTACTTATGATATATTACGGCGTACAAACTTGTAAATAAGTTACTCATAACGTCACAAGACCAAAATGTCACTAATAAGCTATAATGGTTAAAATGTTGTGTAAATGAGTGAAAATTTGGACTTTAAAATTCAAAATTAATATACTAACGAAACTTATCACGACTACTTTGGACTGTTGGACAACAAGTGACATTGGACTCGTAACATTCATTAACACAACATATTCAATAAATTGGACAATAAAGTCAACTTTTGACTAACATAATGTCTTTCGATATGTTGGTACTTTTGTCTCAATATCTTTCAGATCACGATATGGACATCACCATGGAAAATGTTAACGCACCAAATGAGCTAACAATGGAAGATATCTTCCCATCTGGTTATAGTATGAAGCTTGGAAAGAACAACCTCAAGGTTGACTTTGAGAACTTCACCTGCTCAGAGTCTTTTTGCCGAATTGCTGTGGATATTCTTATGTCTCATCCCTACAACAACATGCTCAACAACTCGAGAATTTGTGCGAGATTTATATTCATCGGTTACGGCACACAATGAAGAAGGTTGATGGTCGAGATCTTTGTCGAGTGACTCTCGGCGATAAACAAGTCACCGTCATTGTTCTTGATTTACTAGCAATTCTTACGCTTCCCGCTATCCGACTGCTTTGATGCGTGCCAACTCAAGCGAAGAGGCTACACTACAATTCATGGTCGATATTGGCTATGATGAAGCTACGGGAATCATTACCAAGCATTCTTGATCGATTTAAAGAATATTCCTCGGTAGTGGAGAACTTTATACATCATGATCGCCAAGTACATTTCCGGAAGAGCAGCGGTCATGAACATCGAAAACTAATGCACCTACAAATCTTACGGGGCATGGTCAACAAAATGCACATAGACTATGCAAGTACGATGCAGGAAGACATGATGTCTCACCTCAAAGCTGGCACAAAGGTTCCTTTCATCAGATACACGAAGTTGTTGATCCAGAAGATACTCGGGAATAATCAGGACATTCCCTTGAGACTTGATGACCCCAATCATCATTCTGCTTTGTTTGAGGCTACGCTAAATGTTGTCAGATTTAAAGACTCTTCAACAAAGAAACAAGGTGTAGTACTGACTGACTACCTTCTCACTGATGATATTAAAAAAACTTCCATCGTATTCACGATATCAAGAAGTAGTGGCCTTGGGCAAAGTCGGTTTTATGGATGAAATGTCTTCAGCCATTCCAGTCAAGAAGACCAGGAGATCAGGCAGTGCTGGAAGTGCAGCAAGCACTGGGAGTGGCCTTAAGTATCCTAAGAGGAATCCTCGCCTCAAAAGAAAAGTTCCATCAAAGGGTGCCATTCAAACTCCTAAACCGGCACCTAAATTAGAGGACGAAGACTCTGAGGATACTGAGTCTGATGAGGAGGTTCACTACTCAGAGTCTGTTACGGATGATACAACATCACAAAAGTTAGCTGACAAACCACTTAGTCCCAAAACAAACAAGGGTAAGACTCCAGTGGCAGAAGAAGAAGAAGAAAGCTCGGATGATGAACCTAAGGATGAGGACAGAGAGTACCACAAGACTCTCAAAGAGCTAAGGTTAAAGCATGCTGCTACGGAATTTAACCTTCAACAAACCAGAGGCCCTAGAGGTTCCAGTGGTGGTACACTATCCATACCAGTTCGTGATGCGGTTAATCAACCCGATAAGCGAACTGGTACCACCACTCTGGAATCTACATAACAACAACAGCAAGAGGATGACATCATCTTCGACTTTGAAGAAGAAGAAAAGGAGAAGACTGAGAAGATAACCGATGAAGACATAGAGAAGCGACTAGGGGAGAGGCGAAGAAGAGGCTAGGATAAAGGCGAAGAGAAAAGCGATGATTATCTTCAAGATAATCCTGAACACAACCCTGAACAAACTTCTGAGCCGCCTAAAGATCCAGAGCCTTCTCATGACTCATATTCATCTGATTCATCCTCTCATTCATCACCACCACCATCCAAAGATGCCACCACCAGATCCACATCCAAATCTGTCAAGAAACCAACCGATACTTGGGCATCACGTGCCAAGACAAAGTTTGTCAAAGCTGTCAAACAAGCAAGGAAGCGCAACATTGTTAACAAGCGAATCGACTTGTGGACATAGTCAATCTACTTGAGAATGTGATAAGCGAGTTTTCGGAGGAAAGAGAACAGATCGGCGGTTTCTCAATCGAGATATCCAGGGAAATGGACAAGGCGATAAGGGACTACACTCGCAAGTTCCTTCTCGACCTTGTCCCTGAGTTACAAGAGAGATGTTCGCGAGACAACTCTTTCCACATCTCATGTCATTGGTCGAACATACTTGGCAAATACCCGTGATCATGGAAATCAAACCGGTTCCGTCTCCGGTTGTCTCCGATCTTGAATTGATCTGAAGTCGGTAATGCAAATGTCACAACGATCCACAACTTTCACTTCAGAAGAAGCTAAACTTTTTGAGGCATTGCTAGAATATCAACTCAAGACATCGTGTAAAGAGTCGGCTAGTAAGGTTAAACGACCAAGAGACGACGATGATGCGGGCAAGGATTTTGAGCCAAAACTCAAAAAGAAAATTGGAAAATAATCATCTATGCCTCCACCACCCCAAGGACCACCACCACAAGATCTCCACAACGACCTCCTGCTAGTGACAAACCTCAGGACTCTAAGTCTTCACCACCAAAGGAGAAAGCGGTGACCATTTTGAATACACGGTGGTGATGGCGAAGAGATTCTGAGCCCCAACAACCGCCCTCATCAACACCATCAACCAAGCACCAACAAGCATCATCCTCGAGCCACGAGAAGAAAAAGTCTCGATAGTTGTACCTTGGTTGGATGAAGATGACCTGAAGAATCGATTGGTTCTCCAAGCTTGTTGATGCAACCCTCAATTCTGGGAAGGCTAAGAACCGTATCTGGTCGAACCATGGAGCATGTCAAGATCATTCAAGAAAAGTTTAAAGTGAAGAAGATGGCGAAATCGGTTTAAGGCGAATCAAAACGATGCCTTTCAGCTGCTAAAGGCGGTTCAAGCGGTGCCATTGAAGTCGAATATCATCTCGACAACATAGCACGAGCCATGTCTAACAATATTGATTGGCTCGACCACAGATCAACATCGACTTCACGGACGACAAGACTACATACTACCTTGTTGGACCAAGCCACTACCAACCATTGGTGGACACGATCAACAAAGTTCCTACCGATTTCTTCAACAATGACACGGAATTTCTTCAACACGGTAGCGATGTTAGCAGAAATACGCTACTTCGCTCACCTTCCCTATCCCGGCGGTCTTCTCCAATAATGTTGCCATCGAGGAAGAAGCCACACGAATGTTTGTTGATAATGTGCTAAATTATGACCTCGATGCTTTGTATGGAATTCATCATTGGCACGAGCGAAGAAGACTTTACTACAGTGCGGTACTCAAATCTAACAAAGGGTGTCGGTGACAAGCGGATCGTTGCTATAATGCATGTCGGCTGTCTACTAAGTGGGACTACTCATTCACGAAAGAAATCAAAGTCAAACGCCAAGGCGAGCAGAATATGACTTTCTTGAGCGGATTTTACGAGATTGTCACTCAATGACATTGAAGACATGTATCTTGCTAAGGTACAAGGTCGAATCGACGATTCTCCACCAACATCCGACTCCGGTACATCAAGTCTTCTTGATATTCATCGAAGCATCGTTATCCGAGGAGCGTGTTGAAGACCTTCAACTTGCCGTGGAATCATACCAAAAGCGTGTTAATCTCACCAAACCAACGCTAAACTTTCCGATATCAACCAACTTGCTCGATACACCATCCTCAAGAAACCAAAATTTGGCATAGATTACCGCAGTGAACTTCACCATAATTGATACATGGCGTGCAATGAGCTTCACAAGTTTGGTGACCACACTCTGAAGAAGGTTCGTGACGGGTTAGCATATCGGTTAAAGGAGATTCATGAAGGCATCGGGTCAAAGAAGCGGTGGAATTCTAGGGAAAAGAGGGATGCGAAGAAAATCGTCACGAGGATTGATGAAAGGTTGTTTCGTCGCGATCGGATAAGGAATTTGGAGAGTTTTGTGGGAGGGCGGCGAGTTTGTCTCTCGCGGGGTATCAACGTCAGAGAGAACTCTGGCGTTATTGTGGATTACTGGTACTCCTTAATTTGTTTCCTAGATTGATATTTGGATATTTTGATCTATATATAATTGACTATAAACGTGCACACATAACGATTGTACAACCCGTTCTTGTAATGAAAGGACCACGTAGTGCGCATCGATTACAATCCTCATAAAAGGAGCGAAAGCTTCTTACTTTTGAGTAAAACTTATTAAAACTTTCATTTTTCAAAGTTTTGCTCAAAAGAACAAGTACTTCCCCTTATGTCTTCAAAACCTCAAAAGTTAATATTACTTGTTGAGGGGGAGTATTTGCTAAAATTCTTTGTTCACAAACTGTTCTTCATGGAAATCTTCCCACAAAACTCGAAATGGACATATTCTATATCAAAATTTCGTCAAAAATAACATTTATATGTCATTTTTTAGGGGGAGAAAAATTGTGATACAAATATGTTGTGAAACTTGTGATTGAATCTTCGTGCTAAGAGTTAACCAATGAATTGACGAGATATGAACTGTCATACATCGAAAAGATTTGTCTTTCTAGACTTATCCAAGTAGATTGTACCTATTCGAGAAGCTCTTGATAGAAATGAACTTTGTGGGTTTGACAACCTTCGAGGTTTGTCCGCACCTTCAAGGTAGTTATTAGAGCTAGTTGTCACCTAAAAGGCGACAATGTAACTCTTTAACTATGCAGCGTAAGTGTCTCATGGGAATTGTCTATCTTGAGTCGATCAATTCAAAGTGCGTGCTCTTCTCTTCTGGTGATTTACGTCAAAACACTTAAGCGTGTGGAGGAGTATTTACGCAAATGATAAAACTCTCACGATGGTACAAAATTTTTACTCATAAACACTTTGAGAGATTTTCAAGAAAATGGTTTTATGGCAACATAGGTTAGTCATGGAGTTATAAGGTGACTAAGGTTAGGAATAACAGTCCTATGATCCTTGAGCAGGAGGAGCTACCCAAGGACACCACCATTGGTTAGAATTTATAAGTCCTTAGGTATGATTATAAAAGGAGAAAATGAGAATCGGAGAAAGAAGGAGTTGAATAATTAAAAGAAAAGTAAAGAAAAGTGAAAAGAAATAGCCCTCCAAATTATTCAACTTAGAAACGGACACAGACTTCAATACATATACTCTTGGTTGTCACATATGACACGGTATTGAAGATCAAATCGTCATAGACCCGATGGCGCATGCACTAAACCTTCTTTGCTACTCAAGGTTCTCTCGAGAAGCTTGTTTCATTCTCACAGGAACCCTACATAAACTATCGGTTTCTCTTAGAGATTCTTGGTATTGAAGAAGGAGACCCTCTCCTAGTCTCCGCTCGGGAAAACCAAAGCGCACTATTGAGTCTAGAGCCGAGATTCATCAAAGATCTCTTAGGAACACTTGACATTTCATCACTTGTCGTTCAACAATAAGGACACAAGTGATATCATTATCGAGTCCTTCACGGATCTTAGCAATGCGCCGAGAACATTTATGAGAGGTTCACAATTGTGATCCTCGGTGATTGAATGGAAACTCACGCCATGGTCGACATCAAATAGCCACGACAGCAGTCGCGGTAACTCCTGCGTGAGTTATGCTTAGTGTTGTCTCAAGCGGTCTGATCGTGAGGTGATGCTTGGTGTACCTCGGTGACTCACTGAGCTGTAGATGTATTTCGGTACATCGTGTTATCCTACTTGAGGACTCGGTTCGAGAACGACCTTTGCTAGAATTAGAGATGTGTTTCCACACTATGCGGTTAACACGCTCGAAGTTCGAACTTGTAAGTCTTTGGAAATCCCGCTAAGGAGATTCCTTTCAAGAATCGAGTCACGAAGATGTGGGTCATTACTTGAACTTGTTCAATGTAATGCCAGCCCATCCATTATGGGATTTGGACGGTGATTCACCCGACCAAGGTGAATGGAATCAAGTCATTCATCGAAGAACAATCGTAGTGGTCAATTCTCAAGAAAGCGACCACGATGATCGATTGGTGTTTATCACTAACCCATTCTTATGTTTTCTTCTTATGGATGCTCACGGGAGATGATCGTGCGATTCTCAACATGCTCATACCAACAACAACAAAATTGAAGTTCTCTCG
>CM040238.1:106889310-107003188 GCA_022545495.1 Chrysanthemum lavandulifolium | reverse complement strand
CATCATGTTGATGTGCACGTGAAGCATTAACCGGAAGCACTTTGTCAATAAACTCATATCGACCAGAAGATGTCAACTAACGGCTCATAGAAGAAACTCCATGTAACGATGACCCGATAAGAAAAGCTCGGTTCTTACATGAGTTTAGAGCCGATGACCATTTTATTCTCAAATATCAATCAACAATGCAAAAATTCACACTTTTCTCCCCTCAAGAATTGCATACGGAGATGCCATTCTTGACTAAATAAGTGAAAAATCATCCGAATGTTCTATTCACACTTCTCCCGTAAAATCAGCACGTGATGTCGCCATCTTCATTATATTGAGCAAGTGGAATGAGAAAACAATCAGTGGTAGCCCGGTTCACTTGATGACCGAAGCGCATAGAAAAAGTATGAAGCATGTTGATGAGAATGGTCATAAATAAGAAGATTTCTCCTTCTGAAGATAATGCGCATCAAGCGCATACATTTCTTTTCTTTAGGGAACGAGGCATGAACTGCTGTGTTCATACGTCATTAGAAGATTTCTCTTCTTTCAAAGATAATGCACCAAACGCATACATTTCTTTTCTTTAGAGAACGAGGCATGAACCGATGTGTTCATACGTCATAATCTCTCTTTTCAACTCTCTTGACAAACTTGTAATCAACCCCATTATCATTCAAGAGGCTCTTTGTTGTGACAAAGAGATGGAGAAACCCAAGATGATGAATTTGACCTTGAAGTAAACTAACCCGAACTCGTGACTTAAACTTGCACATATGTAACAAAGAGCGGTGCCGAGAATTCATGCCCATTTGAATCTCTAAGTACTCTATACTCTTCAACCAACCAACCATCAAGTAATAGACGACATCACCTCTTGAAACTCCACAATTCAATGTGACACCGAGCACTACAAAGTAACTCCTTAAAGTGATAGTTATTTTGTGGTGGTATGAGCCCAATTCCCCAAGTGGTAAAAGAAAAGGTAAAAGACACCCAACAATAACTAGATTTCCAAGTCTTCATTTTTGAAAATAAGCTCGAACAAGGATCTCAAGAATCTTCATCCAACCATCCCGATACCTTCGGATACTAAGTACATTCGCCTGTGACATTTCACTTCAACCTCAAATAAATAATATTGAATTAACGCTTGTCACATCTTCTCGAATCGCTCAAATCTAGCCTTCTTTGACATTTGAATGAACTTTGATAATGGTTTCATCCCGACCATGGTTAAAAGCATAGAACCCCGTAAAACCAAGCAATAACCAAACCGCCATGACGAATATCCAAACACACATCCAATTTATGAAGTACGCCTTTTATCCCTTCTTTGAAGCGTAAACCGTAGCATCGAGATCAAGTAAGATCCAAATTTACACTTTCTTTCTCAAGATGGTTCCATCATTACGGATTTTACAACTCTATGTTTTAAACCGAGAAATAGTTACTTCATGGATTTTACAAAACCAAGAATAAACCGTAAGATAGAACCGAAATGCACTTTACTAATACCGTGATGTTTCCATTGTCACGGATTTTACAAGTCTATGATTTAAACCGAGAAATAGGTTCTTCAGGGATTTTACAAAATCAAGACAAAACCGTAAACAATGTCGACTTGAATGTGTTACGATGACTTTGGTTATAGAGAATATCTGCTTTTAGGGAACATGCATTGGTTCTTCAACGATTCTTCTCCATCATGAACAATTCTATACCCAAATGTAGACACTTCACAAACCATACTAAGTCAAGTAGTATATACTACTCGAGGTTGACCGTAAGACATCAAAGTACACGCTACTACTTCCCGAGGTTGACCGTAACACATCAAAGTACACGTTTATATACTACTTCCCGAGGTTGACCGTAACACATCAAAGTACACGCTTTCTCCCCATGATGGTTTCAACTTTCGGAAGCATCATAACGTGTACGACTATTTGCACGCCAAGTTCTTGTCATAAGCAAACATCTAGAAAAATCATGACCGACGCTTACAATTCTTTGAAAGATTTTGCTTAGACCGTGAAATATCATTGACATTTTGTGGCGCCGAATATCTCATGGGAATTGCTGAAATTGAACCTCCATTGATTCATCGGCTAATAGTAATGACCACATATGAAGATAACGCTACTTCAATAATACCGTACACCAACCCCGTAGTCATATTTCACTTTTTCGCTCAAGCCGTGAATTTGTATCCTTCCTTGAAAATTCATACCAAAATACCAATTTTAGTCCAAAATTCATTAAAACACCAAGTCTTAATAAAATTTTCGGATTAAAAGGAAAATGACAAATTCCATCTAAGCCCTTAACGAATCTTGGCCCAAAGCTCTTGAATTCATCCCATCCCTTACACAAGTCCAAAGAAATTGTGATCCAATAACTCCTTCTCATCGTGTTATATATAAGTCATTCATTTAACCCTAAAGTACCACACTTTGTCATAACCCTAATATCACAAACTCAAATAAATCGCCTACCATCAACATTTCTCCCCAAACGAATAACAGATTCTTCTAATCGCAACTCACACCTATTTCTATCATCAAATCGAATCATATTTCCTTACCAAACTAAAATTAACGAACCTCCTTTCATCCTGAGATGCTCGATCAAATGGAATTAGAAGATGTATTAATTCTTCAAGATCCTTCTTGGGTCTAAGGTAGGTATTAAAGAGATTCGATTTGTTTCTTTTTCTTATGAAGTCTTGAACGAAACTTAGAAAAGATATAACATCCTTGTTATAATCTTTCTTTTTTATTCGAAAATTAATTGAAGCTAAGCTTCTAAAGGTCAATGATGATAATGGTTCAATTAGAACAATCTTGAAAACATTGCAAAATATATTGAATCCAATCTGAGATCTCTTTTAATTTCTGTACTATTTGAGTAGAGTCTAGGTTTAGGATGATGTTGGGATTGAAGTTGTGATAATGGTTCGGATTAATTTTTGTTTCGGATCAGTTGAGAATGGTTCTTTCTCGTTTTTAATTTTCTTGGACCAATGATTTGTTAGAACCGAGGTCGAGATGAGTTTTGAACATGGTGTTTGGTATTTGGTATACAATGTGGTCGTAGTCTAGGTCTTCTTCTTCTTCCTTTACATTGTGTCCAAGTCGCTAGCCAATATTTTCAAAGCAAGTCGCTAGATGACCCAAGTCGCTAGATGACCCAAGTCGCTAGATGACCCAAGTCGCTACGACAAGTCGCTAGCATTTCAGTTTGACTCAAAAGTCAAACCGTCACCAAGTCTAAGTCGCTAGCAAGATATATATGTTTTCCGATGAGTTTTCCGACCAATATTCCGACCATATGCATAATAAACCCGTAAAGAAAACATCATCTCGTGACCGCTTTGACCCATTAATGACAAAGCTTGATCGTTAAAAACCCGACCATAACTTGGAACAAAAAGACTAGTTTGGACAAAAGAAAAAAAACTAGACATTAGACCACTTTGACAAATTTGTTTAACCAAAAAGGGTACACAAAACAAGTTAAAAACTGATATGACAAAGAAGTAGGAAAAAATAATTTTCCGATCAAAAAATGGTACGAAATCAGTAAAAAACAAGTATTCGATCCATAATAAATCATCAAAACACAACAACCTTGGCTCTGGTACCAATTGTAGGATCGTGTATATTATTGTGTTGATGATTCGGGTGGTCTTGGGAGATCAAAATACATGTTTTCCATTTTAGAGAGAGAGGGTGTTCTTGCTAGAGGTTTACACAAATTGTAGAGTATTAGATTGAAAGCACCACCCCTTCCATGGATGGAAGGGGTATTTATAGTTACATGAGAAACGACCTCCTATCGGCCTGTGGATCAGGGATACAGTGGGTAAAGACCCGTCCTTCCTCCACGGTGTTGCACTAAGCTATACTACGCTACAAACTAATAAATAAACTACTAAATAACGTAAATAACGATATGTCTACGAGCTAACTTATGCTAGATAATATTAGGGGTGACCGACTCTTCACTATGGAATTTTCTAATTCCTAACACCATTCCCACGATTCCCCTTAGCGACCTTTAAACGATTTATTCTTCTTTGGTTTTTGGACCTTACCACCACGCACATAATGGAGTGCAGTGCAACATCTTTCTTTGGCAACGTCTGCTCATGTTGCTTAAGCATAGCATGCGCTCATTTATAGTCTTCCCATGTCAGGCATATTAAAGTTCTCGCACAAACGAATGTACTCTTTAGAGACCGATTAGGATCAAACCGACTCCATAGTGCGAGTAACTGGGTGACCAAGACGCTCCAATCACAATGTAGCTCTTCATCTTCGTAACATATGAGCTAACCGATTGACCCACTCACCTTGCTGCGTGGAATTCACATGCGGCTTGTAGAAGCTCTTGTTCGCTTGTTGGGAGAACATAGACTTCAAACTCAAGCATGTCATAAGCACCAAGACGAGTTATATTTGTTGGATCTCTAACTCCATGGTCATGAGCATGAAGGCGCTATGTCCTTTGAACCTTTGACCCAAGCAAGATGAGCCGCAAGAGCCTTAGGTAGGACAAGGTGGTGAGTAGCAGCAGTCTGCAGGTATGGGATGCTCTAGATAAGCTTCCTTATATTCACCGATAGTATGATGCTAAGTCATGCGATACCAATCAATGAAATTAGGTCCAGTGAGTTTTGTTTCTCAAAGAAACTCCCGAGTACCGAATCTGCTCGATTGAAGTAGTCATCTACAATTGAAAAGTTCAAAAATTAGTATTTTCGATAATTACATTCTTAAAAGAATTAACTACCCAATTAATTACTAATAAGACTAAGATCCATCTTGCAACCCCACTTAATTACCATAGGTCCGACCAAAGGTATAAAAAAAATGGGACAAGAGGTAAATGACGAAATGTTAATTGCATAATGCAACTCTTAGATTTTATGAGAATGTTTAAGGCATTAGTATCAAGTAATAATGTCAAAAGCATGTTTAGTTCTCATCTTATGCCTCGGGTTCGAGGTCCCACCAAGTTAACTCGAGATAAGTCAACCAAGTATGAACGTAAAAATAACCGCAGGTCCGACCAGGAGAAATAATTACCATGGGTTGGAAAGGCCCTTAGGTCCGACCGGAGAAGTCAATCCAAGCACGTGTTCATAGTTGGATGGCATAGACTTAAAATTAACAAATAGGTATGCACACATAAATGTGGTAAAAGTCGGTACAAAGAAGCATGAAAACAACTTTGTAACACTAATTTTAAAACTTTTGGTAATGACACCGTAGTGATCATCATGGTTCACTGTAGCTCCAATCGAACGCATGTGAGGCAGAGGACCGTAAGCGCCAAGCATAACCTTAGACATCCTTTCGCGCGACTGCATGCACCTCTTTAAACCCCTTTTGAGTTTGTTCTAGTTGGTGAGCCGTACATCCCAAGTTTCCATAGCGCCTAGTTTTAAATTCTTGAAAACGTGTTTCATATATTAGGTCACTTTATTTTACAAAAACAATTTTCCACGAATCAAATAGCAGGTCACAATGAGCATGGTATTTAGGCGTGTAAATAAAGACCAATGTTAATGCTATGGTTACGATATGTATTATTCCATATTGCATACAATTAGGTGTCAAAACAAGTAATAATGCACATATAGGAATCACAAACATATAAACATAAACATCAACATAAATAACCACATATTGTTCCGAGTCCTCTTACGAGTCTTCCCCAAACGGAGAACCATAAGACCGTCACTAGGATGTAATACCTAGATAGCCCCATACATCACTTAAATAAGCAATTGAGTGGGTCTTGTGGCCGGAAAAACACATAAAAAGCATGGCATTCTAATTAACAAGTAATTACGCAATTTATGTATTTATAAACCAATATGTAATTCTAATTATCATAATGATTATAATTAACAATTAATAAATACAAATTAATTTTTAATTCTAATTAGCAAGTAATTTTAATTTAACATGTAATTCTAATTAACAATTTTAATTTTAATTTACAAAGTAATATAAAATTAACATGTAAATTAAATTCTAATTAATAAATTAATTCCAATTAACAAATTAATTCTAATTATCAATATAATTTCTAATTTGTGTGTGACTAGTTATTATTTATTAAAAATTGACGAGTATTGCATGTAATTGTCAAAATAAAATAAAACAAATAACTAAACTAGGTTTCATGCAGCCTTTTAAAACATGTTTATTAGTATCAGAAACGTGTAACCCATAATCTCAAAAAAGAGTTGACTCGTGATGCCACTGTCGGGATTTTAGAACCAGTTAACCATTAACCTCTACGAGTACACAGCGGATATTGGATCTAGTTAACGCAATTATGTTAAGCACGTAATTAATAAACACATAATTAATACAATATTAATTAATTAATAGGGATTAAGAAAAGCTAACCTTGCTTGGCAATTGATCTCTAGTAACGGAACAAGAAACCAAAACGAAACCTTAAGTATCTAAAATAGATACCTCGAAGAGTATCACACACAAACCCGATTAACGTATACGTTCGATTGTCGCTAGTCGAGAACGTAAACAATAAACCAAGTCAACAACCTTGACCACTTGAATAAAATACTCACGTACAGAAGTCCTCCAAGAACCAGTCCAACTTCTGTCCGAGATCACCCACAAACTGCTAAAGCAGCTTGCACTTTATACCCGATATCGAACACACCTTGTCCGATATGTTCTGCCTTTTATCCGAGATCAGAAACCACAAACAGAAGCAGTTTTCTCCTTCTTTGTTGCTGCTGATATGTGTCAACTAGGAGACTAGGAAACAAGAGCTATCCAACTTATCTAAACACTTGTCAAGAATACAAGTTTAGAGCTTAACCAAACCTTCAAATCCCTTAATCGTTTTTAGAGCAAACGACCAAGAGTAGCAGGAGCAGAAAAACGATTCAGTTTTAGGGATAGGAGAAGAATTATTATCGTGAGTTTTGTCTTGGGTATGTTTGTTTATATAGTTAAACAAATCGACTCCCACAAAGAGTACAATTAGCTTGTTCGACCATTCTAACCCAAGCCAAAGCCCGTCTCTTTTCCAGCTTGTATTACCCGATCAGTTAAGCACTCAAGGCCCAAGGCTTGCTGAATTCGTCCCATGTAAGAGTCCAAGACAGCCCATGGTTTTAATTCATGATCGGGTCAAATAACGGGTATGTATATTCAAGTATTAGTTTAAGTTCAACACGTATACTCGTGTTTATCGCGTGTGCCCCCATCGGCTCATACACAATTAGTCGTCTTGTCGTGTTTTAAGACTCCCACAAACCAACATATCAGATTTAGGCACTTTATCTAGGTGACCATATTCCCCGTGCAAAGCTTTGATAAATGTAGCCCACAACTAAGGGCACGTATGGTTTGTAGATGGGTTTAAGATTTGAATTTGGATTTGGATTTGAATTTTAATTTGTTAGGATTTGGATTTGATTTAATGTAAGAAAGAGAAACAAAATACTAAAGTAAGTGGGAGTGAAAAATATATTATTTAATATATAAAAATTAGTTTATACGTTAGTTTAAAATATTCACAAAACAATATATTCATTTTTTAACATAAAATCAATCGAAATACATATGCTTAGTTGGGTCTTAAAAAAAAGTTGGGCCCACACAAATTCAGAAAACCCTCCCTATTAGTAAGTATTGGAAATAGTGGACATTTTTACAAATCTAATCCTAATTTTAAATCTAAATTTAAAACAACAAAGGTTTTATACTTTGACTTCAAAAACCCATAGTAAAACCTTCAAACAAACATACCCCAATACTTTTGAGTTTTGAAACGCCACACCCGTTTAAACATAAGAACTCTATTCAACGCATAAAAACTCGAAGCACCTAAACCACCATTTTTATTTGAGGCTAAACGATATTCTAACTCGCCCACACCATCTTTTTTTTTATCAAGATCTACTCCATTAAAAAAATTAGCTACGATACTTTCCATAACGTGTAACACCTTCATAGGGACCTTAAAGATCGACATATGGTATATAGCCATCGAGCCAAAAACAGACTTAAAAAGGTCAATCTACCACTAATTGAACGGGTTTTTAACTTCCATTTAAATAATCTTTGCGACAACTTGTTAATTATACCATCCCAAGATTTTACTCTCGACCTCATGCCACCAACCATAACACCAAGATAAGAAAAAGGAGAAGTAAAAGTGGAACATCCAATCTGAGAAGATGCGTGAACCACCTGCCCCGAAGCTACACCAGTCCCCATTAATTTGCTTTTACTCATATTGATATGAAGACCAAAAGCTAAGTGAAATCATTTGAAAACCTGAATAATGGTAGCAAGGTTATACTTTCTCCATCGTCCCATAGATATGCATCGTCCACGTAAAACAAATGAGAAACTTTCATTAAGGATGCAACTGGAACTCTCGTAAATAAACCATTAGCCACCACTCAATGAAAAGAAAGATGTACACTTTCCATCACCAATCTATACTACTTATAATGTAGGAGAATGAATCTCTCTCCTCTTAGTTTTAATTTACAAGTCATAATACGTATTATACAATACACAAATCACAAATAAAACTAAAAAAAACACTACTCACAATTAATACACTATTAAAAATACACTTTTATAAAAAAAATACAACTATTCAACCACAATTTACAATCTAATGAAGTTATCTTCTATACTACATATAATAGAGGGATAACTCTCTCTCCAAATTTTAAGACTTACAAGAAAAGAAGAATAGTGTACAACACTTTAATGCACATAATTTTCAGACGTACAAGACAAGAAGCATAGTGTACACCACTTTAATGCACATATTAAAAAAGCAAAACACCACAATAATGCTATTTAATGTAGTCAATTAGTACTGGTCAATAAATACATTTAATACGGTTATTAAAATACCCCTTACATAAGAAATACAAATTATCAAGCATATTGTACAACTAAATTTAACACAATTATTGCATTAAATGTCACTAATACAAATATTAAAGCATATTATACAAATATTCAAGCCCCAAACGGGCAACGGGATAAACGGGCTTGAGCCCGAACGGGCGCAAGCCAAACGGGCACGAGCTAAACGAAATTCTTGAAATTCGTAAATTTATTATGAAAAAGAACATAATAAACTAAAATACATGATTCACCGGAAATTTTATTTCAGGGTACCCGCCGCCGCAACACAGGAACCCTGCATTAAATGTCACTAATACAAATAATAAAGCACATTATACAAATATTCAAGCCCGAACGGTCAAAGGGAAAAATGGGCTCGAGCCCGAACTGGCGCGGGCCAAACTGGTTCGAGCCCGAATGGGCACGGGCTAAACAAAATTCTTGATATCTGTAAATTTATTGTCAAAAAGAATATAATAAATTAAAATACATGACTCTCCGAAAATTGTTATTTCAGGGTACCCGCCGTCGAAATACGCGGATACCCTCCTAGTATATAAAAACGGAGAGAGGGGATCTCTCTGTTTAAGACCCTTGTGGAATTTAAATTCGTTGGTTCGACTTCCATTAATGAGAATAGAACCCTAGATGATGTAAGACAACTTTGAATCCATCTACACCATTTGTCACCAAAGCCAAATTTCTTTAAAATATCATCCAAATAATCCCAAGGAACCGATACATAAGCCTTCTCAAAATATACCTTGAAAATCAGTGTTTGTTTCTTCTAGTATTTGCACCAAGATATAATCTCTTTTAAATTAAATGGGCCATCAAGAATTATATGAAAACGTAGAGGGTGGGGGGGGGGGGTGAATACGTTACCGTTTAAAAACGTTAGATCTTTTGTATCAAATCGTTTATGAAGCTTGTTATAATATGAAAGTACCAATTATTGTTTGTGACTAATATAAAGCATAGTAAACCAAGTTGTCACACAAGCATAAACATCAAACCACATCACAAGCAATTATAAAAGTAAAGAGATAAAGAAAGGAAAGTGCAAACCGAACACGAGGATTTATAGTGGTTCGGTCACGGATCTCCCTCCGCCTACTCCACTCCCGAGTACCCAACTCGAGAGTTACTTCACTAAATCAACAAGCTCCCTTCTGAGGAGAAAACCTTACAATCGTCGCTACACTTTTTCGGTACAAAGCTAAATACCGGTTCTAGTTCGAGGTAGAACCAACCTAACGTCGCTTATACAATATTTCCGACACTAAGCTAGATGTCGAGTTCTTTTCGGTACAACCACTCCCGTTATGTTTTATGGCCCAACATAACAAACCTTGTGTTTTATGGTTGAAACACATAACCCATCTAATCTAGTTTGGTAAAAGTGTTGTGATGATGCAATAATGTTTACAATGATGATCCATGACATAAATGTCTAATGGATATGAATGACTAATCTAAATGATCTTCTTAAATAAGAAGTCTTCAATCAATGAGGATATCAAGAGATCTTGAATCTTCATATGTTGATATGCTTTGGTGAATGAGGATGGTTAGATCTCTAAACTTTCCTTGGTTGATCAAACTGTAAAATATGCTTACAACAAAGATGAATGTTAGAAGCATTATGATCATGTGATGGTGAGGGTGATTGATATATGCTACTACATGTTTATCTATAGATCTAAGTGATGAAAGAATGTTAGAGAGAATGTATGTTGGAAGGGATGAAGATATGAGAAAACCATGGGATGGTATTTATAACCAAAAGTGGTAATCAAAAATATAATAATTTATTAGATTTGATATCTTAGAATATCTTTCAAAATCTTTCCAAAATCTTTTAAAGATTTAGATGACACTATGCATGAGGTAATAAAAGAGTGTTTTTCTTTTATGAAAAATACATTTAAACAAATGTATATACTTATTAAAAAGGTAAGTTACTTGTAAATAAAATGTAAGTAACCTTTGTAAAATAAAATATCTAGTTGAGTGCTTGTCAAAATAAAATATATTTTGTCAAGTGTAAGTAAACTTTAGTACTTGTATGAATATTATAGTTAGTTTACTTGTACAAATAAAAGTATATATTTGTTAGATATTTTACAAAAGATGTATTTGTATAAAATACTTGTGAATGTAAAATTTAAAATGAGGTTCAAATAGAATGGTTAACCTATTAAAATACTTAGTGACTCTAAACGTATTTTAAACATTCTAAATGATTTGTTAATGGGTTTGATCATAATGCCACATAACAAACATGTACGAACTCGTGTTGTAACATACGAGGACTTGAGACATCGAGAGGTGTTGAATGTATGTTGAGACAAATGTAATTACAAGTAACTTGTACATTTTACGTTATGTATTACAAGTTACATGTTTGTCATCAATCAAAACAATCGAGATCGATAGATTAAATATCGTAATATTTGCACTAACAATCTCCCTTTTGATGATGACAAAGATATGTAAACGTAATAGAAAGTAAAATGTAAAAAGTTACTTGTATCCTTACTATCCTTACATTACCTTCTCCGCTTACACTCTTCTCCCCTTTGTCGTAACAAAAGGGCGTGTCCTTGAGTTTAACTTAATTTCTCCCAAAAGGCGAGCTTGCATCATCCCTAGTGAAGTTAAATCGTCTACTTCAATCCGTCCGTTGTTTGGTAGCGGATCCATGATCAAATAAAGAGGCTTAACCTACATCAAGGTTAGTTTTATGCAACAAAATTTATGAGAAATATATGAAAAGAAAAAGGCATAGCAATGTTAGCCTATTTTCTTCAATTTTATCAAGCAAAATGCTTGTTGAAAAGTGAGAATGATGCTAAATGCGCATGCTCCCCTCGACGGTTGCTCCCCTTGTTTGAGGCGTCGTGGTATGATTAAAACCTAAAAACAAATATTAGTGCAAAACTATATTCGCCATTGGACGAGTAAGTGATATACAACAAAGTGTGTATAAGATGCATTCAAGAATTCTTGACGGAAGCTCCCTTGCTCTAGGTCGTCAAGATGAACCTTCAAAATAAATATTAGTATAATAGAAGCTTTGTCTTTAGACAAATATGTCATATACAAACAAGTGTATAGACGATGCAATATGAGTGCTTAAAGGATATTCCTCCTTGTTCAAGGGTGTCAAGAAGCACCTAAAATAAGAAAAAAATAATTGATGCAAACTTCATCCTTAGATGAGTAAGTTATATACAATTGAGTGTATATGATGATGAACCTACAATGAAAAGCATTAGTGCAATATATTTCATCTTTTTCACTAAGAAAAATAAGATGTATATATGTGATAAATGATATAATCAAAGATCTCATGAAGTGTAGTCTCCTAATTACAATCATAAGAAAAGTGAGAATATAATATGATAAAAGCCTACAAAATAGTTCCTAAAAAGAAGATATG
Organism: Chrysanthemum lavandulifolium; assembly: GCA_022545495.1. Taxonomy (NCBI): domain Eukaryota; kingdom Viridiplantae; phylum Streptophyta; class Magnoliopsida; order Asterales; family Asteraceae; genus Chrysanthemum; species Chrysanthemum lavandulifolium. The sequence continues at coordinate 106,990,822 of CM040238.1, read as the reverse complement.
GAGTCTCCCACCGGGTGTGCCACTAGTGGTGCTAGTGTTGGTGTCGGTTTACTAGTAGGATTCATGTGGTGATGGTAGATGACTCGAGATTTACAAAAGTAAGTTTTCACTAATCCATGGTGGTGATGATTAGTGAAAGTGGTGATGGAAGGTGGTGGTGATTAGGTAGGAAGCTATTAAGGAGTTAGAAACTCGTATGTATAGCAAATATAAAAATGTGGACTCATGCAATCCTTTAGTCATGTCAAGTGACCAAAGCAAAAAAAATGAATGGACATTGCATTTCAATGATGCATAAGGGTTGTGATTTGAATGATTTATTGATGCTAATAGCCTATTGTTTTGAGCAAGTTCTCATATGCTTCAACCCAAGAGTAATCAATAATGCGTTCTATCTAAGAATATTATAATGAAGATACCAAAAAATATAAAAGTGATAACATGAAGATAAATTCGTTCATTGATTGACACGAATTATAAAAATGACCTATTCTAGGTGACAATAGGAAAGGTAGTATTAGCATGGCTTTGATGGACATGGATGATTACCACATTGAAAAGAAGTGAAGACAATATGGAAAATACTAATAATAATAATGAGTACATATATGAGGATGAGAATGACATCATATGAGTGAGAGTTGGATAGACCAACGTGTTGGGAATGGCTGTTTTGATTAATATATCGTTTGCACTGACAAGGACATGCATGATAAGCGAGAAAAGGGTAAGATCCTATGATGGTGTTCTAGATAGTGAAGTTGTAAGGTGCTAGTTTAAGGAAAATCCTATATGCGAAGATGAAGACATTTCGTAAAAACACATGATGCGTTTTTCACTTGATGAGGTATTGGTGCAAACTTGTGATAAAAAGTTAAAAAGGTTGAACTAGTTGTGGTTTCGTGAACCGGTTTTTAGCTAAGTGGTGTTTACCTATGTGTTGATATTTTAGAGTCTAAGAGACATAAATTTTGACAAAAGATAATTATGTGAATGGATTTCTCTCCCCCTTAATTGTTGGACATCCAACATAATGTGTAATGTATCAAATAAGGAACGACAACAAAGTGTTTAGGAGGTTATTCTGGTTAACGAAAGAGATGAGCTTTGTGATGTTTTTCTGGATGATGGTTAGCATACAATGAACTTCATCCTTAAAGTCACGTACCTCTTCTCGATTAATATGAGATGATCATATGATGAGGCATGTGGTTTCCTAATAGGAAGTGAAGAGGATTAGAGTATTGTTATAACTAAATAATGATGGAGGTGATTTTGGAAAGCGGAAGCAAAATGAGATTTGAAAAGAGGTCGGTTGAAAGACAAAATGCAAAGCCAACCCTCTAGAACTTAATTCTATATGCTTTTAAACTATATGCAAGTGTAGGGGTCCCATAAAGCATAGTACTAATCTACGTAGCAATAAAGGGGATTATGCAAAATGAGCATATAAAAGTTAGAACCAAGTGAGATAACAAATAATTTGTTATCAACCTACAAAACAAATTTGTTAGTGACAAAAGATGTTAACATGATAGAAATCAAATGATAACATATTATATAAGCAAAAACGACACATTGCACTTAATAGACAAGAAATCACCACACAAGATAGCATCAAAACAATCATATTATGCAAGAATACGACTTTATTCAAGACATTTTATTATGAGATTGTTTTGTCGTTAGACTTAGACACTTAAGCATACTTGGATATACAATAATCTATGTGATTAATTTGTAAGATAAAAAGGCTTCTAAAAGTTTGTCATACCAAAGGCACTTTGATGATTATATGTGCACATGTAGCAAACAAATAGTGTGACAAGAAGCAAAAGAAACAAGATGAAAGATTCATGCAAGCCATGTTTAAGACATAACAATTTGGAGCATGTATCATTTGGATCAGACTACACATAGATGTAATGAATGCCAACTAATAACTTTCAAACACAAATATATCATATCAAAATTATCACGTATCAAATGGCATATTAACATGTTAATCATGCTAAAATAATTCAAAAGTAAGTATCATGCAAATAAAGTTTAGTTTTAAACGTTTAGTAGCATGAAACAAGAAAACAAACATTATAAAGATAAAACCGTACTAAGGTTTACACATTTGACTAGTTATCAAACACTAAGATAATGTCAAATCAACTTATCGTATCAAACAAGAACATGTAATCAACACATGTAAGTGCAATGCAAGTGGTTTTAAAAGAAAATTCATATATACTACTTGTTTGATTAGTATTCCTAAGGCGAGGCAAACTATCAATGTTTTAACACTTACTTTAGGCAAGTATAGGAAAATAGATTTTTCAAGTTGGAGAATGAATATGAGATTATTACAGTGTGCTCAATTAAGGCTAAACATGACCATTTTTACGGTGATTCCACATACCCAACTTCTCTCGTGAAGCAATTCAACCGTTAGGTCAAATTGAGTTTCTAGTGCAATAGGTTCTCCAAGAGTCATTCTCATGTTAGAAAGATGGGAACTCCTACTTTTGCCTATTAAAGTACATAAAGATGATAGTTTACCAATACTTGGCTTAATGTGACGAACTAATATGCAATATAACTAAGGTGATGAAGATGTCATGTTATACACATGAATTTTAACAATGGTGTGTTGATAAACAATATGTTTTAATCTTGTGTTTAGAATCTAAGGTTGTTCAAATTACATAGCTAATTGTATGATCTAATGGATGACATATTTTACGTTGAAGTGTATACTTTAAAAGTGATTTGATTATCTAAGACTAGGGAATGGAATATGTTAAATTAAGAATGTTCTCAAGAAAGCTCTTTCGAACTTTATTTGACAAGAATCTAAATAAGGTTACTAACTTCAATAGATCATGTGTATGTTCTAGAGATGTGTAGTTTTGACCTTGGATGTGTACAAGGTTTGAGCAAGGTTAGGTTATGATGTACGCTTGAAAGGAAATGGATACAAATAGTATCTTTCAACAAATGAGATTATCGCATAGGATAAAGTTATCATGCTTATGAAAATAAGTATGACAAGATGAATTGGATACGCTAGTTCATAGAACTTGTAGATGTTCGTTTCAAGATCATTTAGCCAATGAGGTGTAATAAAATCTCTTGTAACACAAACCATTTATGTCGCAAGGAGAGAATAATGCATAGGATATACAATATCCTTTTAACAAGATAAATACTTAACGATGATTTCATAGGCATAATGTTTTCAAAACATCATGTTTTCCTAAATGAAGATATGGAGCCAAAGTGTTTGAATCGGATAGTCCCATCTAAATAAACTTGGTCTCAAGATTATATTCACTAGATGATGACAAAAGGAATTCACTCGAGTTCTTATGTATACTCCTCAAGAGTCATTGTTGCTTGGGGTGTATGATGTTGGCTTTGAGATTGCATTTTAACATATGTTGTTAAAATGTTGATTTGAGTTTAACGAAATTTATGCAGAAGTTTAACGACAAAGTATTACTAATACTTTGATAATTTGTGAAGGTAGTACTACTTATACCTAGTGTAAATTGACAACAATTACCAAGAGCACCATGCTTATTTGATAGTTGAGGTTCTAGCCATAATGAATTATCTAAGTCCTTATATGTGGGAAAGGATGTTTGAGTTTGTTCAAACGTGCATTTGATTCAGTACAAGTGTTGGACACAAGGGCTTTTTGAGCAATACATTCAACGAATTCAAATGATGGTAAGGATGGTGGATTGGTTGATCAAGGTGGTAGGTCTTCTAGTGTGTCTAAATAAGGATGTGGTGATGTAGGGGTTTGTTGTGCTATGGGAGTACTTAGGTTGATTGTCCATAGATGTTGAACATAAAAAGTACGGATACTAATTCTTATGGTTCATTGGTTGCTACAACTAGTGGGTGAAGTGCTTGAAGTTTTGGTTATGTCTATGAAGCTTAGGGGCTGAGGTATAGGTTCACTTTGAAAGGGCACGTTTGATTTAAAGGATGCTCTTGGAAGTTCATGAGAAATACGCTTAATGGTGCCAAAAGATGGAAGAGGATAGTAGGTGTCAAAGAGGATAAGTGGCACGATGGGTTGTTTGTTTTGGATAAGTGTTTCAACATGTGTTGTTAAAATACTTGGGTGTTGATTTTTCTGATATGACTTTTAATGACTACAATCGAAGTCGATATACTTGAAAATTTCGGATGAAATACTTAAGTTGTCAATCCTAATTTGTTGAGATTATAAAGCTTAGATTGAACTCAAGGATAACAAGACTTGATAGTATGTCTTTAACATACGTGTGAGTTATGACTCTATGTAAATACTTATCGTCTTGAAGGATGACACATTATTTTCATGTTAACCAAGTGAGGCAATACATGTAGATACAAAACAATATCTATAGTCATATGATAGACTTGTGTATGATATCTTTGCAAATAATGAGTCCAGATTTGTTAGTCTCGGTAAGTCATCAAAGTCATCCGCAAACGGGTGAGGAGATGTTGGTGGTGTTGCACAAAGTACAAGTTTTGGAGACTTTGGTTGTGAAGGTGTTTTGGATGGTTGTGAAGTAGTCATAATGATGGGTGATTTTGGTGGTGGAGTTGGAGTACTTAAGTTTAGAAAGTTCACATCTTGAATGGGTGATGAGATGTTGAGAGGTAACGAGTCCGAGGATGAAGAGCTCAAGTTTAATGAAGCAACAAGATCGAATGCTAATCCTAGTGATTTATTTGAGGTTGAGGATTTAGTCATTTTGACTTTGCTTTAAGAATGCTAAGCTTAAGGAAAAGTAACAGTGTAGGTGTGAAAATGACCATCCTGAATGTGTCGATTTATGGAGCTAAGGATTCACGGAGAGATGTGTTTTATTTGATGTTAATCCATACAAAGATGGTAGTTTCTAATGAGATGGAAGTGTCTAAGATCATGTCAAACATCCTAAGTTAATCCATTGAGGATGTGTTGAGTGAGATATGAAAGATATGCATTAACAAGTATCCTAGAAACGAGATTTGGTAAATTAGATTGCGGGATTTAGTAAAATTCAACAACTTACCAGTAGGATCCACGACACCATTTCTTTACACAGCGAAACCCTTAAATTGGTGCCGCCGGTCCGCCTGTCTGGTATGGCGGTACCAAAATGCATAACGACGGTACCAACATTTTGGTGCCGTCGATCCGTGGACACCGTAAAAGTTCAGACCCATTTTTAGGTGTCGGGAGTTTTCCAAACCCGAAATTTTGCTTAAAACATGTGACATTAATTACTTCTAGTTAGGAAAAGTCGATAACACATATACAAACATAGTGGAGCATAGACTTTGACCAGGGTTAACGATTTTCACATAAAAGTGAAAATGGGTAAAATTTGATAACACACTTGTGCTATCCACCTGCATAAACCGGTTAGCATGCAACATTGTTTTAAGTCATATTATCATCCTACAAAGTAAAAAATAATAAATTACATCATACAACATTGTTTTTGTCCTTGTACCAAACACTCTCTTAAAACCTCCATTTTTCAAAGTACTTGACTAATTTACTTAGTACTCATTGGTAAGCGAGTCATGACATTTCATAAGTTATGCGAGATGTTAGTATAACCTATGCAAAGGAAGTAATCTAAGTCTATAAGTGATGGTAAAACAATTTTCCAACTAAGTGCACAAAATCTAGCAAATGTCCTATTGTGCATAAACAAGAAATCGTCAAGCAAGCGAATAAATAACATGGCAAGATTGACACTTATATTATGCAAACAAACAAGTGTAAACAACAATTTGAAAATAAGCAAGCAACATATATGCAAACAACATAAACAAGTGGTCATTTAGCATAGCATAACAAGAAAAACACTTTTCGTCATTTATCGTTTAAATGTGATGATGTTACCAAGCTTGATTAGTTTTCTTTAAACATATTACATAATTATTTAGTTTAAAAATAAATTATATCAATGTTCTAAGAATACCATCTTAAATTGCTTGACTCAAAATTTTGAGTTTTTATGTTAAAGCGAAACTTAATATCTTGGATATACTCGTAGTATTTGGTCTATTTCACTTATTTAAAGTTAGACTCAGGTCATGAGAGTAGTTTTAAATGAAAGTAGACTCAATTCCCTTTAAAATGATAGGTGGCTCGACTCCTACGGACTTACGGTTAATAAGTTATGAATTTTTTAAGTTGGCTGTGGGAATCACAGATGTGCGGCACCAATGAACCAAAAATTTACAAGGAAGGAGCCCTTTTTGGTTCCGCCCAATCCGTGGTCTTCACGAGAAAGTTGAAAATGTACTTACTCATAGCGAAAAAGTGTAGGACTTACTAGATTTGATTGAAAAATATAATACACATATTTGTTTATTATTTTTACTAATGTGACTTATCTAAACATTTAACAACAAAATTTCTAAGTATAATTAGCAAAACATTTTTCATATTATATTTCGCTCAATGGTAATTTGATACATGGATCGTGCTCCATTTTAAAACCATTTGTTTTGAAAATAAGAGCTACGAGGCTCGTACCAATTGTGAAAACGTAGGGGGGGGGTGAATACGCTGCCGCTTAAAACGTTAGATCTTTTGTATCAAATCGTTTATGAAGCTTGTTATAATATGAAAGTACCAATTATTGTTTGTGACTAATATAAAGCATAGTAAACCAAGTTGTCACACAAGCATAAACATCAAACCACATCACAAGCAATTATAAAAGTAAAGAGATAAAGAAAGGAAAGTGCAAACCGAACACGAGGATTTATAGTGGTTCGGTCACGGATCTCCTCTCCGCCCTACTCCACTCCCCAAGTACCCAACTCGAGAGTTACTTCACTAAATCAACAAGCTCCCTTATCGGTGGAGAAAACCTTACAATCGCCGCTACACTTTTTCCGCACAAAGCTAAATATCGGTTCTAGTTCGAGGTAGAACCAACCTAACGTCGCCTATACAATATTTCCGACACTAAGCTAGATGTCGAGTTCTTTTCGGTACAACCACTCCGTTATGTTTTATGGCCCAACATAACAAAGCTTGTGTTTTATGGTTGAAACACATAACCCATCTAATCTAGTTTGGTGAAAGTGTTGTGATGATGCAATAATGTTTACAATGATGATCCATGACATAAATGTCTAATGGATATGAATGACTAATCTAAATGATCTTCTTAAATAAGAAGTCTTCAATCAATGAGGATATCAAGAGATCTTGAATCTTCATATGTTGATATGCTTTAGTGAATGAGGATGGTTAGATCTCTAAACTTTCCTTGGTTGATCAAAATGTAAAATATGCTTACAACAAAGATGAATGTTAGAAGCATTATGATCATGTGATGGTGAGGGTGATTGATGTATGCCACTACATGTTTATCTATAGATCTAAGTGATGAAAGAATGTTAGAGAGAATGTATGTTGGAAGGGATGAAGATATGAGAAAACCATGGGATGGTATTTATAACCAAAAGTGGTAATCAAAAATATAATAATTTATTAGATTTGATATCTTAGAATATCTTCCAAAATCTTTCCAAAATCTCTTCAAAATCTTTTAAAGATTTAGATGACACTATGCATGAGGTAATAAAAGAATGTTTTCCTTTTTATGAAAAATACATTTAAACAAATGTATATACTTATTAAAAGGTAAGTTACTTGTAAATAAAATGTAAGTAACCTTTGTAAAATAAAATATCTAGTTGAGTGCTTGTCAAAATAAAATATATTTTTTCAAGTGTAAGTAAATTTTAGTACTTGTATGAATATTATAGTTAGTTTACTTGTACAAATAAAAGTATATATTTGTTAGACATTTTACAAAAGATGTATTTGTATAAAATACTTGTGAATGCAAATGTAAAATGAGGTTCGAAATAGAATGGTTAACCTATTAAAATACTTAGGGACTCTAAACGTATTTAAACATTCTAAATGATTTGTTAATGGGTTTGATCATAATGCCACATAACAAACATGTACGAACACAATGTTGTAACATACGAGGACTTGAGACATCGAGAGGTGTTGAATGTATATTGAGACAAATGTAATTACAAGTAACTTGTACATTTTACGTTATGTATTACAAGTTACATGTTTGTCATCAATCAAAACAAACGAGACTGTATAGATTAAATATCGTAATATTTGCACTAACAAATTATCTATTGAAAACAAACACAGATTGAACTTCGTTCATGATACTCCCTAATACGGAACCCAAACCGATTCACCAAAACCTTAGTTATAATTTTGGACATGCTTCAAATTAAACTAAACGGACAAAAATCTTTCACTGTTTTTGCGTCTTGCTTCTTAGGAATTAAAGCAGTAAAAGATGTTGTTGTTCCCCTTTACAAGGTTAGCTTAACTATAAAGTTAATCTAACCAAGTTCTCTGTTTAAGTAATGTAATGAAAGACTAATAATAAGATATAAAGCTTAAAGAAAGGACACAAAGTTTTTCAACATTTAAGTTCTTATTAGAAGTAAATCAAATAATTTATATCCAACTGTTTGTGGAACAACAATTAGGATTTTATGACAAGTAGGGGTGGAAATGAGTCGAGCCGCTCGTGAAAAGCTCGGGATCGGATCGGTAAAAGCTCGAATTAGCCGAGCCTAAACGAGCTTGAGCCCGAGCTCGAGCCTAGGTTGCAGCTCATTTCTTAATTGAGCTCGAGCCCGAGCTTTACATACAAAGCTCATTTTGGCTCACGAGCCTAAGTGAGCCTAAACTATATTATGATATTTTAAGTATTAAAATTTTTTATACGAGCCAAGCTCGAGCTTTTAAATGAGCTCAAAAAAGATATATTACGAGCCGAGCTCGAGCTCGAGCCAAGCATTAACTTTTCATTTCTAAATCGTATAAACGAGCCGAGCTCGAGCCAAGCCCGAGCCTATATAACACACCACAAGCCGAGCTCGAGCTTCAAATTTAAAGCTCGAAATGAGCCGAGCTCGAGCTCGAGCTTGATGTTTTTAAAACTTAAACGAGCCGAGCTCAAGCTCTGGCAGGCTCGGGCTCGGCTCGGCTCGTTTCCACCCCTAATGACAAGTATGGTAAGATCTCCTCACTGAACTCAAAGTAAAACCTAAGTTACACTTTGAGTAACAACTATGCTTAACCAACTAAGTTCTAGCTCATGGACCTAGTTGTGTTTTGAGGAATAAAAGTGTTTGTGAATGTTTCAACATTTAAAGCACAAACTTGTCACTTCTACTCCCATTACAACATTCTTATATAGGCTAAGGAATGGGTAATAACCTTTGGGTAAAAGTTGTGTGTCCTAGAATGAATGAAAAGAACATTTTGTACTTTATCCTTATACAATATTCTATTATAAGGAATGGACAAACATACTTTAGTAAGAATAGTGTTGACAACTGTTGTGACATTTACCCAACTTTGGATATGAAACTCACGTATATATATTTTCAATCACTTGTGTCCATATAAAAATAGGCAATGCGCTTCGAGTAAATAAGCAGTGTACTCGAGTAACCAAATCAAGCCTTTCATCAAACCAAGTAAACAATCGCGTATTCTAGTAAAACAAGCATTGAACTTGGGTAAAACGAGCATGTATTCTCACCCCAAAACAGTTTTAAAACAAGTAAAGTAGGAGCCTTGAACTCACCTCAATATGAAGGAACACAAAAATATCACAACTGACATCAAGTAGCAAAACACAACGGTGTCAATAGTAATGCACGACGATACCAAGAGTACAGGCACAACGGTACGGAATCGGCATAACCTAATAAGTATACGGATTATCTCAGAATATGTTGGGATGAAAAGCCTTCTTACTGATGTTTGTGTTACTGCTGTTCATGTTAATGTTACTGCTGCTCAGACAAAGATACTACTGTTAAGTGTTAGGATTTAGTAAATCCATAAGTAAAAGACTCGGTCACCTCGGGCTTTTGTTAGCATTAGAAAGCTCGTAGTATTAGACGTTTAGTCATTAGTAACTAGTTAGTTAAGTAACACCGTGGAGGACGGACGGGGTCTTTACCCACTGTATACCTGATCCACTAAGTACCGTGAATGAAGACGGTAAATCCGTAGACAACACTAAGTACCGTGGCATGATCGGTAGTTTACTCTATCTCACGACAATATTTTTCTTTAGCCCTTTTGATCATGAAAAGTTCTAGAGTTCAAGCTTCTCAAGAGCAACCTCTATCTCGTGAACAAATCGTTCAAGAGATGAATGAACTTCAAGATCTTACCAACCTCATTGAAACACATATCCAAAATGTCACCAACACTCAAAACACTAACTTTACTTTGCCACCCTCTATTGTTCCATCACCTCCACAACCTAAAAGAACCACTTGTATTAGTGTTAGACTTTATTGCTTCACTAATCCATTATCATCAACCAACTCATCTCCAACTAAGAACTTCTCACCACTAAGTGATTATAACATTGCTTCTCATTCCTATCCACAAAGCTCACCACCAAACACACCTATAGCTCCAAACACTACCATTCTCCAAAACTTACTTTCAACTCCCAAAGTAACACCACTACCACTATCATCCGCACCACCAGCTCCAACACAAACATCCAAACAATCACCACCGATAGAAACCAAATTAAAACCTATTGAGCTCCTATTTTCTACACCACCCACCTCACCTAATCAACTCTTTGATATCGTAGAAGATATACCTCTTATGATTAATAATCCACCTCCTCTATCATCCATTGTCTCACTTGAAGCTTTGGCAAACTAACCACCACCTATACCCGACAGCATGGATGTTGTTACACCTCTACCACCACTTTCGCCATCACTTCCGTCAAACAATGAATCCTCATGGATCAATGATCCTTTACCTCCTCTTCCAGATTATCTCTTTTGTGAACATTGTCATAGCTATAGAACCATTGCTCATGAAGTGCGTGATGAGATGCGCTATATTCTCCATCACATCATCGATCGCCTCAACATAATCACCCATCAATATCATCCTTAAAAGGGATATGCAAGCATAATGGGCTATAATATTTTCATTTTTTCTCTTCGTTTATTTTTCTTTTTGTCTTTCGTATTTTTATTGTTAAGAACATATCCTTGTTCTTATTTTTACATTTTGTAGGTGGTTAAAACACCACTACATTTTGTTGTGTTTTATTACGAGTATTAATTGTTCCATACCTTGTCTCTCCCATAGTTGTTGTGTGATTAGATTTTCATACTTTAGTTATCTATTATAGTTTATTACTAACCATTTTTTGTAGGTTTTCAATTCCATTTACTTGACGTTCTCATTAAGGAAGAGTTCACGCCAAGGGGGTTCTTGCATTTGAAATATATATTCCACCATAATATCTCCTCGAAACTCTTTTATTTTGACAAAAGGAGAGAGAGTAAAACAAAATATTTCAAATTTTCAACTATTAAAACATTTTGAACCTAAGTTTTACTCACAATAATTTTACATTTTGTCATCAACAAAATGAGGGATTGCTAATACAAATAGGTCAGAAATCGTTTATTTATATTTCTCGATCTCTATATGTTTTATCGATAACAATCGATAATTATCTCAAGTATAAATCTAAGATCGTATTTTCTTTTAATAGTCATCATAATTATTTTACTAAAATAGACATTATCTACTAATTAGTTATACATATGTTTTAAAATAATTAGTTAAGTAAAAATGTCCAATACATCATGCATGACATCACATTGGGTACCCATAACCTATAACCCAGTACCCATGACCCAAAAACTAGTATCCATAACCTATGACCTAAAACCAGGTATTATAACCTAAAATCCAGACTGGATTAACCAGTGTGCCAGATCCATAGGTTATAACTGACCGTATCCCTTTTATAAGGGATCCGTCGGGTCAGAGGCAGTTTTTCCTATAAATAAAGAGCCATTTCTTTATTGTTTCTTACCTATTCTTGTACATCTCTTCTTATATTCTTATATCTCTCTAACCTCATATCTCAGATCATTCTTGTAGTTTTCTTTTAGTGATTCTCAAGGTTCTTCGTAAAAGACAAGATCATGATTTTGCATACAAGACTTGCAAACTTCAACAGAAGTGTTGCTACGCTTCATCATTAAATACGACATCACTGAATTGATTCTTGTATTTGATTCATAACATTGTATCATAAACTTGTAGTGTTAGTTTGTGTTGTTGGGTTGGTTCTTTCGTTGTAAAGAACTCGGTATTTAGCTTTGTACCGGATAAAGTGTAAGCGACGTTGTGAGGCTTCTCTGCCGGTTAAGGAACTTGTTGACATAGTGTTTACGAACTCTCGAGTTGGGTACTCGGAGAGTGGAGTAGGGCAAGGAATGTGTCCTTGTAGCCGAAACACTATAAATCATTGTGACAAGGTACTATCTCTTCTTTACTTTACTTTAGCATGTTTATTTCTTTACTTATATTCTTGCATTATCAATACCTCACTATCCAAAGGTTTCACATATAATTGATCTAAAAGTTTTTGAAATTAAATTTAAATAGGTAAAACTATTCAACCCCCCCCCCCCTTCTAGTTGTCTACAAAATCCAAGATCAAGAGACATATAAACTGATGGTAGGCGCATATTTAAATCAGTGTGAAAAATGGAATGCATGAGAGACGAGCTAACGGGCAAAAAAATACTGGGAGAAAGCAATATTTTAACGAGTTGGAGGTATGACAAACTGCCTGTGGTGTTAGAAATTGGGTAAAGGTTGTGATAATAATCTTTGGTATCTTCCTAAATCGTGTATGTTCACTCTTTTAATTAAGTACTTTGATCGTTTAATGTTTGGGTATCACGAAATCCTTATTGAGATATTTCAAGAATAACACTTAGTATTTAAGCAAAAGAAAACTAAGTAAAACAAATAGGAATTGTGTGCATTTTCGTATGCTCAAATGAGACAATAAATCTGTTAATAAACAGATTATTTGACAGGTGGTTAAAACGGTTAGTTTCAAACAGTCATGATTGTTTTCTAACGGTAATATCGGTTGGGATTTGGTGGGGAAAACATGTACCATATCTAGAGCACTAAATATAACAGGGATGTTGCCCTTTGACCCCGCAAGTGGCGTTGCCCCTTGACCCATGCGTTTATGTCGTGGTGAATACATATTAGCTCAAACGAGTGTGCACTTCACACTTCTTTAACTCGCATCCAGCATGATATGAAATCTCATTAGTGTCTAATAAATTACAATTATCTAAAATAGTTGATGACACTTCTTTAACTTACATCCAGAGGTTGTTTGATAAAATAAAAAGATTCAATGATGAATCACTGAGTAGTCTGAATGATTCAAAATCTATTAATAACATTGTTCTGAAAAAGACTAACGTGTTTGATAGATGCTCTGAACGAACGATCTGAATTCTATACAATTACCATTATAACCTTATGTCCAATATAATAATATTTATTATATGCATTGATATAATTTAACAATTAAGAAAAATGCTAGTACTAAATGAAACACGAGAATATAAATATCTATGCATACTTTTTGAAACTTTTGTATTTAACTCTATTTTATAAAATATAATTAAGTATTTTGAACTTTTAAATTGCAATAGCTGTGAGTATTGAATCTCCCATGACAAATGCTAAATGTTGCCCAAATGCATCGAATAGAAGAATTATCACATTTTTCTATTGATGTGAAAGAAATGATAATAAAAGAAATAATTGTGGAGAGATTGGGCCAATCTTGAAAAAATTCGTGTGTTGAATGATTTTGTAAGCTTATCCATTCAAAATGAAACAGAGGTAGTTGGGCCATTAAATGTCACAAATTTTTGCTATCAAACACTATAGCCAATGACCGATTTTGTACCTTGCCTCTGAACTACTACATTCAAAAGATATCAAAAACACCTTAAAATCACCAACATTTGTTAATTTAACACTTTAACCCAACTATGAGGGCTAAAATTCGTTCATCTAGTGCTTACTGATCGATTTTGCTAATCCATTCAAAGGATATCAAACACACCCTAAATGACCAACATTTGTTAATTTAACACTTTAACCCAATTATGGGTGCTAAAATTCGTTCATCTAGTGCTTAGAATTTTAACAATCAATCGTTTTTATAAAGATCTTGTCTATCTTAATATCATACTAATAGAACGTCACGCGATGGACGTGTCCTAGACGCCTAGTCCCGTTTTGATACCACACATCACTTTGTAGCAATTCAAAAAATTCATATTTTTATTAAAACTAAATTGTTCTCAAAACGTGCCCCCTTGAAAGCTTATTATTATAGAGTTGACATCATTGTATATCCAAAATTATCTAAAATAATCAATACTAGCCACTTTTTTCATCAAAAAAAAAAAAAAAAAAAAAAAAGTAAGTTTTTATCTTCTTTAAAAAATATATATTTTTCAAACAGAAATCATTAAGTAAAATAAATAAATAATCATGACGAAGTATTTTTATCTTTCGAGAGCAATCTTGATATAGTTTGATATTTTTTTATTTTTTTTTTTTCGTGAAAAATCGACGTGATTTCATAAATCATACGATTATATGATTTTCCATACGTGGCGAAAAAATCGAAAACAAATTCGTCGAAATATATATGAAGTCTTCGCCTACATAAAAGATGATTTTATTCAGATCGCAGGTATAATTCGTTTTGCGTGAATGATTAATGGTTTGTGAGATATTTAATTTTTTTAAAAATATAAAATGTGTATTTTTAATTTGATAAACAAATGAATAGCTAAGATTAATTCATTGAATCTTAAATAAATTTTTGGTCTAGATTGAACTTCTCCCTATTATTATAACTTGAAACCCATCGAGTTATTGGTCATGAAGAAAGCAATTGATTTACAATAATATATCACATTTACTAGTTTTATGGGCCAGGACCAGGAGAGTCTCATGTTGTGCCTCTTATTGCTCTACCTTATTCATTTTATTTACAACCGGGCAAGCATGATTTGTAGCGACAAAATTTTATATAGACACATAATTATAGTTGCAATAGGCTAAGTGTTTAATATAAATATAAAATTTAGAAATTAAAGTAGTAGGCGATTAAAACTACAAAACATAAAAGTCAAAATACTACAATATAGCCTTGGCTAGTTGGCTAAGAGTATCAACATTAGATAAACACTCATCTTCTACCGCAAATATTTTTTACCTAGTTTTATAATGCTTGAAATGGTTGTGTTACGTATAGTTGAATATGCATATCATATATGAAAGTTAATTAAATGTGATTATTGAATGATTAAAGAGAAAATCCAAATTTAAAAACCAAACTCAAATTTTTATGACAAATAAAACAACGATAACAAGTTTGAAATCACTCCACTATAATGTTAGTTGTCTTATAAATGCTTTCCAAATTTGTATTTATCCATAGTAAATTGCCACCCTACTAAAATTAAACATTAAATATAAGTCTTTTTGGTATAACACATTACTTATATTTTAAGTTTTTAAGTTTTAAGCAAAGTTGTTTTCTGTTTATATGAGACAAAGATCCGCAGATATAGAACGAAATTTTATATGGCGAGTTTTTATAGTTATGTAGTTATTCATGTTCATCAACTATACAAAAATGAAGTCAATAGTGATTACTTGATTATTAGCATTCAGAACCATTGGAATAGACAGGTTTGTTTCTTAAACTCAACATACCTGCAAAAATATATGGAAAAACACTACAGTTAACATTAAATAGTGGATTGAACACTTTGTCTACCAGTTATAGTGGTCTTTTAGTATTTTGGGCATCTTATATTGTTTTGTTAGCTCCGTTTAACGAACTAGATAATATCAACTTTATTAAGAGGGTGTTTGGCTGTGCGTTTTGGAGAGATTATATCTATACTATTTATAATAGAGGAATGAATCTCTCTCCTCATTGTCTTAAAATTAAGACTTACAAAATATAAAG
The DNA here is from genome assembly GCA_022545495.1 of Chrysanthemum lavandulifolium. Lineage (NCBI taxonomy): Eukaryota > Viridiplantae > Streptophyta > Magnoliopsida > Asterales > Asteraceae > Chrysanthemum > Chrysanthemum lavandulifolium. The sequence goes on along the minus strand of CM040238.1, from coordinate 106,974,878 downwards.
CTTCTATTATGACAATACACAATGCACGATTAATAATCTTTCATCAATCTTAATTTTAAGACTTACAAGTCTTAAAGCTTAATGTACAAAATACAAGCGGATTAATGTGATCAAGATATTTAATATAGTCAATTATTTAACAAGGTCAATAAATACAATTAATGCAGCTTATTAAAACACCCTTACACAGAAATACAAATTATCAAGATATCAGTATAACCAACTTAAACACAATGCATTAAATGTCACTGTACAAATAATAAAGACATTATACAATTATACAATATTCATAGAGGCAGGCAACGGACCAAATGTGCCCAAGCCCGAATGGGTATAGTCCAACGGGTCGAGTCCGAAAGAGACACGGGCCAAACGGTCGAGCTCGAACGAGCAGGTAACGGCCGAACCGATCTACTAAACGGCAATTTCGAACGGCACGGACTAAATAAAATTTTGATCCCCGTAAATTTGTTGTAAAAGAATATAATAAACTAAAATACATGATTCAATGTAAAATTTTATTTCGAGGAACGGCGGGCATGCGCTAAGTAGTGTGTATAATACTTTTATGACTTGATCACTAATTTTTCTATCAAATCTTGGAAAACACTTGATTTAGTACAGCATCTTACATGACAGTTGCAAGCTCGTGCGTTTCTTTTTCTATTAAGACGTTACACAATATTATCGAGATCATTGATCTAAAAAGCGTTATCAGAGTTAGACGGTTGAGTGGCCAAGTACATATTTCCTTAAAAACACACTGTTCGCTTATCGTGAATGACTCGCATCAGCATTATCCATATCTTCTTTCTCATTAACGGATTTGCCTCTGGAAAAGACGATGGACATCATGCTGGGTTACAAACAGGATTTGTAGCTGGTGAGGAGTTGGGATCTTACAGAGGCTGCATTGATGTTTGGAACTCTGTGATTCGAGCTGAACCAGCATGGTTTTATGACTTTTATCATGCATTGAGCCGAATGAGAAAGATAACTCTACTACAGGATCTCGAGGGAATGCAAAGAGAGTAAGCAGGGATCTATAAAATGTTGTAAGAACACTCTGCTACGTAGTTGTGCATAGTTGAACCAAAGTAGAATACTAGAAACTCCTACTTTTAACTGTTTGGATGAAAAATTCAAAAACTGGTTATTACTATCTCAGACATTAAAACCTGAAAATAAGAGATCCAAACAAATTTCATAACCAGGATTGTTATAAAAACTAGTATTTAGTTATTTCTGTACTCTAGTTATTCTAAAATTCTGTTAAGGTTATCAGCATTGTAGAAAAAAACTATTTAGTTAATTCTGCACTCTAGTTATTCTGAAGTTCTGTTGAGGTTATCGTTCGTTAACATTGTGGTTCTCAAGATCTTGTCAATTGTCAACGGCTCACTTTTGAACCAATTTTAAAGTTTATCTTCCTCGATGTGACGTTTTGTATAGGTGATTCTAATTGATCTTTCAACAAGTCAAGATCTGGGAATCATTGAACTTTCTCATATCTACAGAGAAAAGCACATTTCGCGAGATCATGAATCTTCAGACATCCTATGTATCTTTAGGTATCACAACACCAAGGGTTAAGAGGGATAAAAGTTAATGCATGTTGTTAGCCTTTTGAGGCTACATATTGTATTCAATCATATCAAAAACCAAATGACATTAAATCCTCTATAACACACACACACACATAAAGGTTAGTCGCATAAACAGTACATACCATCTCGATGACACGACATGGTAGTAAGATACTATCTCGTGTCGCATCATCAAATGGATTAAATGCCAACGGACAGTAAGATGGATTATAGATATGATTGCGAGAAGAAAGAAAATGTTTGAGTTTATAATGATCTGCCAAAAACATAATAATAACATCAACAACAATTTCCCTTTTCTACTAACAAAAGAGAAGATTACGCAAAAGAAATCTGCTTCCTTTAAGCCCTAATGTTAAATTTTGGTTTTCATTGTTATTTTTTCTTCTATTCACAAGCTAACTTGGTGTCAAAGCTGCTTAAACAGATAGCAAAAGCTTGAAATGCAGATAAAGGGTACCGATAATCCATCGTGAACATATCTTTCCCTACTTTGCCAAACTGCAGTATCACTTTGTCATGCTCCGATTGAGCTGGCTGAGTAGTTCCTGCAGACGATGATGGTGCCGCCACCACTGCAGGTGGCGGTTGGGCGGCAATAAGCTGGAAGTTCTTCACAGAAGCAATCGTCACACGCCCCTTAAAATTTAAACACCAACATTGCAACTGTTCATGCCACCTAGGCGCCTTGTTTTTCAGCACCAAGGGCAATTTTGACTTTTCACTTTCGGGAACATCACGCGATATGGCAGCACCAACAATTTCAGAAAACCTCGAGCTGCTGAATTCAGTGTTGGAGAAGGAAATGCTGCGGAAAGAGTCCTCAAGTGAGCGGGGAGGAAGGAGGTCCTCTGGCTGACCTGGCACAGAGCCACCGGGCTCGAGTGCTGAGGTGGGAATCGAATGCATGATGCAGTGCATCCTACGTGGGCCCCGTGTACCAAGCACATTAAGCTCATAGGTGATATGTGCAATGCTGTAATTCCCATTTGGAACTTTTGGCGAGACCTTCTTGGAATAAAACCTTCTGCTAGATCGGCCTGGTGCAGGGGCAAGGGCTCCAGACGGTGGAGGTTGTGTGTCATATATTATAAATTTTGTTCCGAGAAAATTAGATCTGAAAGAAACGAGCAATTAAATTAAAGGGAAAATTTCAACACATAACTTATAAATGTATTTCAGATTTTCTTCTAGCTCTAATGGGTCAAATAAAAATAGTAAAATGAAAGGGGTCAAAATCGGGATGAACGGAAGAAAGTGTATTTCTAGCGCCTAAAATATCCTATATTATGTTATGCAAAAACATTTGTGCTACTTGAGATAATAATATTCACATCTGACACATAAATTGTTCATAAAAGCTAAAAGGATTTTTGATGGGTCAACCCAACCCGGCCCATGCAAAAATTACCCATTTTGACCCATTACCCATTCCTGCCAACATGTCAATAAGCGCAATTTTCTGTTGCTAAACATAACTATAGGAAGATGTTTTTGATCTTATCAAGCTTTATACCTGAGTTTGCCAATATAAGTATCGCTTGATCTAGAAATATTATCGGCATCCATGGAGATAACATACTCGGTGTAAGTAGTTCTCCTAGTCCTTTTAGCAGAAAGCAGAAACTTGCCATTTTCAACTAGCAACGCTGCTGCAAATCCAAATTTAAACAGAATTTAAGAAACACAAAATCTCATGAAAACAAAACCGGCCCCTATATACAGCAGATATAGAATTTCAACCACTCACCTGGGCTAAGACACAGGAAAAGATGATACGTCAAGTTCGATTTATCCCGCTTGATAAAACATTGAATAGTAGTGTCACGAGGTCCTGGCTGAAAATGTAATGAACGACTATTAAAAACTAATTTCAGAAGTCCGTGTACAAATTATAGGTTTTTTTTTTTTTTTTTTTTTGCATAGAGTACCAACATGCTTTTTATTAAAACTAATTTCAGAAGTCCGGAGTACTATTTTTGTACAGTTAAGTACATAACTACAAGATTGTTTTGTGTCCAGTTTATGTCATTTTGGAACCCGTAATTTTAAAAGAGTTTTTATACACGCGTTTCATATTATTTCTTACTAAAATATTACATTTTATTTATGAGGCAGTTTTTTAGAAGTTTTTGATTTCCAAACGACCAAAAACGGGACACAGGAGTATAATTACTAAATCCTACAAATAAAGAAATAAAAATATATTGAATAAACACCTGCTTCAAGGAAACGGGGAAAGTAATCTTCCCGCATGATTCCGGAGTTGTAACAATCTCTTTACACATACTCCTCCAAGATTTACAAACAGCAGCACACGCAACTACGTGTCTTCTAGCAGGCCAAGTGCTTTCACTCTCTTCTAACCTCTTAATCACGTCATAGAGGAGCTCAGGAGGTAAATTAGCCCACCGACTAGTTTGAATCACAAGATGAGCAAGATTGTCATTCAGATCATTTACTGATCCTTGAGATTTGCCTCTACTATGAAGACGCGGAAAAGCTTTATATCAAAACTACGCCTCGATAAGCTCCCAAATCCATCCCTTACGTCACGAACTATGCTACGGAACGACATTTACAAACAAGAAATACAACAGATATTCTTTTGGTGAAGATCACAAGGAATTTGACATTGAATCTTGCTGCAAAAATAATTAAAAATTTGGAATCAGAATGTAGTGAGAGGGGATCAATAGCATATGAAAGAAAAAGTGAAGAAAAGTAAAGAGATAAGCAGAAAAGACAGCTTCACATGGGGTTAAAGAGGACTAAATTGCATACCTTTATCAATGAATGACTCGCTTTCTTTTTCATTTTTAAAACATACTTTCAAGTTTCAATCTAAAGTAAAGCTCAATTTATGGAACTAATTAGTGATAGAATCCTAAGATGTCATCCTAGCCTAAAGATCAAGGGCTCCTTATTTGGTTTTCCACTTCGCAAAGTTTTGAGTTTTGTAACTTTAACCTTACTAAAAATGGCAAAAATATTTATGAAAAAGCATAAAAACTCACTCCCAATCACATAAACTTTGTGAACATAACCATTTACAGAATGAAAAATTTTAGGGGGTGTTTGGGATTGCTTATTTAAACAGTTTAAGGTCATCCTTATAAAGCAGATAGCCAGCTTATCTGAAACAACTTATTACACCTTAAAGTTTAAGTCATAATTTTGGATCCATCAAGAACTCAAAGATAATTAATTTGAAATTAGCAATCTCAAACTATGTATCTCAAAACATTTTAAGCACTTTCTTTCATTGCAAACACACAAAACTGCTTATATGCTTCCCAAAAAACACAATAAGCAGCTAACCCAAAAAAAATTAATTTTTTTTTTCTAATTCTTACTTTACAAAAATGAGAATCAACCATAAGCATATTCTTTATACCACTTTGATTCTCATCTTCTCCAAATGATAGAACAAAAATATGAACTTTAAAAACGAAAACATTCAAAGATCTCATAAACCAACTTGATCTAACAAACCCATAATCAAAAACATAAAAATTTACCATCTTTAACTATCTTCCTCACCTTAGATCCATATCGGGTACAAAAAAAATAATAAACCAAAAGAATACTAAACATAACAAGATCACAGATCTATAAAAAGCCATACCTTAAAAGAACATGAAATCTTGAACATGTACAGATTTAGCAAGTCAACAAAAGTACAACAAAAAAAAAACCAAACTCAAAACACTTTCATCGGACTTGAACTAAAACATTAAATCCAGCTCAACTAAAAAGTAGGCAGTAACAAAAAAGTCTTTGGTTATTTAAATATATTGTGTTTTTAAATTTATAAAAGTTAGTTTATATTTAATGTAAGTTTTAATAATAGAAAATAGGGTGTGATATAAGCAGTTGTATTTATTTTATACCGACGGCTAACATATCACATATGCATATCCGTATCAAAGTAAAATACATTTAAGTTTTTAGGAAAATATTTTATATTGATTGTAGCACATATATGTGTTGAAAAATATATATGAATTTTACGAGGAATAAATAGAAATAGAAGATAGAATAGGTTGGTGGTGTCATTTTGGCTATTTACTTGCTTCAGTGGGCACTTTAATTATGACACCAACAATCAACAAATGACTTAAATGCACCTCTTTGGATATTATACATATCCAACAATCAACAAATGACTAAATGGATGAGATATAGATTAGGCGAGACGGCCAATTCATGTTTGTTATATGGATTTTTCTAACTCTGCTTAAGGCAAGACATCATAAAAGACATCGGGTTCTATGAAAATGATACAATCCACGAAAGATAATTTTGTAGATCCCCGTCTCTTTCTATCAGGACCGGTGTCTTTTTAATATCTTTAACTCATGCTTGGATACGTTAGACAAACCCATTTTCTTTTAAGATAGAGGATGTTGGTGTATAAAACATTATGAAACCAAAAATAACATTTTTTTTAATTTTATGTTTTTATATGTTTTTTATGCATAATGAAATTTTATTGCACAGAATTTTCAATTAGTATACATTGATATATATATATATACTAAAATGAAACTAGATGCAAAAAACAGTCTTTTTAAGCAAAAATGTTGATTTATAAATTTTAATACACTAAATTTTTTTCATCAAAACTATACACTTTTAAAAAAAAACTTTCTTTACAAATTTTGTATCCACCAATTTCCCGTATCTTGTGAAAATTTTTAAGAACTTTTTATTTTATTTTTTAATATTCTTTACGCTTTTAAAGAATATTTGTATCTCTATTTTAACTTTGTCCTATAATCATATACTTATACATGTATACTAACAGTAAAAGTTTCACAGTGACAGATATCAACTCTTTTATTATTTAGACACGTGTACAACATAAAAACAAAATTCTAGACAAAAAAAACCATGTCTTCCATCAAATTAAAAGTGCGTTTGGTGTGTAAGTGGGTTTGGGGGTGTGTAAGTGGATTTGGAATATGATTTGAATTTTTTTAGAATTTAAATTTGGATTTGGTGTATGACTGATAAATATATAAGAACTAAATATTCATATTTTTAATAAAACTAATTAAGTTATATAATGATAAACAATAAATTGTGTTTTCGTAAAACATGTGGGAGAGAGATACAAACAAATAAAAATGGTAGCCTAAACGTAACTTATTTGTACATCGGAAACCACCTGAAACGCCACATCAGACTCGGCAGATGGTGGTTTTAATCTTAACGACGAAGCAGATGATTCTTTGGAGAAAGAGGTTCAGGAAGTTCGACTAACGGGTCGGGACAAAACTAAGAAGAAAGCGTCATCCTTCTCCGTTCCTTCGGAATCTTCAGCTATTGCACCTCTTGTTGATCGATTAGTCGATAAATGAAAAAACACCGCATCGGGTTTATTTCCCAAAAAGAATAAAGCCCATGAATCTTATTTATAGATGAAGCAACACAAATGGAATTGGAAGAGCGACGTAGGCGAAGAAATGAAATTGGAAGAATGTAAGATGGCACAACAATAAGAATAACTTGAGTTGCAACGTCAAATGTTTTAATTTCAACAATAAAAGAAAATGGACAAAGCCTCGTGTTCTATTTTCTTCAAGATATGTAACACATACAAAAATATTAAATATCAAAGTTGATAAATTAAGACTTTAAAAAGTCAAATGAGGACAATTATCTTGGGACGGAAGGAGTATATAGATAGTTTAGAGCAGCCAGTGAAATTTCGTTATGTAAAAACAAACACCTATGTTTTCTAGCCATGTAATAACATCAAATTTATGCTATATTTTCCTATCATTTATCTCATAGTTATTGCTCATTTATTATGTGTTTATATGTGAACATTGGTCATTTTCTTAATTGATTACATTGGTCATTTTCAGTATTTATGGAGCAATTTTGGTAAAGACGCGGAATACAACAGGATTTGGAGCATAAATGAATAATCTTTAAACCTGCAAAGAGCATATGGCGTACCCACTTCTAGAGATGCGTCGTATCAACACCTAGAAGAATTCACTAAGTATTGGTGAATTAGAAGACATACGACTTATTAAACTCTAGCAATACGCCGTATCCAAAGCTCTACAGTTAAAGCCCAAGCCAAACATTGAAGGAATATGGTGTATGAAACTCTAGCCATATGCAGTATTGAAGATCTTATCCCCAATCCAAGCTTTCAAAATTTATGAAGGATACAACGTATCACTATTCCACAATATGTTGTATTTAAAGATACGCACGTATATGCTAAGATTATTCTTTCTGATTCCCTACTCAAGATATCCTGGATACGCCATATCACTACCCGATATGCCATATCGGTGGACATAACAATATACATAGAACACCTATATACGGGTTTTACATATAATTTCTCACCACCACAACCGAGTTCCAACCACATTCCACCAAGAATTCAGTCCTTCAAGCTAGTAAGGTTCCATATCATCAAACAAGGTGTATTCAATCGGTTTGCACATGAATTACATCATGTCTTTCATTTGTGAATCGTCTGTAATTTCCTTTGTATTTGCTACCTACATTATAGGCTAACACCCTTGGGTGTTAGCCATGTTATGACTTCTTTGTTTATGTTATTTCGTTTATAAAGATTTGATGCATTGTTTTGGATATTCTATGTGTTTACCGTTCATATAGTATACTCGTTTACTTGTTTAGTATTTGATGTTTATTGTCTAGATCATCATAGTGTAGCTCTCTTAGCTATGTAGGTGATCCGTATCACTATGATCGGTATACATGAGATGGGGTAAAAAGCCATATTGTGTGTGCCCTTCTTTAAGACTCGAGGAGTAGGAACCTGAGGTTAGACAGATAATGTGAAAACACTTAAGTTACTATAGTGCTTTTCAATAAAGTGACCGCGTGAATAGTAGGTTTCACCAGGACCAATGGGTTAACGCAAGTAAATCGCATAGATTAGTTGACATAACTTATTCCATATTTGTAACTGATTAGACCGATAAATTGTTTCAGGGATATAAGTTTCATGCATAGGACTAGGTAACCGAGAAATCTAGCCTAGTTAACTTAGATAGGAATGCGTTGTTTACAAATATTTCTGATGTCACCAATACTTTACATTAAATTATTGCACTTATGAACAAATAACTAATAACTTAGTAGAAGTAACATGGCTAGCACTTCCTTCTCATTATTGATCACAACCTTAGCATAATACGTAGTTTAATTAATTTGCTTTTATGTTTTCTTGTTTTAGTAGAATAATTACTCAAATCAAAACCCCCTTTAAAAGTTGTAGAAATCGACTAGGTTAGTCTAAACAACATCTACTCTTGTGAACGACTCATACTTTCCATCAACTAGCTACATTGATCGGTACACTACCTGTTAGTGTTTGTCTATAAGTTAGTTCGGCAAAATATAAATTTAAAACTTGGTAAAATAAATAGACTATAAACGACACATCACCATGACACCACAAATGGCGTTATATGCATATGTGTTATCCTCATGGTACACGCCATCCGTATTTTACATTTTTACTATTCGGTTTCGTGTATTTGTGTGTTTGTATTTATATTTGTTACTTTGTGGGTCTCGGAATGCGTGTACTTTTGAGATAATACCGCCTATACCGCCACATATCACCTAGTTGTCACAAAGTCATTTCTTAGACATTCGCTGGCATCCTTAACCCGACAAGGACTGGCCATCATCCGCATATAATGAGGTTCACATATTTAATCATGCTTTGAACTCGTCAAGGAGTGGCCCCAACTCCTACCAAAGTGGTGCCATATCGAGTCCTCTATTTGTGGCATGTATTACACCTTATTGCCTTATTGTTAAGGTACTCTAATAAGACCAACAAGATAAACAAGGAACTCTCGCATTCAGCACACTTCCAAGCATAACTCAACCTCTAAGAATTTGGCTCATGATATTCTCACACGACCAATTCATGCACGACCTCGTGCATGGCTATTCGCCTAACGAATGAGAGCTTTACTCCTCTTTGTGGCTTAAAATAACATTCAACTTTGACTCTTCGGTCAAGCTTACAACGACTACGTTCCTTTTAGTATTAGTTCATTACTCTTTCTGGCAACTTAAGATCCAGCGTGCATCAACTTCATTCCACTTGGATTAGTCCACATTACTTTCTCTAGCTTCGTCTAATGCAACATGTGGAAAACTAGAAAGGGGGGAGGGTTGAATAGTTTTACCGATTTTAATTTAAGTTTAAAAGATTTAGATTCAATCTTATGTGAATTCTTATGGATGAATAAATAGTACCAAACAATAAATAACATAAGTAAAGAATGCAAGTAAAGTAAAGGATAGAAAGTAGCGACACAAATGATTTATAGTGGTTCAGCTACAATGACACATTCCTTGCCCTACTTCACTTCCCAAGTACCCGAATCAAGAATTCAAGCACTATGTCAACAAGCTCCTTCAAATTGGAGAAGAAGCCTCACAACATCGCTTACACTTTTTCTAGTACAAAGCTAAATACCGAGTTCTTCCACGAGGTAGAACTAAACCTTTACACAACTATTACACAACAACTATGTGAAATATGAAATACAAGATATGCTACTGAAATATTGTGGATGTACAAATCAATCAATGACCCTTTGCTTGGACGACTTGTAAAAGAGAATCACAACAAAACAGAGAAGAACTACTAGAATGATCAAGTGATTAGAGGTTAGGAGAGTGAGATAATATATGAGAGAGTTGTAAGAAGAAGGGTAAGAAACAATGAAGAAATGACTCACTATTTATAGGCAAAAAATTCTTATGTTCCACGGTTCCATGGATCCTCACTCGAGGATCCGCCATCTAATTCCGTGGATCCTATGCAGGTTAGTTTAGTCCGGATTTTGGGTTGCAAACCGAGTTATGGGTTATAGGTTATGAGCCATGGGTCATGGACTTTTGGTCATGGGTACCCAACAAGATACAATGTATCTAAACAATGGGTCTTGGGTCATGGGTCATGGATAATACACAACATGATTTCATGCATGATGTCATGCAATGGTTCATGGGTTATGGATTAGCTCCATGGGTCTTGGATATTACCTAACCTATTACATATTATATTACAACATATTGTTATTACAACAATGTAAATGACCAATGTATATACTTTGCAAAACAACATCTATTCTTATAATTTTACTTATGATAACTTTATATTTGTTATCAACGAAACTTAACGAGATCGCTAAATATAAACAAACGTTTTTACAGTTTATTTGTATTAACACAATATTATGTTCTGAAACGACATCATGTCATTCTCCATGACATCCATGAAGACCGCTCCCACCACCATTGCGCAACAACACTTTTAATAACTTTTAGTATAGTGACATGAGTGATTCTACTTTGGTCCGCCTCAGTCCGACTTGGCTCTGATACCACTTGTCACGAAGCCATTTCCTAGACAATGTGTTGTGTCCTTAACCTGATAATGACTAGCCTTTTATCCTGCGTATAACGAAGGCTCACTAGTTTCACCCTGCCTTGGACTTATCAGGGGGCCCTAACTCAATACTAGTGTGGTGCCATGTCGAGTCCTCTACTTGTGGCATGCACTACACTTTACTGTTGGGATACTCTTGCAGTCTAACAACACCAACATGGTAAACTATGAATCTTCGTTTTTAACAGGCTTTCAAGCAAAATCCAACACCTAAGAATTTCACTCATGATGCTATTAATTAATGTTTCTAGTAAAGTAGTTAATGGCCTAAGAATTTGACATAATGCTCTTAATTAATTTTTCTAGTAAAGGAGTTAATGAACCAACCAAACCATCAACTTCTAAAGACTAAGGTAGTTGTTTACTAAATTAAGTGATTTGAAGATATCGCTATATTAGCCACTTAATTATAAGAGAGAGAGAGAGAGAGAAATTTTTATGGACCTCCCCATTAAGATGAAACAATGGTTTGTGACCGCTCATTAAGTAAAAATGAAACACCCCCGAACTCCACACCGGGAAGGCCGATTCATTATATTAACTTGTAAACTATTGTAATGACAAACATCAAATTTTACTAATAGGCTTGCGTTCTTAAACCTATAACAAAAAATTTCATATTAGAACTAAGGTTACCTTTTACTTATTAATATACTAATTAATTAAAAAGTAAAATAATTTTTATTGATCATATACACTTATAAAAATCAATGTTATGTAAATATGAAATAAGTTTTAATGGTGTCATAAAAAAAACAAGTAACCCTTAGTTCCTTCCCTGATTGTGATGATTGTTTGCTTAGAATATAAAGTTGTTTTCTTATGTTATTATTATACAATGAATATGTTATTAGGAGAGAAAATCACTACTTCATTAGTAATGTAGTAAATTATATATGGTATCGTAGCCATAAACTCTTAGGGTTTGATGGACACGTAATTCGTGTATCTTTTGGGAATATGGATTGTGGATCCTGGTTATGTATGTCTGGCAAGAATGTTAACAACATGTTCCATGTCATCATAGCCTCTTGTTGTGTGATGGGCATGCTGCTTGTGCTCCTCCTAGAGTGGATACTGACTGTATAGTTTGTTGTAAGTAGGGGAGTGTTGTAAGTAGGGGAGTTCGTAACAACCTGTCTCACATCGGTATATATTCATCTCTTTAGCACAGTTGAACAGAAAGTCAAAAACATACAATACGTATAGTTTATGATGTGTTGTACTATCAGAGGGAAGGGTATCATCACTTTTGAGCCTCGCCATTCACCCGTTACTACACCACCATCGTGCCTCACCATTTCAAATGTGACTAAAGTCACTTGCGCCATTTGCACACTTCCTTTGAATTTTTTGACCGTTTGGCCTTTAAACGGCTATTTTTTCAAACGGTATTTTTTATCCCACCTTTATAAATACTACTCATGCATTAACCATTTTTCACCACAAAAATCTTTATTCTTTCTACAAAAAAAATATGTCTTGCTCACTTTCACATACCGTCGATGAAATCAGAGATGGTGTTCAAAAACTAATTTATGTGAATTATATTCTTCAGGAAGAGATTATCGAGTTAGTTAAGAAGTTTAACAACGCGCACAGTGCTAAAGATGATCTGAGAAAAGCATACGCGGAATGCAAAGACATTATGCAAGAAGAATCCTAAAAAGATTATGAGATTAAAAATTATTTGTATAAATTGGCGAGCAAAATACAAGAGAACATTAGTGCAAAAGTTCGTTGGATGCATAAAGTAAATAAAAAAGGACGATTGTGTTTTAGTTTTCATATTGTTTTTTAAATTTTGTATCGTAATTTGTATTTTTATTTAAATGAATGAAAATTTAGTTTGTTTGATTTTGTACGTGTACAACTTCTTTTTGAATTCGTATTACTCCAACAACTACTTTTCCCCCTTTAAATACCCTTTTACCATCATTCATATTTTCACACAACTTCTTTTTAAACTCTCCAAACTATAATTCATTTTTCACACAGCTTTTATTTTAAACTCTCCTAAATATCATTCATTTTTTCATACAGAGTATACTATTATACTGAACCAAATGATGTGAGACTAACTATCCTTATGCGACTACGGGAAGATCTTGATGTTGAGATCGCACTAGCGGAGCAATTGTTGAACTTGTTTCGTCGCTTTCATGATCGAGTTCGTAGCCTTAGGCATGAAATAATAAGGCTGGGTTTGCTGTCAGAGCATCTCCTTATCGACTACGGTCTACACGCATTGAAAGGATGATTGGAGCCGATATAAGGAACACAAACAACTTGATGTTGGTTAGGAACTAATTACTTAGAAGCATTGAAGAGAAAGAATAATTCATTATCAATTACAGATAAATGTAAAAGCTCGAAGCATGTTTATTTTCGTATAATATATGTTAATTTTTGTATTTTATTTTAATTTCCGTAATGTATTTTTAATTTTCGTATTGTAAAATATATATGTTTTTTTAAATGAATGAAATTTAGTTTGTTTGAAAAATGAAAAAATAAAATAAAATAGTGGGACTCAAAAACTGCGAAATGACACGCAAACGGCTCAAGCCACTGCGGATGAGGTATTTTTAGTGTGTAAATATGAAATATAAAATGTGAAATATTAAAATGACACTGATTTTGTTAGTCTATTGGTATTAATATTAGTATTTGGCCCATTGTATATTCGGCCCATTATGTATCCTATATAATCTTGATGTACCAAACATTATTATTGATTCAATACACATTTACATAATCTTACATGGTATCAAACCCTAACCGATCCACTCTACGACTTGAAAGAACTTTTCTTCATATCGCTTTCTCACCAAGTGTGTTGTCGAGGTGTGTTTTGATTGTTTGTCGACCAGTGTATTGTCGACTTTGATTGGTTCTCGATTCACTAAAACTTGAACGATCCACTATACCCTAATCGACCAGTGTCTTGTTTGTTGATTCATTAATGTTTGTTGTCGACCAATTTGTTATCCAGGTTTTATTCGATCCACTAAACCCTAACCAAGGACGATTTACTAAACCCTAAACGCTCACTACAATGACTACAGATACAACTCCCCCCCCACCTGTCCTCACGTTATCAGATAAACTTATGGCCATGAATCACTTGACTACTTTTGTTCCCATTAAACTTGATGTTGATGAGATGAATTACTCACCATGGGTATATTATTTTTCTCATCTTTGTCATGGGTATGGCATCTTGGATCATCTCGTTGATCCACCCGCGTCCTCTTCTTCTACACCTCCTCCACCACCGACTAAGGATGCGGAATGGCTCAAGGTTGATTTCATTATTAGTTCTTGGATCTTTTTTACACTTTCCTCGAATCTTCAAAAACGGTTGCTTGTTCTTAATCCTAAATTTGCTAAAGAGGCGTGGGTGTGTCTTGAGGGGATTTTTCAAGACAATAAACGCCCTCGAGCTATGGCTTTGAAGGCAGAGTTACGTAATCTAAAGCTTGGGATTTAACAATTGATGCGTACTTTTAGAAAATTGAATCAATTGCTTTGGTTTTGAATGGTCTTGGTTCTCTGATAAGGATTTAAAACGTACACTTTTAAGGGGTCATTTAAGCCCTTAATCGCTCACTTTTATATCCGTTACTGCTTAATTTCGTTCCTTTTCGCTTTTAGGTCTCTTGGAAGCAAAATACTGGAATGATGCATATTTGGACGAAAAGAAGTGAATTCATGAAGAAAATGGCAAAGTCAAGATCGAAGACACTCAAGCTGCTGAAATTGCACCTGACGGTGTCCCAATTAAAGGGCGACGCCGCCCCTTTATACTAATTAAAATCTCGACGGCTTAGTAGACTTTTGTTAAAATACACCGACGACGCCAGCTTTGAAGAGAAGGCGTCACGAAGACTTTTCATCTCGGGCGGCCTAGATCCGAATCGACGACGCCCTCGCCGAAGCCCGACGAGTCACAACTACAACGTGACGTCGTCCCAATGATTACTTGGCCAAGACGAAAACCCTAATGACGGCAAACTGACGACGTCCCACCTATAAGGCGATGCCGTCGCAAGTGTAAAATTATATATAGAAATCGAATTTTCAGAATTTTAGGAGGGAGACTTGTGGAGTAAAAACCCTAAACGTTTGTAGTCCGACTTGGACAGTATCTTAGGGTTCTCAAACCCTATTTTACATCAAGATAAGTGTTTTACTTCATTGATTTCATTATGTCTTCCATTGAATGTGTGTATGCTTGTGTGTTTAACAAGTCCGGCTAAATTTCTTGTATGTTTGCTTAGATCTATGAAACCTAGTTATTAATTATTGATTTGTTGTCTCTTATCTTAATTGTAATTGGCTTAGGAGTGCAATTATGCCATCGTTGTGTTTAAATACTTTAGTAATCTTTGTGAATCTTAGTTTATAAATCACTTAGCGAATTTCGTAGTCTAAACATCCAAAGATAATCTTAAAGTTAGTTTATGAATCATAGTGGATTTCGTAGGCAATAATCTTAAGGTAGTTGATATGTGCTAAAACACATACCATTTCTTTACCAAAATAGGCCCAAAATAACCAGAAAAGAGTCGTTTATTGCTAATATCTGTCGGTTTCTTGAGTTTATGCATGTGCAGTACGGATATGATAAAACACGAAAGAAAGACAAATCGAGACAAAACCCGAAACACAAGAAGGAAAAGAGTGCTAAAGTCGAAATGGAAGTCGAAAAAATGAATTTGTAGATTCGATACTTAAAGGATGATTTTGAAAGATTGGATCAACTTTGAAGAAATGGCAGAATCAGTCCCTCAAGTTTTAGAATTTGTCAGATTTTACCCCTGGAGTTTCAAAATTGGCAATTATGGTCCTTAGTTTATTTGGAAGGGACAAGAATGGCCCTTGGATTACTTTTCAGAATTGACAGATTTGGTCCCTGGAATTTCACATTTTACATGTTTAGCCCTTATTTTTTATATCCGAATTATTAACAAAATATCAAATCCAATATCAAATCCAAGCCCAACCATGGTCCATCTACCCACGGCCAAACTTTTTACCCCAAGTCAAACCCCGGTCAACTAATACTCCCATTTACTCGGTCAAAGAAGTCAAACCAGTAAATATTAAAAATCTTTACGCGCTAAACATTCACCCCCAATTTCCACTTAACCCATATACCTAAGAACCCTAATATACCCTCGCAGCAATTGACCAAAATTAAGGCAATCAAAGGGCAATTACGTACTTCTCACTGACAAACTGACACAAGGGAATGCCAAGTCACCTATCCGTGTGCTCTCCTTGCCTATGATTGGTTGATGGGACGTGTGAATGTCTAATCAATGGCTCAGATTGATGGGATGATGTGGAGATATGATCTGACGGATGCTAGAGGCTCAAAAGAAGCACAAAATTGGAATTCCAGATCCTTCCAAGACCTAAGGCTCTCCTATAAATACCCTTCAAATTCACAGAGTTGGATGTGTAGTTTCTGAGTAGCAATTTTAGCTTTTAAATGTTTTTTTAATGTTTTAGTTTAATTCCAGTAATTGTAATTTCCATTTTTACTCAAGTTTATTATTAATAAAATCCTTTTAGTTTTGATTCTTATTTTAATTCTCATTTCTGTTTTTATGATTTCAAGTAGCTTAATCTCATTTCAAATAGTTAAATTAGCTTATTAAAAGTTATATTCAGCTTAAATGTTCTTCAAAACAAAAGTCACAAAAAATAGAAAAAACCACAAAAATTCAAAATATTCAAATTTTGTTCTCAAATAGATTTCGCTTTAAGTCTTTGTTATTATAAGTTCGATAAGCTTAACTATAGCTTATCTAGTGCTTATTTACATACCTACTCGCCTCTACATCAAATATAGTCAAACAAAGTCAACTTTGCGTAAGTTCAAGATTAATTTGGTTTGATTGTTGATATGGATCCGGATTTGGGTTGAATTTATTGATCCGGTATTGGAAACAGTTTAGGATAGTGGTACTTTGATCTCGCTTGCAAACCATAATGGTTGGACCACTTGTAAGTTCTATTCTGCTTAAACTTTAATCAAGAGTGTAGATTTGCTTAGTATTGATCATTATTTCTTGTTCATGTTTAATCTACTATAGTATAGTGTAGAATGCTTGTTTAGGATCATTGATTATCTGCTTTAACTAGTTTGTATCATTTGTCATCATAATTCTCATAAACCGATATCATCTCGTATTAGTTGCTTGAGTTGGAATCGAGGTTTTTAGTGGTTTAGATCATTGCATTTAGGTGTTAATTGATAAAGTAGATCTAGATTAAGTGATAGATTAGGCTGTTTAAGTAGATTGCTATTTTATAATTGCATATTAGTAATAGAAGTAAGGTTTGGATCAGGTTATAAATCTGTGTTAAAGGTTGTCTTATTGGTAAAAAAAATTTGCATTAGTAGTACTTAGATTAATATAGTCAATTAGTTCATAATTTTGCATCTCAATACACTTTAAAGTCAAAATCACCTTTAATATAGCCTTAGTTAAAATTCAGTTAGAAGTAGGTTAGCATATTGAGCATTTAGGTTTAGATTCAATTAATATAGCTTTTCATAGTCTCATCTCATCTTAATACATAATTTTTTATCAGAAACCAAGATCAAAGTTCATCATAGTCAAAATCCATTTATGATATAAAAGTCAAAAATTGGCTTTCAGGTCTGTTAGCTAATCTTTGTGGATTTTTAATTCATTAAGTTCTGGATAAAACTTGTTGAAACTTTGGATTTTACAACTTTGGTTGGTGGTCTACACCAGGGTATTTTTGGTTTAATTTTGTGAAATTTATAAATCAATCAAATCAGTGTTCAAACTTGGCTGTTTTTAACAAAAGTGTCCTGTGCATTTGAATTAGTTCATCACACACTTTTGAATTCCTTCTAATTTGCTCAAAACCTGTCCAATCTTGCTCAAATTTTGGTTACAAGTACTTTGTTGGGTGGTTTAGAAATCCCAACTTCCGGATTTTAATTTGAGCTTGTTTATAAGCTTGTGGATAAGCTGCAACTTAGGGTATTAAGCTGATTGGTTCTAATTTGGAATTTAGAGTAGTTTAGCTTAATTGCTGATAAGCTGTTCTCAGTTGATCACTAGTAGTTGCTATAGATCATTTTAGGTTATTTTAGCAAATACTTAGCTTAATTTAGCTTCTGGTTCACTCTATTAGCTTATAGCTTAATTTCTAGTAGCTTTTATGGACATTTTCAAAATTTTCTAGTCACTATTTTCCATTTTTCTGAATTTAAAATAGGTTTCAGCACTTTTTAAATAGCTTTTAATAGAAATAAATTAGAAAAAGCTCAAAAAATATAATTTCAATTTTCTCAGTTTAAGAAAAATCAAAAAGACATAAAAAATATTTTTCCTTAATTTTCCTAGTTTAAATAGTAATTTTTAGCCATTTAATTAATTTTAAATAGTTTTAAATTCATAGAAATTAGATAAAAAGTAAAAAAAATATAAAATCAGTTTTGAAAATTTCTTTTAGTTATTTAAGATTTTAGAAAAATAGTTTTGTAATTTTCTCATAAGCTTTCATAATTTTTAGCATTTTAAATCCATTTTAAAAATACAAAAATAGTTTTAATTCAAATTAAATCAAGAAAAATCATAAAAATTAGTTTTAAATCTTAGATAATTTTCAAATTGCATTTTCAAGTGTAGAATAATTTTATATCACTTTTAGGGATTAATTTGAATTAGTTTGCATTTAAATCACGTTTTATTAATTCGTAATTTGCATAATTAGTTGTGATTCTTTGCTTGCATCATAGATTTAGTGCCTTTAATTGCTTCACATTTACTTCCCTTGCCCCGTAGTTTAAAAAACATCAAATTATCCCCATTTCCCATTCAAATCACAATAAACGCGACGTGAGTTGTTTAACTCCATTCATCCCTCGTTTGGAACGATCTCGGGACTCAAACCTAATACGTTTGAGTTGCATAAATAGTTAAATACTACACTTCTATAATTGATCTCTTTCCGGAGGAATCAGTAGTCTCAAAGAGTTAGGGAAAAAGGCAAACCCTACGACCTTAGAAAACACAACGCGTTAAGAATAAGGACGTGACAATTCAACCACCAATAAAAGATAACTAGGGAGTAATAGTATCTAGGTTGACACAATTTTAATCATCATACGAGCACACATCAATAGACATAAGACTACCCATAGTTAGATAATTAGAATAGTAGAGTAATCGGTAGAAGTACCACCCCCCAAATCCAAGCCCCGAGATTTTACCCTTAGCTTTCTAAAAATATAAAAGATAAAAATAATCTTCCTTAACCCCAACCTTAGCGTAGTACACTTCTTACTAGCATTCCTATTCCCCAGAGAACGATATCAATACCCGAGGCTTACCCAATACTACACTACAACGATTAGGTTCACCGCCTAGGGTGTTGAAAAACTTGCTCAACGAAAAGGAAGTTTCTTTGACCCGAACTCGCCTTTGTACGCGCATCAAATTTTTACGCCACGGGGAGGATAGAATAGCTAGTTAGATTTTTATCTCGCTTAGGTTCCCTTGTTTGATTCCTATCAAGTAAGATTTTTCTCATTTCTAGCTTCCTTGTAGTCTATCCCCTTCTTGTGTTTGTGTTCAGAAACCCTTTTCATTTGTCGCTATGGCAAGTGAAGTTGCATTTGAATCATTAACAAAGGAGGAATAATTGAATTTCAGATATGATTGCTTTTATTGTTCTAATGAATTTGTGAGTGATCTTAGAGATATCCAAAGGAGACGGGTGTAAGGTTAGATGGATTTGATAAATTTTGTGCTTGTGTGGCTTCTATTCAACAATCATTGTTAAGATCAACTCCTTTTAGTGAGACCCTCTAGAAATGTTTTGAGAAAAGCTTCCTAAGCATAAACCATCAGTTGAATGAAATCATAGGCTTGTCTACATCACAACTTATAGATAAGGAGGATTTATTCGATCTTAGGCACCATGATAAAAAAGACCTAGTTTTTAAGAACATGGAACCTAAACCCAAACAAGATTGTGAGATGGTTAGAATTGAACTACCTAGTTGCATGTGTGGGATAGATTTCAAAACATATGACACGCTTGAGGAATCCTTTAGGCAAATAGAACATAGTAGTCAACTTTTTTAGAACAATTCTTATGAATCGGACCAAGAATTTGAAATGGCTAAAGAAGAATTTGAGATACTTAGGAGTGTATTTGTGTTAGATCATACTAAAACACATGATGAACATATAGGAGATCTAGATATAATGGAGAATGAGGTGGAAACTCCAAGCCAACAAGCCCTACCATCACTGAGGAACACTCACCTATAACTTACCCTAAGAAGTAGAAGAGACTATAGGAACCCCGATTGATATAGAACCTTTGAACCAAACACCACTAGAATGTAGGTTTAGATGCTTGTTGTCATGACCTCTCTTAGTCCTAGGAAAGTTCCTAATTTTGATGAACCGAGCCTCAACCAAAAACCTTACCCAATTTTCCGCCTTTAGATGTGAATCTAGGAATTGAATTAGGCCCCAATCCACCCATCAAAATAAATAGTCCGGTAGTTGCTTGATAAAGGTAGTAGACTCTAGGCTATGTAGAGTGGAAGCTAATATAGGAGTAACCCATGACCTTACACACTTACATCACCCATTCATGGTTGATAACAAGAAACATTATGGGTTTAAACCGGATTTATTAGGTCAAGATGGATCCATTTCTAGGAGAAAGACTTGATTCACCCTGCTACACCAATAGAATTAGGTAAGGTTATAATGAATGGAGCACACCGCTTTGAGCATATAAATCACCCATCACCCTCTCCTCACGTAACAAATTTCCACCCTAAGGGTGTGTATCGCTACTATCACCCGCACTTAAGCTTAAGTGTAGGAAAAACTTCCCCTTTATCCGTTAAATAAGGGTAGAGTCAAGCTCGTGACTCGAACAAAAACAAGCGCTTCTTGTGAGGCAACCCATGTGTTTTTGTTTTTCTTTTTTATTTGTGTGTTTATGTTGGATCTTAAATATATTATGTTTGATGATTCGGGTGGTCTAGGATTATGATGATTCAAGAAAGCCATTGTTAGAGAGATGAAGAGAGTAGAGAGGATGCTCTTGAAAGAGAGTTGTAAAATAAAAAATGCAAGGTTAGATTCCAAGAAGCAACACCCTTCCCTTAGTGGGAAGGGTATTTATAGTTACAGACTAAACGACCTCCTGACTGCCTGTGGATCAGGTATACAGTGGGTAAAGACCCTTCCTTCCTCCACGGCGATACACTACGCTAAACTAAACTAATAACTAACTAATAAACTGATAAATAACGATATGTCTACGAGCTAACTTGTGCTAGTCTATAGTTGGGGTGACCGACACTTCACAATGGAATTCCCAATTCCTAACAATCTCCCCCTAAGGGAGGTCACCCCATGTTTTACATTTTGTATCCTAGCATTCTATTTAATCTTCAGTCTTGAGCTCGTAGACTTCAATTCTTAAGTTCCGCAATCTTTGTGCTTGAGTAGTTATTCTTCATTGTCTGATTATTTTGTACTTTTGGTGGATGCCTTTAAACTGATCCACATCTTTGATGATCTTCGACCTTTCATTGAGATCATCAGCTACAGTAAATCTCTGGATCGCCATTTGTAGTGTTGCCTTCATGTGATGTTGTGACTTTAGGACCGACATGCTCAGACTTTATGGATCATGACATCTTTCCATCAGAATAGCGGAAGCTTTATCGTTCATGATATTTGCAGCAGCAGCGTAAGCATAGTATAAAATATCGAGCCAGTTATGTAGATATGCACTAGTCATGATTTCTTCAATTGTGTGGATGTTGTGAGCATGCGGCTTTGATTGACTTCTCAATTCGATCACCGCAACCGTCCAAATGTACCGCAAACAACAGCTAGCAATAAAACACACGAAGTGTCTTTGATCACTTTCGTTGAATTGAGGTACACGCCCACGCTTCCCGCTGATCGCGACAAGTATTGCTTGTGATCGTGTATAATTCAAGAATCTCCTTGATGTGGTTTCGCAGTGTTTCTAGTCGTTCTCAAACCGAACGCCTCAAATAAGACAACACGGAGTGAGTGAACTAGCTTAATCGAGATTCAATGATTGATGAAAATTGATTTGAAAACAATCGCGTATTGCTTAGAAGAAAGAATTTTGCAATACGATGAAGGTTTTATGAGAAAGATCAATTTTCAATCAAAAATACGGTTTGTATTTAAAAAAGAATACACATTCGATGTGCTAGAGAAAAGAAGAGATTTGCACATCGAACGGTTTTTCCAAAAGTATTTTTTCAATCAGAGATACTTTTTGTGTTTGAAAACATTAGTACACATTCAATGTGCTAGAGAAAAGAAGATTTGCACATCGAACGGTTTTTCCAAAAGTTTTCGTCAATTCATTTCCTGGACCAAGGTTGATTCAAGAGTGAATCGCCCCATCGTTTATGTCCAGTTGTCACAAGCTTGATCTTTAGAAAAGATCTCACATGTCACCCACCAAGATATTGTTTGATGTTGGCTCTAGAAGGATTTCCATCTTCATCGTGAATACTTTACATATCACTCGGATGTTCTGGCAATACCACAAGGATAATGCGTAGGACTCTTAATATATACTTACTTTCCACATTGTGTGAAACAACAAGTCTTCATTAATTTTTTGTCCTAATGAGATACTGTGGATGATCTCTTGGCTCTAGACTCAATAGTGCATATTTGGTTTCCTATGCCGGAGACTAGGGAGAGGGTCTACTTTTTCAATATCAACAATCTCTAAGAGAAAGTCGATAGATTATGTAGGTTCCCCATGAGAATGAAACAAGTCCTTTTAAGAGGAACTTGAGTAGCTTGGGAAGTTTAGTGCGGTCGTCCATCGGGTCCATGACGCCTTGTCTTCAATACCAGTGTTACCTTAGTAACAATCAAGAGTATATGTATTGAACCCGGTTTCGCCCTAAGGTTGAATTATTGGAGGAATATTTCTTTTCACCCTTTTTCACATTCATTTCTTTTTCATTCTTCAACCCTTCAAGCTTACCGAGATTTCATAACTAGAACCTTGTTGGGTTTGTTCCAGTTCTAGCTCTATCTCATCCGCACTCTTCCCATATTCTCATTTTTCTCCTTTTTCATCATACCTAAGGACTCTACACTATCTAGTGGATTGTCCTCGGTAGATCCCTCCGCTCAAGGGATCGCGGAACGAATACCTAACCTAACCATCCTTATAACACCATGAATAAAGTAAATTGGTCGGTTTTTGGTATTGTTCATTCCTTCATGAAACCAATTTGAAAAATCATTTGGAAAATCAATCAAGGTACTTGTGATATAAAATCAAAGCATTTTGTACCTTAATTGTTTTGATCATTTTAGAAATGCTCCCCCTCAACATGTGCATATGATTTTGAAATTGTTTAGCACATGGAGGAAAGAGTTCTTTGAAATAATTTCTTGATCACAATTTCTATAGAAAAAGCCATTTGAATTTCTTTGGTAAATTCTCCCCCTCAATATGTGCATAGGATACTTGAAATAATTTTATCACATAGAGGCAAGAGGTTTTTGAAGTACTTCCACGATTTCCAATAGAAACCATTCGCTCCCCCTCAATATGTGCATCAATATACGAAAGAGTTTAGCACATATTAGAGAGAACTTGCACTTTGAATCGAAACGATCATCATTTATCAGATTTCATAATTAAATCGCAAATTCTCCCCCAATCAAAAATATCAAACCCTTTGAGATTTTGGATCCCAAGTGATTTAATAAGGTTTGGAAAACATGGGAGAATATGTGGCCTTGTTTAAATACTCTTTTGGTTTTTGGTTAAATGCCCCTTCTCAATCATGTGCATCATGTAATTGAAATCGTTTGGCACATAAAGGAAGGAGTGCTTTTGAAACAATTACCCTTTAAAACCGATTTGAGATTTAAATCACGAACTCTCCCCCGATCAAAAATTTCAAATCTTTTGAGATTTGTGATCCCAATTGATTTAAATCATTTAGAAAATTTTAGGGGAAAGACGTGGCAAGATTTAATTTTTGAAAAATGACGGATAAGGACCAATTATAGACATTAAAGATTGTTAGTGTCAAGTATGATAGTTTTAAGAGATCCTTAAGTAAAATAAAACAATTTCACAATCAAACAAGAATAGAAAAAAATTCATTTTGAAAGATCTTTGAGTTTTAAAGAGAATTATACCATGACATAACATTAAATATTTATATCACCACTTTAATTCGTACAAGCCGGACTTGATAGATGAAATATCGTTTGAAAATAATTTATTTAAAATCACTCCCCCCCCCTCAATCGATGACCGTAGTCGATGATTGAGTGAGTTGAGTTTTGATAAAATGAAGTCCGGTGATTTTTAAAATTAATTCCAATTTATTTTGAAAACCAATATTTTTCCATTTTTCAAAACAATATTTTCAAAATTGTTTTAAAAATGGTATCATTCACTACTTTTCCTGCACAAGATACGTTAGGTGGTGTAGAAGTTGCTTCTGTTGTTGCTTTAAGGCTGGAAGAAAACCATCTGCTGAAGCAGTGAGACCTCTTACGTTGCATGTTTTTATGCCAACTCTCCATAGAGGTAAAATTAAGCTCCATTTCTTCATTTGATATGAAGAAAACCATCTGCTGATGCAGTGAGACCTCTTACGTTGCATTTTTTCATGCCAACTCTCCATAGAGGTCAAATTAAGCTCCGCTTTCTTCATTTGTCAACCCAAGATATAGTTACCTTTCCTTTCGGGATCCAATCATCTTCAATGTGGGATCCGGATCGGGACATTCTTATATACCAATATACCGCATATGTTAGTGAACACACATACAAATATATGGTGGTCGACATCACCCAAACAACAATCGACTAGTAAAAGTCAATCCAACATATCAATCAGATCATACAAAGGCATGGGAATTATATGTTTATCAAACTATAGTCATCTAATTCTAACATTGATATCCTAAATTCCTAGTCCTTCGACATAGGCAAATATCATTTTTAGTTAAGCACGTAGGATAATTAGATAAGCCCAATAGATGATATAAATTTGAAAAACATTCTCCCCCTCAATCAATGACTCTTTCTATGAAAAGTTTTAAATAAGCTGAAGTCATTGATTGGGTTTTGCAAATTTATGAAAACTTGATTTTGATTGATTTTCAAGCAACTTAATTTCCACCATTTTGTTAAAACAAATAATTTTCTGAAGAATTTTAGAAGGAAAAATATTTGAGTAGGAACAGCAGTCCTTCGACATACTTTCCTCATTTTGTTTTAGGATAAGTGCACGAAATATTTGAAAATTGGTTTAGCGCAACACTTTCCTTTCTTTAAGAGCGGGTTGCTATCGAAAATAATAGCAAGCCATAGTTTAAGCGCAGTCACAAATCAAGTAATCGCAAGCCATATTAAGAGACATGTTTAGAAAGAATATTTACACCTCCTGCTCGAACTTCATCTATGGTCCCGTGCCATTATTGAATGACATTTCTAAGACCGTAGATGTTATTGATACCAGAAGACATGTCTTGAGAAAACAATATTTTTGGTATTTTCAAATTTTCTGATTTTTATGGGTTTTTGATGGTTTTATATTTTTCTATTTTCTTTTTGTTGGTTTTATATTTTTGTATTTGGTTTTTGATAAATATTTACAGATAGAGTAGATGATATAGTTTAAGAATATGATGATACGAGTACCGAGATAAGGATATCGAACAACACGTCATAGAAGATAGAATTCGTCATCTCTTAAACTTCCACCACCAAAGCTTCCGAGGCTCCAGAATAGAAGATAGAACATGAGCCTTTGAGAAAGAGAGACTTTGGCAGCTTCCCCCCGAACCGAAAATCCTTTTGTTGAGCAGATTTGAAGCTCTATTTCAAGCTTGTCTTAGCCAGGTGCACAAAGAAGCACACCATTATCATCGATCTTGCTGCTCTATTTAAGAATAATCATCGTGATTCTTCATTCGAGGTTATATCATCCAATAGAAGAACAACAACGTATCATCCCATGTTTAAATAATCTTCTCAAATTCCCTTTTCACTGAAGTCTGAAGCGATCCATACCAAAACGTTGTCAAGATACCACTTCCTCCAAGTAGATGAATTGATGCAGTCAGTCTCTTAGACTAGAGCTCACGAACCCGAATACACATATACCTGAAGACAGAGAAACTTATACCATCGAAGTAGCAGATTAAGTCCAATAGCCAAAGAATAACCCCGATGTATACTTTCTCTCCCCTAAAGAAAGTGTATGAAGCTCAAGAACCCAAAGTACCCGAATGCCCAAAGAGAGAATAACCGATAACATTGAAGAAGCAGGCGAATCACCGATTATCTCTACGGATGACTATCTCTCGGATGTCAACTCAAATAAGTGATTATATCTCGAATCACCGATTAAGCACTCAAGTGAAACAAATGAGCGCCCAATGTGCACAATTCTCTCCTCCGATGATTGTGATAACATCGAAATCATCACACACTTGTGTACCTCTTTTATCTTCAAAAACTTTCTCTTACATCACTTCCCCCACGTAGTTGGAATAATAACACTAAAAGCCTTGATGAGTAAAACCTTGAGTTTCTCTGCGGTCATGACATTTGTCTTCCCGGGATATCTTTAATCACTTAGAAGAATTAAGTTCATCAAGTTTACTCGCTTTGTGTTTAGATGCGTATCTCCTTCCCCCTTGCTGGTTTTGATACTTCAGAATCAGCAACACATAATAGGCCCGTATACTAGAAATCTTTGAGAAGAACACTTGAAGGCTTTGTGAGAATCAACGTGCTGAATTAGAATGTGAGCAAGTCTAATTGGGGATTAAATATGACTTTTCACTCTCCCCCAATTAGTGCTCTCCCCAAAACCGACAATCTGTTTGATAAATGCCCAGATTAAGAAGAAGTTTTTAGATAATCAAATGCAACTCGTCTTTAGTCTTCTAACATGTAGCAGAGAATGTAGAACCGATTGTAGACTCGACCTTCTTCAAGATTTTCCAATTGGGGAATAAAAAGTCAACATCTTCAACTCACCAAATGCATTCCCGTTAACTTACAAATAGCAAATCCCTTAAATCAAATCCCTCCCAATCAAACAAGAACAGAAAGATGTTCATCAAGGAAATCATCCCCGCAACTAGAAGCACTTTGTCATTAATCATATCAGCCCGTGTGAAGATGTCAACCAATGACTCTTAGAAGAAAACTTCATGTGAAGATGACCCGATAAGAAGAAGCTCGGTTCTTACATGAGTTTGGAGCCGTTTGACCATTTATTCTCGGATATCAATCAACCATGCAAGAATTCACACTTCTTCTCCCTTCAAGAATTGCATACGGAGTTGCCATTCTTGATTTAATAAGTGAAAATCATCCAAATGCATTCTATTCACACTTATCCCCCTCAAAGGTAGCATATGATGTCGCCATCGTCATTATAATTGAGCAAGTGGAATAAGAAAACAATCAACGGTAGCCCGGTTCGTAGAAAAAGTATGAAGCATGTTATTGAGAATGGTCATTGATAAGAAGATTTCTCTTCTTCCGAAGATAATGCGCACTGAAGCGTACACATTTATTTTCTTTGAGGAACGAGGCTTGAACTGTTGTGTTCAAACGTCATTAGAAGATTTCTCTTCTTCAGAAGATAAAGCGCACTAAAACGTACACTCTTCTTTTCTTTAGAGAACGAGGCTTGAACTGTTGTGTTCAAACGTCATAAGAAGATTTCTCTTCTTCAAAAGATATAGCGCACTGAGACATACACTTTTCTTTTTTTTTCTTTACAGTACGAGGCTTGAACTATTGTTTTCAAACGTCATAAGAAGATTTCTCTTATGTCGAAGATAATGCGCACTGAAACGTACACATTTCTTTTCTTTAGAGTACGAGGCTTGAACTGTTGTGTTCAAACGTCATAAGAAGATTTCTCTTCTTTTGAAGATAAAGTGCATTGAGACGTACACTTTCCTTTTCTTTAGAGTACGAGGCTTGAACTGTTGTGTTCAAACGTCATTATCTCTCTCTTTTCATCATCTCTTGGCAAAACTTGTAATCAACCCCATTATCATTCTGTAGGCTCTTTGTCGTGACAGATGATGGAGAAAACCCAATATGATGAATTTGACCCTGAAGTAGAATAACCCAAACTCGTGACTTAAACTTGCACACATGTAACAAAGGCGGTGGCAAGAATTCATGCCCTATTGAATCTCTAAGTACTCAATACTCTTCATCCAACCAACCATCAAGTATTAGACGTACATCACCTCTTGAAAATCCACAATTGAATGTGACACTGAGCACTACAACGTAACTCCTTAAAGTGATAGTTATTTTGTGGTGGTAAGAGCCCAATTCCCCCAAATGGTAAAAGAAAAGGAAAAGACACCCAACAATAACTAGATTTCCAAGTCTTCGTTTTTTATAATAAGCTCGAACAAGGATCTTGAAGAATCTTCATCCAACCATCCCTGATATCTTCAGATACTAAGTACACTCGCCCGTGATATTTCACTTCAACTTCAAATAAATAATAGTAAATTAACGCCGTTGTCACATATTCTGGTTAAAAGCTCAAATCTAGCCTCCTTTGACGTTTTAAGTGAACTATGATAATGGATTACATCCTGACCATGGTTAAAACACGTATTACCCCGTAAAACCCAGTAATTACCAAACTGCCATGAGGACAATCCATACAAACACCCAATTCATGAAGTACACCCTTTTATCCCTTCTTCGAAGCAGAAAACCGTAGCACCAGCATCATATAAGATCCCAAAATACACTTTCCTTTTTCCAGGATGGTTCCATCATTACGGGATTTTACAATTCTATGGTTTAAACCGAGAAATAGTTTCTTTCCCGGGATTTTACAAAACCAAGAATAAACCGTAAGATAGATCCGGAAATGCACTTTACTATTACCAGGATGTTTCCATTGTCACGGGATTTTACAAGTCTATGATTCAAACCGAGAAATATATTCTTTCGCGGGATTTTACAAAGTCAAGACTAAACCGTAAATAGTGTTAGTTTGAACGTGTTCTGACAACTTTGATTTCGTTGAATATCTGTTTTAGGGGAACATGCAGCGGTTCATCAACGGTTCATTATCCAACATCATCAACAATTCTTTACCCATATGTAGACAGCTTCACAAACCATACTAAGTCGAGTAGAATACACTACTTTCTCCTGGAGGTTGACCGTAACACACCAAAGTACACGTTTTTCCCCCATGATGGTTTTGAACTTTCGGAAGCATCATAACGTGTACAACCATTTGTAAGAGAAGTTCTTGTCATAAGCAAACATCTTGAAGAATCATGGCTGACGTTGAAAATTCTTGAAAGATTTTGCTTAGACTATGTGAAGAATCATAGACATTTTGAGGCATCGAATATCCCAAAAGAATTGCAAATCACATCTCATCCTTTAACTCCTTGGTAAACACACCATTCACGTATTCTGTCGGCTATTTCTGTGACCACATGGTGAAGTAAATCCGATATACCAAACTTGAACATGAAGTAGAATTCCCCAGATTTGATACTTAAGCTTGTACTAATCCTTGTGAAAAAGAAACGGTGTACCCAATGTACAAAACCTCTTGACATATCCTCAATTGCGTGAGACACCGAAGTGATAGTTACGTTGTGGGTTAAGCGAGAAAGAATCACAAAAGTAACTAAATAGCCAAGTCTTTATCACACTCTATAAACGCCCAAACAAGTCATCTTCGCGGAAGGGTAGAAAGAAAGAAGACGAAATAAGTAAACGTGCCCGAAAATCTCACTTCAAATCCAAATAAGGCATATCGAACACAAACAACCCCCTTAGTCAACTTTGTTCAACCATCAATTCAGCCCGTGACAAAATAACGAAAATGTATACACCAAAGTATCAAACCGCATACCACAACACTCATCAACGTAGCAAATCTCATAACTCATCAAATCTCATTGTCACATAATCTTATTATCAGATCTCATAATTCAGTATATCTCATCATCAAATAGTATCGTCAATCCCAATGACTCTTACTAACCAGTCTGTAAACTTGGCCCATTGATACAAGAGTTTCACCAAATCTATTTAAACATTTTAACCCGAAGTTAACTCATCTCCCGATCCAAATTAGTCAATACACAATGTAACTAAAAACGCATGTCATAAACAAATAACGTTCTCCCGGCTCATAGACTGCACAAATCCACTTTGATTATAAACCGAATTAGTCCATTGATGCTCATTATCTAACCTAATTAAAATGTACACCCAATCCGTGAATATTTCATCCCGTCTCAGAGTCCAATGTCACAAGGTTAATGACATTCGTTAAGCAACTGATGGGCCCGATCCAATTAATTAAACCCTAGACATACGTCCAACATACGAATTAATATCTGATACAAATTAATATCACAAGGTTAATGACATACGTCCAATTAATATCACAAGGTTAATCGAGGCCCAATTAACGTCCAACATACGGCCCATGTTATAGGTAGTATCTGATACAACTTGTCCAAGATAACACTACCCTAATTTCGGGGGTATATAATACAACCAAATCACACTTAACCCTAAAAGTCTCACACACTTATCCCAAGTATCCTAAACCTCCGCCCCCATCAGTTTTTATCTCCAAATCGCATCTCTCCATTTCATCATGTTAATCAACTCGCTCCAAAGAATCTCATCAATGACCCATGATATCACAAACATAAATTAATCTTGTATAACCCCATCTTAACGATAAGGATACATAAGTCTCGCCACAGGGATGGCTATGAGAATCGGAGTCTGATTTGCCACAGGGATAGTATATTTTCTGCTCATCAAGAATTCGTTATCAAGATCTGAAAGATGGTGGGGTAGGTTACTTTGCATTTGTCTTTGATGTTGGTGTTTATGAGTCTTTTAACGATTCAAAAGGGAGATGATAACAATATTGTTATTTGTCTCTCTTGAATATTTCGTATATTAAATGAAGTATAAGCTTCAAAAAGAAAACGATCGATGATGATATGATTTCAAACAAGAAAAATCTTATAAAAGATTGGCAATAACGTTTGAAATAATCTGAGATTATATTGCTTGGTTAAGTTTTAGTATTGCATCTTTGTTGGAGAGAAAGAATGAGATGATAATGAGGAGATGAGATAGAATAGTGTAGAAGTTGTTGGTCGTAGTTGATATTCTCGGATCGGTGGAGCTTTAGATAACTCGTTTTTGTTTTCAAGATTACATGAACCTATGATGTAGTTAAATAGATGTTTTAAAACAGAGGTTCTTGAGTTATGGTATTGAGTGTCAGATGTTTATGAATCTGTGATTTGTTAACCATGAAGCAAAACGCTTTTGACCAATAGAACTTACACAACTCGCTTGACCATTCAAAAATGAATAGTCGCTTCGACTCAAATGTCAAATTGCTTCCATTATTTTCATCACAAGTCGCATACCCCTTCAACCCGCTTGCCCAAAAAAATAAAGACTCGCATCACATTGCATCCATGAGTCAAAACTCATGAATAACACAACCCGCATCAGGTTTATATTATACAACTCGCTTTTGACTTTGACCAATGACAAGTCGCAGTTGACTATTTCATACAACTCGCATAATGACATTCAATGAATCTGGACACGATGACAACTCGCATAAAAGAATAACCACAACTCGCAGCCAAGAATTACATGTATCAACCCAGAAAAAGTAGCATAAGAAATGCTTCATTTACCCTTGTTTGACCATAGAAACTGACCTATTGACCACAAATGACTATCACTTGGACAAAGTTGACCAAAACAGAATCAGCCACAAACTTTCATGGATGGTTTAAAACTGTTACTAAAACATGAACAAAAACTGACTTGGACAAAAAGAAATTGACACAATACAGATTTTGTAAACCATATGCAACAAGAAACACTTTAGACCATACATAAAACATGTAATAACTGTTATCATGAGAAAGTAGGAAAAAAGTTTTCCGACTAACAAAAATACTAAAAACAGTTTAACACAAGATTCAAAAACCACAATAAATCAACACAACACAATAACCTTGGCTCTGGTACCATTTTTTGGATCTTAAATATATTGTGTTTGATGATTCGGGTGGTCTAGGATTATGATGATACAAGAAAGCCATTGTTAGAGAGATGAAAAGAGTAGAGAGGATGCTCTTGAAAGAGAGTTGTAAAACAACAAATGCAAGGTTAGATTCCAAGAAGCAACACCCTTCCCTTAGTGGGAAGGGGATTTATAGTTACAGACTAAACGACCTCCTGACGGCCTGTGGATCAAGTATACAGTGGGTAAAGACTCATCCTTCCTCCACGGTGATACACTACGCTAAACTAAACTAATAACTAACTAATAAACTGATAAATAACGATATGTCTACGAGCTAACTTGTGCTAGTCTATAGTTGGGGTGACCGACACTTCACAATGGAATTTCCAATTCCTAACAGTTTATATATCTTTTTCATTATTGTTTATTCTCATGTTAGACTTTGTGAAAATGCTTTATTTTGTTTTTAAACTCGTCTTAATTACAAGTAAAGGTATTTTACAAAAAAGATAAGTGTAGGGAAGATTAAATATGTTTTCAAGAACATGAACATGAGATTAACGATATTGAAATTGATATATATGTGTGTTTGTTAGAGTTAAATGCTTGTATCGAGTCATAATGGATGTTTTGCAGAATTTTTCCGATTTTAAAGATGTAATTTTTCCGAATTTTCCAGAAAATGCGCAGATCAGTTCATCATGACAACCGACAATCATGATTAAAACCCCGACGACGCCAGTCAAGGTAAACAACTTATCAAAAATTTCGTTTTAGTGCTACTTATAAATTTTAGGAAATTCTCGTGTCTAAATTTTCCGTAAAATCGCAAACATCCATTCCACAAGTATTATATCTTATTTAAGTCTGGAATTACATCTTATTGTGATTTTTCTTTATTCGGTTTGATGCTTTGGGTTGTCGTTTTCTTATGAGTGTGCAGGTTATTTTGAACAAGAAGAAGAAACACAACATTGGATGGAGCTTATCACGTATACATTCTTCTCAAAAAAGAATTTAACCACTACTTCACACGGATCCTACCGAGCTAATCAGGGGAGTACTAGTTTCTTTCTCTTTTACTTACCTTCTTTTATCATAACTTTGATACTTTCGGGGAACATTGGGGACAATGTTTGGGTTAAGTGTAGGAGGAGAATAAAACGGGAACTTAGAAACTATGCTTATCCTTGATTATTTGTCTTGTCCTTGGTCATTTGTGTAATAAGCTATGAGAACTATTTGTTAGGGCAATTTTACCACCAAATTTAAAATTTTTATGACATGTACGAGCAAAAAACTTTAGTCTTTATAAAGCGTCTCATGGATAGGAGTTATATGACTAGCACAAAAATCGTTTACCACTCAAATTCCACCCCCAAAATGTGAGGTTCGCACCTAGATCTTTAGGAATAAAGCATTCACCTTTAGTGCTTAGAGAGTGTACCGGTAGTATAATAGATTCTAGAACTTGTTTTGTGATGCATTCCGAGATCGCTAGTGAGACTACACTTGTGTAGTTAGGAATAACTAAATGATAAGAGGCATTAGGATAAACCTTGTTTGAAATCCGTATTATAATTACTTCTTCCACATCGCTCGAGTAATTACCCCACAACCTTGCAATGTACTCATCTTTAGTACACGATACCCCTAGTTAACCCCTCATAGCCTATCTTTTCGCGGTTCTCGTGATGTTTCGTTTTCCGAATATCAATGAAGAGCATTGTTTACAATCCACCCCAAATGTACACCCAAATCGCCTTAGCCTACCTTGTATGCACTCACCTTTAGTGCATTATTGTTATCATACTAAACCCTTAGTTCAATTATCAAGTTACCGCATGGTTTCTAAGTCGAGTCATATCTTTGTACACGCTTTGGGATGATTGGGACTCATGGGTAAAAGTAATATTTTATGGAGTGACGGGAAAGAACGTTAAATTCAAATTCCCTTTATTTACGTAATTAAATACTCCAAGTGTTTTGATCTTTTCAAATTGGGTCGAATTAGTGTTAGAGTAATAAAAACTCAAGTGTAGGGATGCTCCTATAAATCCCTTATATTTTGATGTTATCTTAGAGGATGGTAGAGTAAAAGTGTATGAAAAAAAAATCAAAAAAAAAAAGTGTTTAAAAAATGAAAAATGAAGAAAAACATACGGGCTACCATCCTATATCTATCTTTATGTTTATGTTTTTCAATTTATGTATGTTTGTTTCAAAGTATCTAGAGTTTAGTGAGTCGAGTCTTGGCTTAGCAACGCCATTCTTTTCATGCTTGTAACATAAGATTTTTGACTTGCCACCACTAAATCGCCTATCCAACCAAACCCTTTGTTTCCCTATAGTAAGCCTAACATTCCAACCCTTTTAAAGACCTCTTAGATAGTTGTTCCTAGGTGCTTACGCCAAAGCGGTGGAGGTTTGATCTAGTCTCAAGCCTATGGTAATCTATGTACTATGACCAGGTGATGAGTGTTTATCTTCCATTTCCATTTACTATATTTCATATACACCCGAGGATGAGAGAATCCAAACACCCCTTGTGAGGTGCTAGTATATAATTCCCGTGCTTGTTATGACTATTGCGGTGCTTTTACTTGTTGTGAATTATGTTAAACCAATGCTTCATGCCCCTAACATATAAATTGATTGGTTAAAGCACATTTGCTTGAGGACAAGCAAATACCAAGTGTAGGGATATTTGATAAGGATTTAAATGTACACTTTTAGGGGTCATTTAAGCCCTTAATCGCCCACTTTTATATCCGCTATCGCTAATTTCGCCTTTTCACTTTTAGGTCTCTTGAAGCAAAATGTCGGAATGATGCATATTTGGATGAAAAGGAGTGAATTCATGAAGAAAATGGCAAAGTCAAGATCAAGACACTCAAGTCATTGAAATTGCACCGACGGCGCCCCATTAAAGGGTGACGCCCCTTATACGAATTAAAATCTCTGACGGCCAAGAGACTTTTGCTAAAATACACATGACGGCCAGATTTGAAAAGGAAGGGTGTCACGAAGACTTTTCATCTCGTAAGGCCTAGATCCGTAATCGACAACGCCCTCATTGGAAGCCGACGGGTCATGATAAGGATTTAAACGTACACTTTTAAGAGGTCATTTAAGCCCTTAGTCGCCCACTTTTATATCCGTTATCGCTAATTTCGATCTTTTTCACTTTTAGGTCTCTTGAAGGCAAAATGTCGGAATGATGCTTATTTGGACGAAAAGGAGTGAATATGTGAAGAAAATGGCTAAATTCAAGATCAAGACACTCAAGCACGGAATGCACTGACGACGTCCCAAACAAAGGCCGACGCTGTCCCTGATTTGTGACGACACAAGAGTTTAAATTGTTATTTTACACCGACGGCCTCGAAGCTTTGAAGTTTAAGGGTGTCACGAAGACTTTTCATCCCAAACGCCTAGATCCAGATTCGACGACGCCGAGTCAAGTCGACGACGCCATAACCACAACGTGACGCCGTCCCAAAGTTGACTTGGCCAAGACGAAACCATAATGGCGGATCCGACGAAGGCCACAATTACAATGTGACGCGTCGCAGCTTGTAAAACTATATATAGAATTCGATTTTCACTTTTTGAGAGGTAGACTTGTGGAGTAAAAATCTAAAACGATTGTAGTCCAGTTTAGACAGTATTTTAGGGTTCTCATACCCTATTTTACATTGAGATAAGTTATTTATTCCCTTGATTTCATTATGTCTTCGATTGAATGTGTGTATGCTTGCATGTTTAACATGTCCAGCTAATTTACTTGTGTGTTTGCTTAAATCTATGAAACCTAGTTATTAGTTATTGATTGGTTGTCTCTTATCTTAATTATAATTGGCTTAGGAGTGCTTAAAGCCATCGTTGTGTTTTTAATGCTTGATTAATCTTTGTTGAACATTAGTTTATAATTACTAGTGGAATTGTAGGCTAAACATCCAAAGATAACCTTAGTGTTAAGTTTATGAATCCTAGAGATTTTGTTTTCATTAACCTTAAAGTAGCTTCAAAGAGTTAGGGATAAAAGCACACCCTACGACCTTAGAAACACAACGCCTTAAGAATAAGTACGTGACAATTCAACCACCAATAAAAGATAGCCAGGGAGTAATAGTATCTAGGTAGACAATCTTTAATCATAATACGAGCACACTTCAAAAGACATAGACTACCCTTAGATTAGATAATTAGAATAGTAGAGTAATCGGTAGAAGTACCAACCCCCAAATCCAAACGCCGAGATTTTACCTTTAGTTTCTAAAAAATATGAAAAGATAAAAAATAATCTTCCTCAACCTCAACCTTAGCGTAGTAAATTTCTTACTAGCATTCCTATTCCCCTAGAGAACGATATCAATCCCCGAGGCTTACCCTAATACTACACTACAATGATTAGGTTCACTGCCTAGGTGGTTGAAAAACTTGCTCGAAGAAAAGGAAGTTTCCTTTGACCCCGAACGCGCGTTGTACGCATATCACGTCACAACTACAACGTGACGCCATCCCAACGATTACTTGGCCAAGACTAAAACCCTAATGACGGCGATCTGACGGCATCCCACCTATAAGTCGACGCCGTCGCAAGTGTAAAATTATATATAGAAATTGAATTTTCAGAATTTTAGGAGGGAGACTTGTGGAGTAGAAACCCTAAACGTTTGAAGTCCGACTTGGACAGTATCTTAGGGTTCTCAAACCCTATTTTACATCAAGATAAGTGTTTTACTACATTGATTTCATTATGTCTTCCATTGAATGTGTGTATGCTTGCGTATTTTACATGTCCGGCTAAATTTCTTTTGTGTTTGCTTAGATCTATGAAACCTATTTATTAATTATTGATTGGTTGTCTCTTATCTTAATTGTAATTGGCTTAGGAGTGCAATTATGCCATCGTTGTGTTTAAATGCTTGCGTAATCTTTGAGAACCTTAGTTTATAAATCACTTAGCAGATTTCGTAGTCTAAACATCCAAAGATAATCTTACAGTTAGTTTATGAATCATAGTGGATTTCGTAGGCAATAACCTTAAGGTAGTCTCAAAGAGTTAGGGAAAAAGGCACACCCTACGACCTTAGAAAAAACAACGCGTTAAGAATAAGGACGTGACAATTCAACCACCAATAAAAGATAACTAGGGAGTAATAGTATCTAGGTAGACACATTTTTAATCATCATACAAGCACACATCAATAGACATAAGACTACCCATAGTTAGATAAATAGAATAGTAGAGTAATCGGTAGAAGTACCACCCCCCAAATCCCTCAACCCCAACCTTAGCGTAGTACACTTCTTACTAGCATTCCTATTCCCCTATAGAACGATATCAATACATGAGGCTTACCCAATACTACACTATAACGATTAGTTTCACTGCCTAGGGTGTTGAAAAACTTGCTCGACGAAAAGGAAGTTCCTTTAACCCCGAACGTGCCTTGTACGCACATCATTCTCCTTTTAGTAATGATGACATTGTTACGTTTTCACTTGAAGGCTTACCCAACATGTATGATGTGATTTCAACCGTTATTGCTAGTCAGGAACCCTTTCCCGATCTCAAGACGGTTCGTTCTTTGTTGACCATGCAAGAGATGCGCATGAAGTCTAAAGTTCAAGATCCGCTTGTGGATGCTACATCCGCTTCTCCTATGGTTTTATTAGCAAATAATACTCCTTGGCGTCCGTCTAAATCATTGGAAGAAGTGAACAAACCTTGTTTTTTGTTTGCTAAAGGTCATTGCCGTTTTGGTGAGGCGTATCGGTATCTTCACAATGGCATACATGGTAAGTATACAATACTTCCTTATGGTTTCGGTTCTGTAGATATGGATACTTTGCAACAATTATTGGCTAAATTGGGATTTACCTCTTCACAAAACAAACCCTCTACCACTACACCGGTTGCATATCACGCCACGACACAATTCCCACCTATTTATAACCAGCCGGCCCAATTACCCCCTTATTACTCCTACCCGGCCCAACAGTCCCACGGTTCACAAGCCTTCCTACCGTATGTCCTGTCACTAGCCCAAGATCTACCATGGGGGTCCAACGTGTCCACACACCGGTTCAGTTTGTTGCAGGTTCATCTCAACAAGGGGCTCACGTAGTTACTATTCCACCACTAGGGTTCAATTGTGTGCCGGCTCACAACAGAGGTTCACAGTCGCCAGGGGTTCAGTTTGGGAGTTCGACAGGTCCGGTTCACAATAGCGGTTCACAGCAGCCTGGGGTTCAAATATGCGCCGGTTCACAGCAGCCTGGGGTTCCCCAAGAGACTTAGACAGGTCCGGTGTTTGGTTTAGTTTTTAACGCGGGTCAACTACTTGCGTCGGGTTCGCAGGGTTCGGGTCAAGCAACTCTCTTACCACATGCTTTTGCTACTAACACTCTTCAGGACCCGTCTTCTGGAAATTGGAATATGGATATAGGTGCGAGCTCATCTTAATGATTATGTGCATTGTCTTAGTGATATTCTTAATGAGTGCATTTATCCGTCTGTCGCAGCTTGGTGATGGGCGTTTCATTCTGCTACCAACTCCGGTCATAGTATATTGTCTACACCTTTTTCGCCTCTTCGCTTAAATAATGTTTTAATTACCCTCACATCGTAAAAATCTTATTTATGTGCGCCAATTTGTTCGTGATAATTATTGCAATCGTTGAATTTGATCCTTTTGTTTTTTCTCGGAAGGACTTCATAACTCGACGGTACTCCTCCATTGTGATATCACAGTGATCTTTACCTCGTTATGAATCCTTCTCCAATTCCTCAAGCATATCTTACCAACAAGATATCGTGGCATCAACGACTGGACATCCGTGAAGTGAAGTGTTGCGCGCCTTGTGTCTAGTGATTCTATTTCTTGTAATAAAGAAGCTTCCTGTCTTTGTCATGCCCGTCGACTGGTAAACACGTGAAGCTTCCGCTTGTTAGTTTGTCTAGTTCTCATTTTGTTTTGACATTGTTCACTCGATTTGTGGACCTCCCAATTCCGAGTC
Organism: Chrysanthemum lavandulifolium; assembly: GCA_022545495.1. NCBI lineage: Eukaryota > Viridiplantae > Streptophyta > Magnoliopsida > Asterales > Asteraceae > Chrysanthemum > Chrysanthemum lavandulifolium. The sequence continues at coordinate 106,935,595 of CM040238.1, read as the reverse complement.
TTTCTCGGTTTCAAGTATTATGTTTTGTTTCTTGATCATTATTCTCGTGTATGCGGGTTTATCCATTAATGAATAAATCGATGTTTTGTCTAAATTTTAGTTGTTTCTAAGTTATGTTCGTACTCGGCTTTAAGTGTGAAATTAAATCATTTTAGTGTGATCATGGTGGTGAGTTTGATAATACCGCTTTTCATAAATTATTTTCAACCCATGGCATTCAATTTAGATTTTCTTGCCTCGCACTCTCTCAACAAAATGGCAAATCTGAACGCATGATTTGTACCATCAATAACCTTATTCATACTTTATTGTTTCAAGCACATTTACCACCCAACTGTTAGAGTGAAGCTCTTAATATGACTATTTATTTATTGAATATCCTACCTTCCCGTGCCATTAACAATGACATACCCTTTACCCGCCTTTTTGGTGCTACACCTGATTATAGTGTTTTTCGTGTTTTTGGATGCCTTTGTTACCCACATATTGATACCAACCATAAATTAGGTGTAACACCCCCAATTTCGTGATACACAGCAGAATTCAAACTGGGTGTTACTTCATGGCAAAACAGTCATAACAATAGAAAACGAACTCTAATGGAGTCGTTTTAAAAGATTTATCATTCGATTTATATAAATATCAGAGTTTAAAAAAAATGAGGTCGCAGTTGGTTCCATTGTTTACAAAATACATTAAATGGGTTTTCGAATGATAATAAAATTTATAGCCTTCTTGAGTATTCGTGCTCCTCCGTGCCACCTCGCATAATATGGACCCAAATACATGCTTAAAACTCAACACAAAGGTTGAGTGAAATTCATAGAGTTTAGGAAATCATGAACACATAATGTTTGTAGTGTGAGTTATAAATTCACACCAATGGTTTGAAAACCAAAACAGCTTATTATTAGACTAACCATCATGCAATCAAGGTGTTAACGTGTTCCAAAATTAATTGGAGAAAATGTCATATGCGCTCTATCGTAAAATTGCCGCTTTTACTAATGTTACTCAAATATAGTGCGTTTGTTTACCTGGACCGGTCAACACAAACGAGATTCACAATCCCAATAGATCTATTCACAATATTCGCGCCCACTCTCACATAGTGATTAACGATTCATGATTAAGGGACTTAAGTTTGGCAAATGCGGTAACTTAGTGCTAATAACAATCAGATAAGTATATAGTTTGAAAGCAATGTGTTAGGTTTAAAATAAAGCATGTATCTCCCCCAAGGGTTTGTAAAACAATTACGTAATAGAAAGTGGGGCTATGAACTCACCTTAATAAATGATATCACATGTATAATGAGAATGATGGATATGCCGAGAGAACTTCTACGAGCAACCTAGAATAGGTGTTACACTTAGGTTTGGAATAATGATGCTAAAGAAATAACAAACCTATATACGCCTCTATGTTGATCATGATGTAGTACATGGTTTTTGTGTATGTCGCTTATAGAAATGGTCTAGTTGTGAAAACATGTTTAGTTTATATATATCAGACTACCGCTCGGGCCATCACAATTCAGAGGTCATGTAGTAAACGCTCGAGGAGCTAGGACACTTTAAATAGTAAATCCAAAGAACTCGTCGACACGCTTTTACTCAAATGAAACCCTCACATGAAGCTCCCTAGTTTTGTAGAACTTTAATAGATAAGACATATGTTTTGTTTATATTTCATAAGTGTCAAAATGTCCATATGGTTTGCAAACATGAGTTACAAGGTTGTTTGGTTATGATTAGGAATCATAATGGTTATTACAAGTATCGCATAATTTATGTCACAAGTGTTTAAAGAAAAGTTTACAAGTTTCTAAATTGTAAAGTTTGTTATTACAAGTATAGTTTCATGGTTTATCGAGGAGTAGATCCAAATTTTATTGTATACGCTTAGGTTTGTCAAGGCTAAGGCCTTTGGTTTACTTGGCCTCGGCCAGGAAGCCTCGAGGCTTTAGCCATGGCCTTGCCTGGCTTTGTTCTAGACTACCATGGTCTTGAGACTCAGCCTTGGCCTTAGCCGTGGCTGTTGTCTCGCTTAAGACCATTAGGCCTCTTGGTTTGCTTTAGTTGTGACAAAAGTATAGTTATGAGACCATATAAAAGGGCGCTCGCTTTTTGAAAGATAATGGTCTGCTTATGCTTTCAAGGTCCGAACTCCTTTACTATAGAAGGAAAACGCCGTTCTGACAACTTTCGTGCTTTAACTTTTGATGATTCGGACCGAAGTACCACTTTAGCACGCACTGCACCTTAACAAAGAAGTTATTTGGCGCTTCGCGCTTTGGTTTTGCTAACTTTTCGAGTATAACTTTGACCTGCTTGTCCGCTTCGGTGATTCAAGTTGCTATGTTTACCTTTTTATCTTGTCTACCATATTATATAAGTTAAAAAGTCCATATATAAGTAGTTTTAATAGTTTCAAACGTATAGAATATGACTAGTTTACTAGTTTGTTACTTTTACGACAATATGTGAATTAAAGTATGTGATTGAGTATATGTACATCATGAATCAATATAGTAACTATGTATATAGCATTAAATAGTTAAGATTATGAATAATAAAGATGAGATGATGGTGGTGATTGATCCGAGCTAAACCGCCAAGTCTAATCACACAAGCTAGCCACTTGTGAATGGCTAACCGTAATAGACTTAAACCGCTTAAAACACAAATACAATGAAGTCCCTGAGAATAGAATGAATTCCGGTCGTTAAGTCCCACTTGAGACTCAATGGTGTGCAAACACTTGATCGACGATAGAATGATCACTAATGATAGTGATCAGTAAGGAATTGGATGGATAATTACACTACTGAAAAAGTTTACAAATTACAGCGACTTAAATGCAAATTAAAAGAAATTAAAAAGTTAAAATATATTAAATAAACGCTATCACTATTTTTACAATGATGTTTTTATGATTTTATAAAATAAAATATCTTAAATAAACTATTTTAACTAAAACGTAAACTCAAATTATCTAAAAACGTTACTTAAAATGGAAACGTACGTTATTTATAAAAATTACGCTGGAGCGCAAGACAAAACGTAAAATTTATGATATAAAAGTCCTACTAGTGTAAAAACAATTTTATTACGTACTATATGATGAAAGAAAATTTTAGAAAAAAGATTTATATTTGTTTGACTTTTATATTTTTTATTATGAATTAAATAAGATTTTACACTAATTAAATGTTTAAAAATACTAAAACTATTTGAAAAAATCTGAATTTTTTTTATAAATTACTTTATACTATTACCAAGCTAAGAAAAGTAAAAATGATGTAACAGCTTCTACAAATAAGCTACTAAAAATTCGAATAAGCTAATAAGCTATATCTTGACAAACTACCTTATATATTAAACATTGCAAATAAAACGAGAAAGACCCAAGTGGCGCAATGGCATGTGTACACCACTATCATCCTCTTGAGGGAGAGGTCTCGTGTTCGACCCCCTCTCCCTTTTTGCAAAACATTTTATTTTTGGATTTTATTTTACAAACTTATTGAATACACTTAAATAAACAAATTTTACAACCGAATCTTTTATAAAATGACTAATAAGCTCTTTCACTTATGTTTCTCAACAAAGGCTATAAAGTGAAATAAGCACAAGGATTAAGCCTAATTGGCTTGTGAGCTAGAAAATAAGCAACATTGAAATTGAAATAAGCTAAGAACTTTTAATAAGCTAATTTAATAACCGAAAAGCAAAATTTATTAGAAATAAGCACACCGAAAAGCTAAATTAAGCAAATAAGCATTTAAGCTAAACTAACTAACCAAACAGCTCTGGGTTTTTCAAAACCAATTTGCTTATCAAATAAGCTCAAAGCTAAAACAAGAACCGAGGGCACAAGATTAACGGTTGGTTATCCAAAAGACAAAACTCACAAGCTATGATCCACTATTAAGCTTTGTGTGAGCTTTGAAAATGACTAGATCATACCGCTTATGCGCTTTTACACTAAAATGGGACAAAACAAAAGCTATAAGCACCCTAGTAAACAAGCTACAAGTTGGAAAAATAAGCTTGGGATCTCAAGATTGCTAGGTTGGCTTTCTAAAGAACCAAAATCAAAGGCTTAAGCTAAATAACAAGCTCGTGTGAGCTTGAGAAAATGATAGGCTCACCGGTGCACGTAACAAGTTTTCGGATAAGGTATCTAAAACATGCTTATAAATAAGCACTTAATAAGTCGAAAGAGATATGAACTAATATTTTTATATTTTACTTAAGCAACTAAATATTACTATCCCAAAAGGAATTAAGCTAAATCTTACTATTGAATCCTACACAAAATTATTCATTTTATTCAAAACGACTATATTGAAAAGTCGACTTTATGACAGCTTATGAACTTTTGACTTATATGACTTTGTGATTGATGCTATGGATTAAATATGATGTAATAAGATGTTATGAGATGGATTTAAGCTAAAGTAATCAATTATAAGCAACCGTGATATACTTTGTATTTCTAATTTTTTGATGCTAATAAGTAAAGCAAGATTAATACTAATTTTGACTTTTAAAACAATAGAGTGCAATTTAATGACTTAAGTGACTCTAATATACCTAAAAGAGACTTAAGCAACCGAGCTTATCCCTAAAACTAATCTCAAACATGATTTGTGTATTAAACCAAACACTACTTATGTGACTACTTATGCCATTTACTAAGAAAATTCTAACCTTATTACTGACTAACACTGAAACCAGATCCAACAGTAATATATATGCTAAATTTTGCAGATATTACAACTAAACTATAAGCTAAAATAGTTTACGCAATTTGACGGAATTGAGATAAGTAAAAACTTACTAAAGTCCTAACCACAATGGCTTGCAACTTAGATCAAGGTAACCCTATCCTAGACTGATCTCAACCCATATAACTCACAAACAACCCATTTCCAGCTCTGCATCAACAAGCTCTCATATTTAAACCAACATTAGCTTCAACAGTTGACTTTTGTTGACTGATATTGAGATATGAGTAAAATCTAAGTAAGGGACTTTCTGACTAAGTAATAAGCTAAAGGGAGCTTATAAAAGCTTATATAAGAGCTTATGATTGCATAACATCAGCTATAAATATCATTCACATGAACTTGATATCTTGAATTTGAAAATTGCATTAGATAACTTCGTATTTGAAATTTAAATACCGACAAAGGTTTATAAAACACCTAAATTACATAAGAGAGTACTTTGAAACTTAATTAAACACCGGAAATTGAAAATTTATTAAAATGACATTACAAAATTAAAATTACACTACTTGTCCTCTCTCTCTCTCTTCTTTCTTTATTTATACTTCAAAAGCTTCCTACTAGACCTCTGATTGATTCCCACTTGGAATTGGGGCCGTTGGATGACTTTAGTGGAATTTGGCCGTTTGATGCATTTTGGCGCCAAAGTGGTTTTAGCCAGGTGGAAGGATTGAGTGTTAAGGGGAAGGGATCATTTAATGATTCTTGTTTTGTGGTGGAGGTGGAGGGAACAAGGAGGGTGATATGTTGAAGTGGAGGGATGGGGTGGAAGCTTGTTGCAGAGAAAGAGTGTGAAGGAGGAGAAAAGGCGCAAGTTGGGGTGTTTTGACCGTGAGGGTTGACCGTTAGATATTAATAAGCAGGGGTCCAAAATAGTAAAGGACAGGGGTCAAAATGGGATGGCAGGGGTCCAAAATGGTATTAAAGGTCTAATATGATAGGGACCATTGTTGTAAATTCTGAAATTCAAGGGACCATTGCTGCCATTTCATCAAAGTTGATCCAAGGGTTAAAAGTGACAATCTCAAAAAGTACAAGGACCAAACTTGCCATTTTCAAAATTCCAAGGGCCATTTTTGCCAATTTTCAAACTTGGAGGACCAAACTTGTAATTTTCTCAAACTTTTTATATTTTTCACCAAAGGACTAATTTTGACAAGTTATGATTTAAAAAGGACCTTTGGTGATTTTTCTTTGAAATTAGGACTCGTGGACTATTTTGACAATTTTAGAAACTGGGGACCTGAAACGCCAATTATGCAAACTTTGCTCATTTTTCATCCGATTTTAAACATTTTGCATCCGAAACATATAAAATGCAATTTTGGAATATTTTCGAGATTTTGATGCATTTCGAGCTTTTTAAACGCTTTTAGCTCAGATTGACCAAAATGATGAGTATTTACACACATCAATCCCCACACTAAACTATTGCTAGTCCCTAGCAATCCTTTGAGAAAAACATAATGGATTTGAAACTCTTACCAAAAGCCATTACTCGAGTAGCCAAATGTTTCAGTTCAAGTAAGAACCATGGTACACCGATAACCATGTGATTTTGAGCAAACCACCGCCTTCCAACGGATTTGATTTTGTCTTTACCGTGGCGCTTTCTCTCGACTAGCCAACTCTTAGATAAATTATCAATATTATCTTTGGTGAGCTGATTACCATTTATGGTTTTTCCATCGCCTTTACCACAAGCCATAATCTTATGGGCTAGCCAACTCTTCACTAATTAAAGATATGGTGAAATCAATATCATACAATTTTGGGCAAATTGCAAGTCCGTAAACGGATTTGAGATATCTTTACCAAGAGCCGCTTGCTTCTGGATTAGCCAATCCTTTTGTTTATTAGACAAGGCGGACTGATAACCATAAGATGAGTCAAGAAACACTTACAAAAAAAATTTTTTTTGCTAAAATTGGGGGAATTGGTATAATTATATGATAAAATTCGTGAGAATTCCCCCCCACACTTAGAAATGAATATTGCCCTCAATATTCAAAGTACCGGCGGTTATGCCGAAACAGAGAACGTAAAAGGGAAATACTACGGCCATTATTAAGAATGATTTTTATTTATTTATTTTTTTTATTTTTTTTTTTTGAAAACATATATATATATAACATGTGGGGCAACTCCCCCACACTAGGGTGGAACACATGGGTGAAAACCCATGTTTAGCTACTTTTTTTGATTACCGAGTGCTAGCTTGACTCGACCCGAATTCATTGGTTCATGGGGAAGCAAAGTGAAGAAACAATCTCCATCGGACTTTCATTCAAATGGTTTGGATAAACATTGAATGTGTTGAAAGTTCCACCGATGAGATATAGATAGAACCGCTCAAAATGATAAATGAAAATGCCGGATCAAAATAGTGTCCTCATTCCAAGGAGAAAAGGGAACAAGAAGTCACACCATATGTGAAGAAAGAAAGAAAATCATGATAAAATCATGACTAACTCCTCATTATCGGAAGGGAATTCATGATTTTGGATCATGAATCTCATCATGAGGATAGAATCGTCATCACATGATGGAAGAGATAAGTTAGAATACGAGGGGGACAAGTGGTGTGCTCGAGAGCTAGCAATTTCCACCACTTCCGTGATGGTCTCTCAGACGGCCTCGCACATTTCATCGAAAAGAGGATTTACTTTCCCAAAAGTGTAGTCATTATTAAATTCAAAAGAGGATTTGAGAAAACCTCAAGTAACCTCGTAAATGTCAAGAGAATCACAAAAGGCAAATCACAATCACTATCGGATATATCCTCGCACTCACTTGGGATTAGGACAAGATCCTCAACACTTGATGATTCCGCTTCCAAATAGTGTCGAGATGATCATCCTCCATTATGAGAGAGTCTTTGGAAGCAATAGGTAAGATAGGTGTGATAGCAATAGACCGGGGAGTTGAGAAATGATATCTTTCAAAAGAATAACACTCTCTCGTCGTCCTCATAATATTCCCTCATTTGAATATTATCCTCATCATCATCGCCATCATATCGGATTCTTATATTCATCTCGTCAAGCTTACACACCATTCTTTTCATTTGTAGTTTCTTTCGAATGCGTATTTCTTCGTAACTTTGTGGAAGATTACACCTCGTAATCATTGAGATGTCAGAAGGCTCGGAAGTCCGATGACCGATGGAATACTGGGGTTGGAAATTGTCAAACCGGAGAATTGGAATTGTGAAAATTTTGATTCATCGGTTGACATTCAAAAGTCGCATGAGGACCCCCGCACTCTCACAATGTAGATAATTGGGAAAATAATTTCACCAAAGTTCGATTGTAACATGGTTCCGGTTCATAGACAAGTCGGAACCCGTGTGGACAATCAAAACCGTAATGAGAATCATTCCCACAAAACTCGCATGAGTAGGATTCAGATTGGGTGCTGGAGGTAGGTAGATCGGATTACCACAAACTTGTCTCCGAAACTCACATTGGTACATTGTCGACAATTTCCACCGTTAAATGGACCTCCACACCAGGAACATGTCGAATACCATGACATAAAGAATTAAACGGATAAGAAGAATAAGAGATGAAGAATTAAACGGTTATAGAGGATAAGGAATGGAGAATTAAACAGATTAGAGGGTAAAGGATGGATATTTTTGTATTTTTGAAAAACATGCTGTAAAAATAAAGAATGAAAATATTTTTGGTGTTGTTAACACTTTAGGAAAAGTGTTAATGAACTTTTTGGATTTTTGATAACTTTACAAAAGAAAACTGTTTACAAGAAGTGGTATATGTGCAAGTACGGATCTGAAAAAGGTTTAGAACACGCTAAAGCCTCCCCGGCAGCGGCGCCAAAATTTGATCTGAGCTAAACCGTCAAGTCTAATCACACAAGCTAGCCACTTGTGAATGGCTAACCGTAATAGACTTAAACCGCTTAAAACACAAATACAATGAAGTCCTCGGAGAATAGAATGAATTCCGGGTCGTTAAGTCCCACGGAGACTCAATGGTGTGCAAACACTTGATCGACGATAGAATGATCACTAATGATAGTGATCAAGAAGGAATTGGATGGATAATTACACCACCGAAAAAGTTTACAAATTACAATGACTTAAATGCAAATTAAAAGAAATTAAAAAGTTAAAATATATTAAATAAACGCTATCACTATTTTTACAATGATGTTTTTATGATTTTATAAAATAAAATATCTTAAATAAACTATTTTAACTAAAACGTAAACTCAAATTATCTAAAAACGTTACTTAAAATGGAAACGTACGTTATTTATAAAAATTACGCTGGAGCGAAAGACAAAACGTAAAATTTATGAAATAAAAGTCCTACAAGTGTAAAAACAATTTTATTACGTACTATATGATGAAAGAAAATTTTAGAAAAAAGATTTATATTTTTTACTTTTATATTTTTTATTATGAATTAAATAAGATTTTACACTAATTAAATGTTTAAAAATACTAAAACTATTTGAAAAATCAATTTTTTTATAAATTACTTTATACTATTACCAAGCTAAGAAAAGTAAAATGATGTAATGCTTCTACAAATAAGCTACTAAAAATTCAATAAGCTAATAAGCTATATCTTGACAAACTACCTTATATATTAAACATTGCAAATAAAAACGAGAAAGACCCAAGGCGTAATGGCATGTGCACACCACTATCATCCTCTTGAGGAGAGGTCTCGTGTTCGACCGCCTCCCTTTTTGCAAAACATTTTATTTTTGGATTTTATTTTACAAACTTATTGAATACACTTAAATAAACAAATTTTACAACCTAATATTTTTATAAAATGACTAAAAGCTCATTTCACTTATGTTTCTCAACAATGGGCTATAAAGTGAAATAAGCACAAGGATTAAGCCTAATTGGCTTGTGAGCTAGAAAATAAGCAACATTGAAATTGAAATAAGCTAAGAACTTTTAATAAGCTAATTTAATAACTGAAAAAGCAAAATTTATTAGAAATAAGCACACTGAAAAGCTAAATTAAGCAAATAAGCATTTAAGCTAAACTAACTAACCAAACAGGCCTGTGGGGTTTTTCAAAACCAATTTAAGCTTATCAAATAAGCTCACAAGCTTAAAACAAGAACTGAGGGCACAAGATTAACCGGTCATTATCCAAAAGACAAAACTCACAAGCTATGATCCACTATTAAGCTTTGTGTAGCTTTTGAAAATGACTAGATCATACCGCTTATGCGCTTTTACACTAAAATGGGACAAAACAAAAGCTATAAGCAGCCCTAGTAAACAAGCTACAAGTTGGAAAATAAGCTGGGATCTCAAGATTGCTAGGTTGGCTTTCTAAAGAACCAAAAATCAAAGGCTTGTTAAATAACAAGCTCTGTGAGCTTGAGAAAATGATAGGCTCACCGGTGCACGTAACAAGTTTTCGACATAGATCTAAAACATGCTTATAAATAAGCACTTAATAAGTCGAGCGTATATGAACTAATATTTTTATATTTTACTTAAGCAACTAAATATTACTATCCCAAAAGGAATTAAGCTAAATCTACTATTGAATCCTACACAAAATTATTCATTTTATTCAAAACGACTATATTGAAAAGTCGACTTTATGATGCTTATGAACTTTGACTTATATGACTTTGTGATTGATGCTATGGATTAAATATGATGTAATAAGATGTTATGAGATGGATTTAAGCTAAAGTACTGAATTATAAGCAACTGTGATATACTTTGTATTTCTAATTTTTGACAGTTAATAAGTAAAGCAAGATTAATACTAATTTTGACTTTTAAAACAATAGAGTGCAATTTAATGACTTAAGTGACTCTAATATACCTAAAAGAGACTTAAGCAACCGAGCTTATCCCTAAAACTAATCTCAAACACGATTTGTGTATTAAACCAAACACTACTTACGTGACTACTTATGCCATTTACTAAGAAAATTCTAACCTTATTATCGACTAACACCGGAACCGATCCAACAAGAATATATATGCTAAATTTTGCGATATTACAACTAAACTATAAGCTAAAATAGTTTACGCAATTTGACGGAATTGAGATAAGTAAAACTTACTAAAGTCCTAGCCACAATGGCTTGCAACTTAGATCAAGGTAACCCTATCCTAGACCGATCTCAACCCATATAACTCACAAACAACCCATTTCCATTCAGCATCAACAAGCTCTCATATTTAAACCAACATTAGCTTCAACAATGACTTTTGTTGACCGATATTGAGATATGAGTAAAATCTAAGTAAGGGACTTTCGAGTAAGTAATAAGCTAAAGGGAGCTTATAAAAGCTTATATAAGAGCTTATGATTGCATAACATCAGCTATAAATATCATTCACATGAACTTGATATCTTGAATTTGAAAATTGCATAAGATAACTTCGTATTTGAAATTTAAATACTGACAAAGGTTTATAAAACACTGAAATTACATAAGAGAGTACTTTGAAACTTAATTAAACACTGGAAATTGAAAATTTATTAAAATGACATTACAAAATTAAAATTACACTACTTGTCCTCTCTCTCTTCTCTTTCTTTCTTTATTTATACTTCAAAAGCTTCCTACTAGACCTCTGATTGATTCCCACTTGGAATTGGGGCCGTTGGATGACTTTAGTGGAATTTGGCCGTTTGATGCATTTTGGCGCCAAAGTGGTTTTAGCCAGGTGGAAGGATTGAGTGTTAAGGGGGAGGGATCATTTAATGATTCTTGTTTTGTGGTGGAGGTGGAGGGAACAAGGAGGGTGATATGTTGAAGTGGAGGGATGGGGTGGAAGCTTGTTGCAGAGAAAGAGTGTGAGGAAGGAGAAGAAAAGGCGCCAAGTTGGGGTGTTTTGACCAGAGGGTTGACTGGTTAGATATTAATAAGCAGGGGTCCAAAATAGTAAAGGACAGGGGTCAAAATGGGATGGCAGGGGTCCAAAATGGTATTAAAGGTCTAATATGATAGGGACCATTGTTGTAAATTCTGAAATTTAAGGGACCATTGCTGCCATTTCATCAAAGTTGATCCAAGGGTTAAAAGTGACAATCTCAAAAGTACAAGGACCAAACTTGCCATTTTCAAAATTCCAAGGGCCATTTTTGCCAATTTTCAAACTCGAGGACCAAACTTGTAATTTTCTCAAACTTTTATATTTTTCACCAAAGGACTAATTTTGACAAGTTATGATTTAAAAGGACCTTTGGTGATTTTTCTTTGAAATTAGGACTCGTGGACTATTTTTGACAATTTTAGAAACTGGGGACCTGAACTCGCCAATTATGCAAACTTTGCTCATTTTTCATCCGATTTTAAACATTTTGCATCCGAAACATATAAATGCAATTTTGGAATATTTTCAAGATTTTGATGCATTTCGAGCTTTTTAAACGCTTTTGCAGTCAGATTGATTAAAATGATGAGTATTTACACACTCATCAATCCCACACACTCATCAATCCCCACACTAAACTATTGCTAGTCCCTAGCAATCTTTTGAGAAAAACATAATGGATTTGAAACTCTTTACCAAAAGCCATTACTCGGAGTAGCCAAATGTTTCAGTTCAAGTAAGAACCATGGTACACCGATAACCATGTGATTTTGAGCAAACCACCGCCTTCCAACGGATTTGATTTTGTCTTTACCAAGTCGCTTTCTCCGGACTAGCCAACTCTTAGATAAATTATCAATATTATCTTTGGTGAGCCGATTACCAATTATGGTTTTTCCACCGCTTTACCACAAGCCATAATCTTGCATGGCTAGCCAACCTTCACTAATTAAAGATATGGTAATGAATACCATACAATTTTGGGCAAATTGCAAGTCAGAACGGATTTGAGATATCTTTACCAAGAGCCGCTTGTTCTCGGATTAGCCAATCCTTTTGTTTATTAGACAAGCGACCGATAACCATAAGATGAGTCAAGAAACACTTACAAAAAAAAAAAATTTGCCAAAATGGGGAATTGGTATAATTATATGATAAAATTCGTGAGAATTCCCCACACTTAGAAATGAATATTGCCTCAATATTCAAAGTACCCATGTTATGCCAAACAGAACGAAAAGGGAAATACTACGGCCATTATTAAGAAAGATTTTATTTTATTTATTTTTTTTTATTTTTTTATTTTTTTTGAAAACATATATATATATATAACATGGGGCAACTCCCCACACTAGGTGGAACACATGGGTGAAAACCCATGTTTAGCTAATCGCTTTTGATTACTGAGTCGCTAGCTTGACTCAACCCAATTCATTGGTTCATGGGAAGAAAGACGATATTTTCTTAATAACTTTTGCGAAAATGATCTAACGATGGTCGAACTCTCGTGTTATTACTAAAATAATTTATCTTACGAGAATGTGGATTAAAAATTTTACGGATGAATAGTGAAAGTGAATAGTAAAGTGAATAGTAACTTTTCAAAATATGAAAAGTAACTCGAAAATGCGGTTGTTACAGCCTCACCACTTTAATGGAATTCCGTCCGAATTCAATGTGTTATCCGATGTTGAAATGTCTAGGAAAATGAGGGTGTATACGCCAAATTCTAATCTTTGTGTTCTCAAGTTTATAGTCATAGAATGTATTATATACCATGTGGCTTAAGTTGATAACCTAAAGGGTTTTGTTACCCTCTTATAGAGTCCAATATACCTAAAATTTGGCCTTTCCCGATTCTCAAAACGAATCATATCTTATTGTATCGAGGCTATCAATAAAACCTTAATTTCTAACATGGAGTTTTTGGTGATAGTGTGCGGCATGGAGCCTAATTTGTATTTGTATGGTTTCCTTAGTTATTTCGTGGGTGATCTCTAAACACCTTAGTTCAGCAAATGGTTAACTAACACTTTTGTCGATATAGTGCCTCAAATGGAATAGTTTTTGTTGTTGTTAGGGTAACTGTTGTTAATCAAAGGTGTAAGATATTGTTGATGTGAAATAGTTTGTAATGATGTTGTAAGAAAGTCTTGCTAGTGGCAAGTGGTTATCCAAACCATTTCCAAAGTTGATCATGTCTTAGGTGGTTTCGGGATGAAGGTCATATCTTATAGTGTTTATGTCAACTAGTGTTTAGAAGAAACGTGGTACTGTGAAGTTTTACATACTGACTTATAATAGAGTTCAGATAATGATGTGATATGTTGACGATTAGAAGAGTGTAGCATACGCTTACCATTATTCTTAGGTAGAGATGTCAAGTTTGTTTTAAAATCAAAAGTGAATTTTAAAGGAATATGGCGGAATGATATCCTTGAAACCTAATCAGGCTAGCATCACAGACCTTTTAACAATGAAGGTTTCAAAAGAGAATTTTGATGAATGTAGAGAAAGTTGCTGAACTTCAGCTTTTGTAGATGATGAGTCATTTTATCTTTTAGAAATCCCATTTCTTGTATTTCCATTAGGGAAATTGATAGATTGTGACGGGCTTCATGTAAAAGAATATCATATAAGGTTTATAAGATAATTTTGTAGAGACTATTGTATAACTTACAATATCTGAGGAGTAGTTGAGACCATTATGCAACTCACAATGTCTGAGAAATAGTTGAGACCATTGTGTAACTCACAATGTATAGGAAATAATAGAGACCATTGTGCAACTCACAATGTCTAAGAAATGATGGAAAGATCATCAGGTAACCCACAATGTCTTGAGAAATGATGAAGAGACCATTGTGTAACCCACAATGTCTTGAGAAATGATAAAGAGACCATTGTGTAACCCACAATGTCTTGAGAAATAAATGAGACCACCAGAGGATTTACAAAGGTTCGAGAATGTAATAGAGACCATCAGAGATTTACAAAGGTCTCGAGAATGTAATAGAGACCACTATAGGATTTACAATGTCTCGAGAATGTAATGGAGACCACCGTAGGATTTACAAATGTCCGAGAATGTAATGCAGACCACCGTATCTCACGCTGTCTTGAAAATGAATGAGACCATTGTATCTCACAATGTCTTGAAGTAGGAAAGACCATTGTAATCAATTACAATGTCTTGGATAAAGTTTCAGAATCCTAAAATGCACGAGTAGATGCATGATTGGGAGATTGGGAAAATATGATTGTGCCGTAATGCCTTAGAATAGGCATACGCAGTATGTTTAGTCTATCGTTTAGCTAAAATGATTGAAAATATGTTGAGTGTATATATCAATATACTAGTATGTTTGTATAGCTTAAAATGCCTAAAAGTCACATAATCGTCTGGAGGATGGAAGGCACGGAGAGTGAAAGGCTATAAAATGTTTTTGTTTGAAAAGTAGTTATAGTTTAAGTCTCAATTAGACCCGCTTTCTATAATCGTGTCTCGATACTAATCTGAACACCCCACTCGTGATAATCGCCGAATTCAAACTGGTGTTACTTCATGGCACAACAAATATAATAATAGAAAACGAACTCTAATGGAGTCGTTTAAAAGCTTTATCATTCGATTTATATAAATATCAGAGTTTATAAAAATGAGGTCCCAAATGGTTTTCAAGTTTACAAAATACATTAAATTGATTTTCGAATGATAATAAAATTTATAGCCTTCTTGATCTAGTCCTCGCTCTTCCGTGCTAGCTTCCGACATTAAGGACCTGGTCAACACAAAGGTTGATTCGTCAATCCCAATAGATCTATTCACAATATTCGCGCCAACTCTCACATAGTGATTAATGATTCATGATTAAGGGACTTAAGTTTGGCAAATGCGGTAACTAAGTGCTAATAACAATCAGATAAGTATATAGTTTGAAAGCAATGTGTTCGGTTTAAAATAAAGCATGTATCTCCCCCAAGGGTTTGTAAAACAATTACGTAATAGAAAGTGGGGCTATGAACTCACCTTAATAAATGATATCACATGTATAATGATAATGATGGATATGCAGAGAGAACTTCTACGAGCAACCTAGAATAGGATGTTGCGACTTAGGTTTGGAATAATGATGCTAAAGAAATAACAAACCTATATACGTCTCTATGTTGACCATGATGTAGTACATGGTTTTTGTGTATGTCGTTTATAGAAATGGTCTAGTTGTGAAAACATGTTTAGTTTATATATATCGTACTACCGCTCGACCATCACAATTCAGAGGTCATATAGTAAACGTCGAGGAGCTAGGACACTTTAAATCGTAACCAAGAACTCGTCGACACGCTTTACTCAAATGAAACCCTCACATGAAGCTCCCTAGTTTTGTAGCACTTTAATAGATAAGACATATGTTTTGTTTATATTTCATAAGTGTCAAAATGTCCATATGGTTTGCAAACATGAGTTACAAGGTTGTTTGGTTATGATTAGGAATCATAATGGTTATTACAAGTATCGTCATAATTTATGTCACAAGTGTTTAAAGAAAAGTTTACAAGTTTCTAAATTGTAAAGTTTGTTATTACAAGTATAGTTTCATGGTTTATCGAGGGAGTAGATCCAAATTTTATTGTATACGTTTAGGTTTGTCAAGGCTAAGGCCTTTGGTTTACGGTCTCGGCTTAGGAAGCTTGAGGCTTTAGCCATGGCCTTGCCGTGGCTTTGTTCTAGACTACCATGGTCTTGAGATTCTCGCCTTGGCCTTAGCCGCGGGTCGTTGTCTCGCTTAAGACCATTAGGCCCTTGGTTTGCTTTTAGTTGTGACAAAAGTATAGTTATGAGACCATATAAAGGGCGCTTCGCTTTTTGAAAACGCCGTTCGGACAACTTTCGTGTTTTAACTTTTGATGATTCGGACCGTAGTACCACTTTTAGCACCCACTGCACCTTAACAACAAGCTATTTGGCGCTTCGCTTTTGGTTTTGCTAACTTTTCGACTATAACTTTTGACTCGCTTTGTCCGCTTTTGGGTGATTCAAGTTGCTATGTTTACCTTTTATCTTGTCTACCATATTATATAAGTTAAAAAGTCCATATGTAAGTAGTTTTAATAGTTTCAAACGTATAGAATATGACTAGTTTACTAGTTTGTTACTTTTACGACAATATGTGAATTAAAGTATGTGATTGAGTATATGTACATCATGAATCAACATAGTAACTATATATATAGCATGAAATAGTTAAGATTATGAATAATAAAGATGAGATGATGGTGGTGATTAGTTGCTTACAACTTTTGGCTTTCAATAAGAAAGGAGTAACTTAGTAAGGATAGGACTTTGATTGATCGCTTAAGACTTCGGATTGAGCTAGCTTTCCACACCTTGGCACCCTTTCAAACTTGAAGAGTTGGTGATGAAGTACTAAGTGACTTGAGTGGATTTAAACTTAAGAAGATCACTTAAACTTGCTAGAGATTTGATGTAGTAGCTTGATCTTTGGAACTTCCTTGCATAAACTTTGAGTTTATAGATCAAATGATGGAAGATGTGAATGATTTGTGATATGAACGACCAAGAACAGAATATGAGGGTTCTTAGGATGTATTTTTCTTGCTATTTATAGGAGGGTAAGTTTGGTTAACCATATATTGGGTTAAATATTAACCATGGTTAAGTTAGGACACTTGTAATGATCATGGTTAGGATGATGCCACCAAAATGATGACTCCCCCCTAGGTCGGCCATGAAGTGATGATAAGGCTTAGATGATAAGTCTTGGTATTATCTTGAGTTTAGAGTAAGTTTTGGTTCCGTTAAATGCCAACCGTAAGTTGTTAAGCAAAAACGTAAAACCGGCATCGTAAAATACGAAACTTACAGTGAATGATGAGACTCATCATTATACTCCATCTAAAAATATAAAATGAGTGATAAGTCTCATTGGGTGCAAAAACGCCGCTAAAGTCGGAATACGGGTCAAAACGCGAATTGCAGCTTTATCTAAAAGAACGAAATTTCGTGGAAACGACCGTGAATTTATTTAGAGTAGACTAAAATTAGTCTAAAAGTGATATGAGATGTCAAAATTTGGTTTTCGTCGTACGCGGGATAACTTAACAGTTATACGTGAAGTTTTAAAGTTACGCGATTTAAGCAAAAACGTAGATCGTACAAGCTTAATTTCTTTATGGTCAAAGGAGGAGGGAAATATGTTTGACTTTTTCAAAAAAATGTAAAAGTGTCAAAAAAAATATTAGAAACACAGTGCAGGAATCGTTAAGTCTGGATGTAAGTAGAATTGTTTAAAACGTAAGTTTAGTTTCGTACTGCGCTGGGCTTATTTGGTAAAATTAAAATGAAATCCTAAAAATTCTATAATTAATTATGAGAGATCTAAAAATTAATCTGATGTGAGTAAAATTATCAGAGTTGATTTTCGTTAAGCGCGTGATGACTAAATGGCGTTCCGACCAAAATGAAACTTTAAGACGATGTTTTCTTAATAACTTTTGCGAAAATGATCTAACGATGGTCGAACTCTCAGGTTATTACTAAAATAATTTATCTTACGAGAATGTGGATTAAAAATTTTACGGGATGAATAGTGAAAGTGAATAGTAAAAGTGAATAGTAACTTTTCAAAATATGAAAAGTAACTCAAAAATGCGGGTTGTTACGCCTCACCACCTTAATGGGAATTCGTCCCTAATTCAATGTGTTATCCGATGTTGAAATGTCTAGGAAAATGAGGTGTATACGCCAAATTCTAATCTTTGTGTTCTCAAGTTTCTAGTCATAGAATGTATTATATACCATGTGGCTTAAGTTGATAACCTAAAGGGTTTTGTTAAAATCTTATAGTAGTCCAATATACCTAAAATTTGGCCTTTCCCGATTCTCAAACGAATCATATCTTATTGTATCGAGGCTATCAATAAAACCTTAATTTCTAACATGGAGTTTTTGGTGATAGTAAAGTGCATGGAGCCTAATTTGTATTTGTATGGTTTTAGTTATTTCAAGGGTGATCTCTAAACACCTTAGTTCAAAGAAATGGTTAACTAACACTTTTGTCGATATAGTGCCTCAAATGGAATAGTTTTTGTTGTTGTTAGGTAATCATTGTTAATCAAAGGTGTAAGATATTGTTGATGTGAAATAGTTTGTAATGATGTTGTAAGAAAGTCTTGCTAGTGGCAAGTGGTTATCCAAACCATTTCCAAAGTTGATCATGTCTTAGGTGGTTTCGGATGAAGGTCATATCTTATAGTGTTTATGTCAACTAGTGTTTAGAAGAAACGCGGTATCGGAAGTTTTACATACCGACTTATAATAGAGTTCGATAATGATGTGATATGTTGACGATTAGAAGAGTGTAGCGACGCTACCATTATTCTTAGGTAGAGATGTCAAGTTTGTTTTAAAATCAAAAGTGAATTTTAAAGGAATATGGCGGAATGATATCCTTGAAACCTAATCAGCTAGCATCACGCACCTTTTAACAATGAAGGTTTCAAAAGAGAATTTTGATGAATGTAGAAAGTTGTCGAACTTCGCCTTTTGTAGATGATGAGTCGGCTTTATCTTTAGAAATCCCATTTCTTGTATTTCCATTAGGGAAATTGATAGATTGTGACGGGCTTCATGTAAAAGAATATCATATAAGGTTTATAAGATAATTTTGTAGAGACTATTGTATAACTTACAATATCCGAGGAGTAGTTGAGACCATTATGCAACTCACAATGTCCGAGAAATAGTTGAGACCATTGTGTAACTCACAATGTATAGGAAATAATGAGACCATTGTGCAACTCACAATGTCTAAGAAATGATGGAAAGATCATCAGTAACCCACAATGTCTTGAGAAATGATGAAGAGACCATTGTGTAACCCACAATGTCTTGAGAAATGATAAAGAGACCATTGTGTAACCCACAATGTCTTGAGAAATAAATGAGACCACCGAGGATTTACAAGGTTCGAGAATGTAATAGAGACCACCGAGGATTTACAAAGGTTCGAGAATGTAATGGAGACCACCGTAGGATTTACGTTGTCGAGAATGTACTGCAGACCACCGTATCTCACAGTTGTCTTGAAAATGAATGAGACCATTGTATCTCACAATGTCTTGAAGTAGGAAAGACCATTGTAATCAATTACAATGTCTTGGATAAAGTTTCGTAATCCTAAAATGCACGAGTAGATGTATGATTGGGAGATTGGGAAAATATGATTGTGCCGTAATGCCTTAGAATAGGCATACGCAGGTATGTTTAGTCTATCGTTTAGCTAAAATGATTGAAAATATGTTGAGTGTATATATCAATATACTAGTATGTTTGTATAGCTTAAAATGCCTAAAAGTCACATAATCGTCTGGAGGATGGAAGGCACGGAGAGTGAAAGGCTATAAAATGTTTTTGTTTGAAAAAGTAGTTATAGTTTAAGTCTCAATTAGACCCGCTTTCTATAATCAGTGTCTCGATATCAATCTGTAACACCCCAATTTCGTGATAATCGGTGAATTCAAACTGGTGTTACTTCATGGCACAACAAATATAATAATAGAAAACGAACTCTAATGGAGTCGTTTAAAAGTTTTATCATTCGATTTATATAAATATCGAGTTTACAAAAATGAGGTCCCAAATGGTTTTCAAGTTTACAAAATACATTAAATTGATTTTCGAATGATAATAAAATTTATAGCCTTCTTGATCTAATCCTCGCTCTTCCGTGCTAGCTTCCGACATTAAGGACCTGGTCAACACAAAGGTTGATTCGTCAATCCCAATAGATCTATTCACAATATTCGCGCCAACTCTCACATAGTGATTAATGATTCATGATTAAGGGACTTAAGTTTGACAAATGCGGTAACTTAGTGCTAATAACAATCAGATAAGTATACAGTTTGAAAGCAATGTGTTCGGTTTAAAATAAAGCATGTATCTCCCCCAAGGGTTTGTAAAATAATTACGTAATAGAAAGTGGGGCTATGAACTCACCTTAATAAATGATATCACATGTATAATGATAATGATGGATATGCAGAGAACTTCACGAGCAACCTAGAATAGGATGTTGCGACTTAGGTTTGGAATAATGATGCTAAAGAAATAACAAACCTATATACGCCTCTATGTTGACCATGATGTAGTACATGGTTTTTGTGTATGTCGCTTATAGAAATGGTCTAGTTGTGAAAACATGTTTAGTTTATATATATCGACTACCGCTCGGGCCATCACAATTCAGAGGTCATATAGTAAACGCTCGAGGAGCTAGGACACTTTAAATCGTGAACCAAAGAACTCGTCGACACGCTTTACTCAAATGAAACCCCTCACATGAAGCTCCCTAGTTTTGTAGCACTTTAATAGATAAGACATATGTTTTGTTTATATTTCATAAGTGTCAAAAATGTCCATATGGTTTGCAAACATGAGTTACAAGGTTGTTTGGTTATGATTAGGAATCATAATGGTTATTACAAGTATCGTCATAATTTATGTCACAAGTGTTTAAAGAAAAGTTTACAAGTTTCTAAATTGTAAAGTTTGTTATTACAAGTATAGTTTCATGGTTTATCGAGGGAGTAGATACAAATTTTATTGTATACGTTTAGGTTTGTCAAGGCTAAGGCCTTTGGTTTACGGTCTCGGCTTAGGAAGCCTTGAGGCTTTAGCCATGGCCTTGCCGTGGCTTTGTTCTAGACTACCATGGTCTTGAGACTCAGCCGTGGCTGTTGTCTCGGCTTAAGACCATTAGGCCTCTTGGTTTGCTTTTAGTTGTGACAAAAGTATAGTTATGAGACCATATAAAGGGCGCTTCGCTTTTGAAAACGCCGTCCGACAACTTTCGTGTTTTAACTTTTGATGATTCGGACCAAAGTACCACTTTAGCACGCACTGCACCCTTAATGCAAGCTATTTGGCGCTTTGCTTTGGTTTTGCTAACTTTTTCGACTATAACTTTGACCTCGCTTGTCCGCTTTGGGTGATTCGTTGCTATGTTTACCTTTTATCTTATCTACCATATTATATAAGTTAAAAGTCCATATATAACTAGTTTTAATAGTTTCAAACGATAGAATATGACTAGTTTACTAGTTTGTTACTTTTACGACAATATGTGAATTAAAGTATGTGATTGAGTATATGTACATCATGAATCAACATAGTAACTATATATATAGCATGAAATAGTTAAGATTATGAATAATAAAGATGAGATGATGGTGGTGATTAGTTGCTTACAACTTTTGGCTTTCAATAAGAAAGGAGTAACTTAGTAAGGATAGGACTTTGATTGATCGCTTAAGACTTCAGATTGAGCTAGCTTTCCACACCTTGGCACCCTTTCAAACTTGAAGAGTTGGTAATGAAGTACTAAGTGACTTGAGTGGATTTAAACTTAAGAAGATCACTTAAACTTGCTAGAGATTTGATGTAGTAGCTTGATCTTTGAACTTCCTTGCATAAACTTTGAGTTTATAGATCAAATGATGGAAGATGAATGATTTGTGATATGAACCACCAAGAACAGAATATGAGGGTTCTTAGGATGTATTTTTCTTGCTATTTATAGGAGGGTAAGTTTGGTTAACCATATATTGGTTAAATATTAACCATGGTTAAGTTAGGACACTTGTAATGATCTAAATGAACCATGGTTGTGATGATGCCACCAAAATGATGACTCCTCTAGGTCGGCCATGAAGTGATGATAAGGCTTAGATGATAAGTCTTGGTATTATCTTGAGTTTAGAGTAAGTTTTGGTTCCGTTAAATGCCAACCGTAAGTTGTTAAGCCATAAAACGAAACCGCATCGTAAAATACGAAACTTAGGTGAATGATGAGACTCATCATTATACTCCATCTAAAAATATAAAATGAGTGATAAGTCTCATTGGGTGCAAACGCGCTAAAGTCGAAATACGGGTCAAAAACGCAATTGCAGCTTATCTAAAAGAACGAAATTTCGTGAAACGACTGTGAATTTATTTAGAGTAGACTAAAATTAGTCTAAAAGTGATATGAGATGTCAAAATTTGGTTTTCGTCGCATGCTTAATTTCTTTATGGTCAAAGGAGAGGAATATGTTTGACTTTTCCAAAAATGTAAAAGTGTCAAAAAAATTAGAAACACAAAGGCAGAATCGTTAAGTCCGGATGTAAGTAAATTGTTTAAAACGAAGTTTAGTTTCGCATCGCTACCGGCTTATTTGGTAAAATTAAATGAAATCCTAAAATTTCTCTAATTAATTATAAGAGATCTAAAAATTAATCTGATGTGAGTAAAATTATCAGAGTTGATTTTCTTTAAGCGCGTGATGACTATATGTTGTTCCGACCAAAATGAAACTTTAAGACGATATTTTCTTAATAACTTTTGCGGAAATGATCTAACGATGGTCGAACTATCAGGTTATTACTAAAATAATTTATCTTACGAGAATGTGGATTAAAAATTTTACGGGATGAATAGTGAAAGTGAATAGTAAAAGTGAATAGTAGGTTTTCAAAAATATGAAAAGTAACTCGAAAAATGTGGGTTGTTACATTAGGACCTCGCGCTACACCTGCCATTATTTTGGGACATGCTTCCAATCATTTTGGCTGTCGTTTTCTTGATCTTAATACAAACAAAATTATCATTTCTCGTCATGTTACTTTTGATGAAACGGTTTTCTGCTTCAAACCCATCCGTCCAAAACCCACCCCTCATATGATTTTTTGAAGATTCTTCCAATCTCATTTCAACCATTATCAACACTAGCCCAATTGGTCCTATTTTAAACCCGATCCCTATACCACCAATGACATACCTCCACCGCTCCACCTACACCTCACACTGCCCCTCGAACCGCCACACCTCATGCACTGCCCCGACCCTTTACACCTACTATACCAACGCCACCTACACCATTGTAACGCCACCTACACCAGCTTGTATCTACTCATCACATAGTCACACGCTTCGCTGTCGGGACTACTCGTCCTAATCCTAAGTATCTTTGGTCATGCGTCCACCGCTTCTCCTTCACCTAGGTCGATAAGGATGCTCTTGATGATCCAAATTGGCTAAATGCTATGTTTGATGAATATAATGCGCTTATTAAGAATAAAACTGGACTTGTGTACATCGCCCGCCGGTGTCAATGTTGTTAGCGTATGTGGTTATTTCGCCATAAGTATTTGGTCGATGGCACTCTTAGTCGGTACAAGGCATGTCTTGTTGCCAATGGTAGCACAAAGTGAGAGGAGTTGATGTTGATGAGACGCTTAGTCCGGGTTGTTAAGTCGGCACCATTCGGATTGTTCTTAGTTTAGCTATTTCTCGACATTGGCTTGTTCATCGCCTTGATGTCAAGAATGCGCTTTTGCATGGTGATTTGGCCGAACTGCTTATATGCATCAACCACCGGTTTTCGGATCCCGAGCATCCGATTATGTTTGTTTATTACAGCTTCTTTATGGTCTTAAGCAGCGCCGGCATGGTTTCAGGGTTTGTCGCTATATTCTTATTGTTGGGTTTACTTAGTCGTTGATTCTTCTTTATTTATTTACCGGCTGTAGTGCCGAGCATCGCTCGCTACTATATGTGGATGATATTGTGCCATCGCTTCCTCCGATAGTTTATTACAACGGATTTTGCTTTTTGCATAAGGAATTTCTATGACAAATTTGGGTGCTCTTAATTATTTTTGGGCGTGTCGATTCACGCGTGGCTCTTCCGAGATGTTTTTGTCACAAGATAAGTATGTTATGGAGATTTTGAGCGCATACATATGGTTGGTTGTAACCTTCTGACCCCGCTGACGCCGAGTCTAAGTTGGGTGATGATGGTGATCCGATTCCGATCCTACGTTATATCGAGTCTTGCGGGTTCTCTTCAAGATCTCACTTTCACTAGACCCGATATTACTTATGTTGTGCAAGCAGTTTGTTTATATATGCATGATCCTCGCGAGCCTCATTTCACCGCTTCAAGCCGGATATTACGATATGTTGTGGGACTTTGGCTTATGGTTTACGCTATTTTCTACCACCGGTCATTGGTTGCTTATTCGACGTCGATTGGGCGGGTTGCCCTACCACCGCCACGGCCTACATCAGTTATTGTGTTTTTCTGGCAACAACTTACTTTCATGGTCCTCTAAACGTCACCGACGATTTCGCCCAAAGGTCGAGGCCGAGTATCGGGTGTTGTCATATTGCGTCCGAGACATGTTGGCTTCGTAATTTACTACGCGAGCTTCATACACCATTGTCATCTCGCTACTATTGTTTATTGTGATAATGCGAGTGAAGTGTACTTGTCTTCTAACCCTGCTCAAGATCACCGTATTCAAGCATATTGAGATTGATATTCATTTTGTTCGTGATTTGCTGCTACCGTCAAGTTCGAGTTCGCATGTTCCTTATCGGTTTTAGTATGTCGATATTTTTACCAAGAGGTTACCATCCGCTTTATTTATCGAGCCGTGACAACTGAGTAGCCTCCTCCCGCTCAAACCGAGGGAGTGTTAGTCTATTAGTATTAGTATTAGATTTACCATCAGATATTCTACCATTATGTATCCTATATAATTGATGTATCAAACATTATTAATGAGTCAATATACACGCTACATAATCTTACAGATTTGTCATAAAGAGCACGCAAATAACATGTTATCACACCTAAGTACGGTGTACAGTTACTATAATAACTAGTCAATCCATGTTTCACGTTTTTGATACTTTAAAACACAATCTAAACATATTAGGCAAAACTCATGATTAATACCTTCTAAAATTTACCATAGTAATATAGGATGCATGAAACATCATTGCTTTGTTGTTTTCCATACCCCGCATGAGCCTTTGCCCATGCTTTGCTTTTCATTTTATTGTACAAATCAATTTATTGTTATCTTTAAAACAAGACATGATTATATGTATACCAACTCCCAAGTAGTAGACATATATAGCAGAACATAATTTTATTTCGAAGTTGTTTCGCAAGACCACAACTTATATACCAACTCCCAAGTAGTTAAAACATGATTGAGCTCAACATCTAATATTCTAATGGTTAATATAATATAGGGTTTTTTTAACTCAGCGCTTGTAGACAAGCTAAGACACCATAAATACATGTGCTTACGAAAAGGTACATAGGATTCACGAAGACAAATATATTTTTACGTGGCTTCAGATACTTTTTACAGATTTATTAGATGCTTAACTCATGCCTCTAGTCACATGCTTAAAAACCCATATAATAATATACATTTTCTTGTTATTCAGTTTTTATATTATTGTAAGAACCAAATGGATAATTATCTAGACATGTGTAAGCAAATTGATAGATAAACCACTAAACCAGCGTATGCTTCTATATGTACAGTCTATGAGTGGCATGAATCATACATTGAATAATTGTTGCTTATTACAACAAGTTGCTTAGTAGGTATTAAAACTATAGTTTATAATTTTGATAATAGTTGCAGTAGATTTCGGATTATACTATTAGATATGTTTTAGTAATGTAATAATTAAAAGGTGTTGTGTTTGACAAGGGAAGAGGTTTGGTGGTGTGATTAGTTTATTAGCTTTAAAGGAAGAAGTATGGATTTGTGAGAAAATAATAATTTGTTATGGTAGGCATGCTTTAAGTAGGATGTTGCTTAACACAAAACCCAAACACGTAATACCAGTTTCTTATTTCACAAAAAGATTCAGATTAGCTAATAAAAAATACAACTTAATGAGTTTTACTTGAAAATAATTTGTGCCAATAGCATGGATCATGCCAGATTAGGCACTTCTTGTACTAGATCAAAGAACTGATCTCAAGAGGTTAAGTTTGTAATCAGGCAGTTAAAAATGTTGCTCTGAAAATTCTAAATAAGCCTAAGAAGTAAGAAACAAAGTAACCGCGGTTACAAATAAGAACTTGAAGAATGTAAAGAAGAAATATTATTGTGTTTCATGTTAAGAAGGGACATATACACTAAATGCTCTACTCTCCCAATACTAGCCAGCTGGTGAGTCGCCCGGCTAAGCAATTTAACGATCCACAACTATACTGGACAAATGATTTTGACCGAAAAATAAGATATGGGGCAAATAAATTTTTTTACGATAGCAACAAAATGCGAAAGAAAAAATTAAACGAATGATAAATCGAGATTTTACTGTATACGAAAAATTTATAAAGCTTTAAAGAAGCTTAAACGTTGGATTTAAGATGAGATGAAATGCAATTGAGTTTTGGTAAATCACTTTCAAAAAAAGTCAAATTAAATAAAATTACACTAAATATCAACTTTTCAATTTCCACTCTTACATTCTAGATCCGTCCCTGGATACCGAGAAAGTGCTCCGGTGGGAAGGGACAAATGCATTAGGAAAATTCTACTGTTTCGAGTAATCTCTAGATGTTTCTAATGACATAGTGTACGCATGGCGGGGTTGAAGTGTTTGCTCATTTGAGTTAGGTGTCGAGTGAATGGATAATTTTGGTTTTGGGTTACAAAGCTCATGTTGAATCGAGGGGTTCATACGACATTCATTGACATATCTAAATGATATACAAGTGGAAAGGGTAAATGGAGGGTGATATCTGAACCTTTTTATACCATTGCTTAAAGATCTAAGCAGGCACATTGTCATTCATATAAATACGTGGGAAGCACAAATGGTGTTATGGACTCTGCATAATTATCCTTTCATGTATGCTACATACTATACCCAATATCAACAGTAATATGTTGACCTGCAAAAGCATAGAAGTCAACATTCATTTTCCATAACCCTTTCATTTAGCTTATCAAGATTAACTTATTAAAGGTTCAATATTCCTCACGGATACACGGTTCAAGCTAAAAAGAGTACGTGAGAAAAGCGAAAAAACTAAAACTCAAAAAACAATGTTAGCTCTTTATATCTGCGATTATCATCAATATACGTTGCACCGAATAACTGATCAAAGGTCAAGTAGCATTCATTATAACAAGTAGATATTGCAATTTAGACCCTTTTAATGGGTTAGCGGGTTATGTTTTATTTCTAACAGATAATAACCAATATTCAAAAAATTAGCTTCAAGGAAAACATTCAGGCAATTAAAAAACCGAAGTACCAAAGTGTATTCTTGATGCAAGAAAATGGACTACCCGACGTGTATGTGTCTCCGTCAACCCAATTGGACCCATACTACCCATTTTAACTTCACCGAGTTGATCTCACCCCATTTTGATCAGTTACCTGTTCTGCCCATTTTGACCCATCTTACAATAAAATTACCTGCAGTGAAGTGCTAGAGGAAGCTTGCACAGCTCCTCCAAGCCGGGCTTGTGTTTTCGCTCAATATATTAATAATATTTTGTTTATCAACTTCAAATATATATAATGTATAACCTACAAATGGTCATGATATAGGTGTGAATTATGGAAAAAGATCGAGAAGAAACTGGCGAGGTACTCTCATCGTGGACTTATAATATCAACATGCTTTTAAATTTGGAATTATTGTTGGCGAAGGTAAAGTTACTACTGATCAAGGACTTAATTGTGAATGTTTTAAGGTGAGTGATGAGTATTTACATATTTGAACCTTCAAAACGCAAGAATGTTTGAGAAAGAACTTGAAAAAGACTATAAACATTATAGGTACGGATTGCTTATGGCCGGCGTTGTTGATGTCAAGGAAATCTATGGCGGAGAAAATAAGGCGATATCATCAAGTGACAAGTAGACATATGACAAGCAGCAAAAATAAATGCTCAAATGTGAAGGGACTTGGCTTCTTTGGACCTGAGAAATGAAACCACACTAGGTTACAATAGATACATCTGTTTCACTGTTTCAGCTTTTCCTTAAAGATCAAAGTACAATATCACGAAAAAGAGCGTAAAAACCACAAGTTTTTATTGAATTTCATGACTTCAGCTGTAAATCTAATGGTTGTTACAAGCTTACCAGAAAAGCACAATCAGACTGATTCTATTCATTTCACCCTCCGGTAATGAAAATTGTTCAGCTCTGCATAAACGCAACAAAAGTTCACATACAGCTTCTTTGCAGTTTATTCTTTGATGTTGCAAAAGATTGTTTCCATAATTTAAACTGTGAGGAGAAACCTCACTGTTTGCAGTAGAGCTTTCTCAGTATTATAAAATATTTGAGTTAATCCAAGCATGGCAGCCACTCTAGAGATTGACCAGCAGACATCGAACTACACTTCCAGATGCATATGAATATGATTCTGGAACCTTCCATGCTGTCTTTTCAACGAACTTTTCTTGTGTTTCTTGAAGCCCGTAAAGTCTGGCCCATTAAAGCTTGTAAAGCTTCCAGTTTGTCCAATGCACCAGCCTAAACCAAATTATGCGTCCATTAAGAACATGTTATATCAAGTCTTCAGTAAAATAAGTTCCAGGAAAACCACAAAATAACTATGCATCATCTATGGAATATACCAATGAGTCAATGACAAAGTAGGGCGTATTCTTTTGACCAAATTAAGAATCATAAATTGTTTGCATTATAAGCTCAAAAAGGTCATTTCAACCACAAAAAGATAGAAGAGTTGAGAAAGTCACCGAAAGTACACTAAAGTGTGTTCAACTTCCTACAATGCTTTTTAAAAATATGAATCTTTATCAAATATTAGTTATAGTTTATTAATCAAACTTAATATAATAGCTATGTATGAAGTTAAAAAATGAACAAAAAGCTATGAGTGGGTCAACATTTTGATCCAGTCACCCAACCTGCCCATTTTGCAACCCATGAAAAGTCACCTTTAATAGTTTACTCTCTTATATGGCCTTCATATGTGACGTTTCTACACAACCACAATCCTTGGTAACCATATCAGCATAAAAGTGGTAGTCGTAGGAAACAAGGCTATACCAACAGCATGAAATGATCACTTAAAAGATTTCTTTTGATATATGCAGTCACCTACCAGCAGATTCATCAACTTGCTTTCGCATTACACGAGCACCTAACTACTAGATGTGGGAATATGGGCAAGTTGGTAACAATCCGAACTGGTATAATTTTGCACCTGTTCAGGTTGGTAGGACCTAAAACACTTTTTGTCCATATTATTTATTTATTTTGTTGAATATTTACTCTCAAATACTATTACACAAAGTATATCATTTCCTCATTAATATTTTATACTAAAGTGATTGAGGAGGTTCTATTTATCAAATTACACTTTGGGTGACTTTAGAGTTTCGACCCATTTGAACACGTTAGAGATAAAAGACAATCCAAATCGAGCTGTTTAGAAGTAAAATGTTGGAAATTGACACCTCTACTAAATAGTCATGCATCATAAAAAAATATTTTTTTTTATAAGGAAACGAAAAACGAAAGATGTGTAGGCACGTGAAACAAGAATAGGCAGTCTAAATATACCTCTTCGAAAACTTTAGCATAGACAGAGAGTGCTACAGGAGCGTTAAATACACCAGCACATCCACAAGCAGATTCTTTCTTAAGCTATCATGAGGTGCACTATCCGCTCCCAAGAAAATCTTTTATTACCACTGCTACCGCAGCAACAATAGCTTGTCCTGCATTAATAACAAAAACAAATGGGTTATGTGCTTCTCAGGCCAAAAGCTGTAGCAAAATCGATAACCATCTAATTTCATAGGCATATGGTATCAACGTTTCCATTCTGGTCCATATCTGATTTTTAGAGCAGATAGCTATTTTTTTTTCAAATAAATTCAATGACCAGGGGCAGACCCTCGAATCATAACACAAATATATAGATAGAAAATCACTTAAATAACATTTATAATGTTGTTTGTATAAGTGAAAATTAAGATACATACGGTGGGTCTCCCTCTTGAGTACTGGAAGGCAGTAATTGTGTGGCTGCAATCCTCCCTGGAAAATTGAATTTCTATTGAGAAGAAGATGTTGTGGGGTGACAGTAGCCGCAACATGACCTAAAAAACGGTTTCATGTTAAACATAAAATAACTGCGCGCAAAACAAGAAAACAAATAATACCTTCATCACAAGACTCAACAAATTTTACGGCGTCCATAGTAGTAACATGCTCCATGACAACCTTCAATCTTGGAAACTTTTGTATTAAGGGTTTTAAAACGGTATCAATGAATACCCTTTCACGATCAAATATGTCGATTTCTGGATCAGTAACTTCTCCATGGACCTGTGAATTCGTAAACATATTGTAACTATAGTAAGTTTAACAATCAGAATATCTCAAGTAACATTTACACCGCCTGCATTCATATAAAAGATAAAATACATGTTTTTTACTAGTCACTGAAGCTATAGTGAATCTCATCTATAACATGAATAACTATATCACGTGAACACCATTACAAGAAAAACAATCTTTAAAAATTAAGCGGTTATTGAAAATCAAAAAGTTATTGAAGATCAAGAAAGAAAAGACTACCAGAAGAGGCATATTCTGATTGACCATTTCTTCAAGCACAGGTACACATGTCCCAAACAGATCTGTGACACCATCTTGAGAATTTGTAGTAGCACCAGCAGGGTACAACTTCACACCATAAACAACCCCACTCTCTCCTGGCAAACAGCTTATAATTAGCTCATTGGTAACTAAGTGATCTATAATATGTTAGGTTTTATTTGAACTTTAAACTTAAAGCTCTAATTAGACATGAAATGCATGTAGTCATGTACACATGCAATATATGCAACAATACTAGACATTCAACTACATATATAATAAACGAGTAGCCATTGTTCGTGGAATGATCTACAATATTAATCAACATAATAAGCCACGGATACACAATAAGACACACTTTATGATTTGATAACAGTCTAAGTTACCATTTTTGTCTACCAAATTAATATAAAACATCATGTTTTAATGTTCTCCTTATGACCTTTATGATAAAGAAGATGATTAATATAAAAAATTTCATCATTGAAACTGATAACCTGATCAAGAACTAATAACGATAAACTTGTCAGATAAGTGTGTCAGAAATATAAGTTGTTAGATAAAAAGTGAGAATGTTTTTATTGAAGCTTTTTTCCTGAATCATAAAGGTTCAAATCAAATGGAACTGTAACGTGTAAGATACACTTAAGTTTAAGTAGTATGAATCACAGAGTCAATGTATCGGCATAATCTTAAACTTAAACATTATTATAGTAAGCATTTTGGAGTTGACGAATGTCATTAATAATATGCAAAACTGCAAACAACTACAATGTTGACCCTAGGGGTTATCATCCACATCAGATAGTACTACATTTGACTAACAAATAGCAGGATACATAATTAATGTAAGGGTGCATTCTATAACATACCAACTTTACTTTTCGCCTCAGTGTCCCGTTTTAGTCCTAGTACTTGTATACATCTTGTATCCCGTTATCTGTTAGGATCATTTTGTACCCATATTCTCATTAAATTTCTATAAAACTGAGCATTGTATAGAACTCTAAACATTTTTATTTAAGAAACATCATCGGTGAAAGCCAGTTTATGACAGTTTTTTTTATTGTTACCAATAGATTAAAACATAACACAATACCATATTTTAATGACTCAGCTTGTACAAAAAGCGCAAAATGACTAAAACGCGACAGATGAAAAAGATACATGGTTTTATGTAACTAGACACGGGATTGAACAAAATTAGTACAAACTGATAATGCATCCAAACATATTAAAATAAACCAGAGATGTGACTGCGCAATGAAACAATTAAAATTTCTAGAAAGGTTAAAATGATTTAAGGTCAAAAAGGTTGAATAAGACTTACTTGCTAGTTTAATTTCATGTGGAGATGTTTTATCCGTCAAATATAGTGTCATCAACGGCGTGAAGTCAATGTTGCCTTGCAGTGCTTTCAGGATAGAATCACGATATTCCACAGCAGCAGCAGTTGTTGTAACCGGTGGTTTCAGATTAGGCATAATTATTGCCCTTCCAAATTGTTTTGCACTATATAGATAACAGTTATCAACGAAAGCTATCAATATTTACTAGCAAAACTATTCAATTACATATCAGAGATCATCAAGTTGAAAAAGAAGTAAATGATGTTTGAATAACCTGTGAGAGACAACAGCTTCAAGAAGTTCACCATCACGAAGATGAAGATGCCAATCATCTGGTTGAGCAATAGAAAGTTCCATCCTCACTCCGTATACTTTAGCTCGTTTAAAATCTCCAAATTTTGAAGCATGTAATCTCAAGGGCTAGCGAAAACAAAAAAGGTGGCATAACTTGGTATGTAAGAAGTTACTTTTATGATATGCAAAAAAAGATGAATTTTAGTAAACGCCGTAGGTGAAATTAGAAGCAAAATAGATGGCACTGACTGCTTACTTTGCTAGGAAAACCGAAAGTTTTTAACATTCTAATTGAGACAGAACTGCACGAGCTAATGGCTCTCTCAGCTGTTAAAAGAGAACAAACATGCAATTACCACTTAAGAAACTAAAAGATAGAGCAACTCCACAATTGACCTAATTTAGCAATTAGCATACTTATCTGTCATGAGGCATATACAATTCTGCCACACTTCGAGAATGGAAACTATAAATAGTTGAGCCAGGCATATCGAAACTAAGTGTCATTGTTTTAAATACTATGAACCATCAATTGATTTACCAGAATATTTTCCTAAAGAATTTGTAAAAATTAACAATCAATCTTAGTCTTGGAATATTTCGTCAAAGTCACAATCAATTGATCAAACCGAAAATCCTACACTAACTGTAAGGGACTAATTAAAAGTAACCATAGGGGGCAAACATTATCAGATAGTTACCAATTTAGTAACTTGTAACTGGTTTTATTAAACTAAATCTCAAAATAACTTTTCAATCGTATCAAAATGCAAAAAGCTAATGTGAATAAGTAAATAAGTCATTTAGCACCTGAATACAAACCCTCGATTTATTGTTTATTTAAAAAAAAAAAAAAAAATCGTACCAGTTGACTACAAACAGTGAGTTTGAACTCGAGTTTATGAGTTTGTCTTTCAGTCAAAGTGTTTGACTGTTTTGTGAAAGTGTGTAGGGTGATGGGGATCAGATTCATTAAGCCAAGCATTTATGGGCTTAGTTGAATGTTATTAGGCCTAGTATAATTATGGGCTAATTATGTTTTCTGGACTCTCAAAGTAGTTCGTTCAAAATAAAAGAAAAACTTTAAAAGTAGTAACAACAACAATACCCGATCTTGTCTGGGTGAGGCATGGGCGAGGTAGAAGGTACATATAGATCTTACCCGAGGTAAGATTTGAAGAAAAGAAACCGCAGCAGGTGCATGTAAAATAGAAAGATCAAGAGGGTTTTTGCAATTCTATTTGTTATTTTTTATTTTTTTTCTATTTGAGTCATTATATGTTTTTCACATGCTTGGGATTAGTGTACTAAGATAAACGTCGGGTTCAATGAATACTCAAACCCCTTAATTCTGTGATTTGAATAGAAAATACCCCAAGTGTTTATAACCAGAACATTAACAAGTCATCGAAAGATAGCCACTGAAGTCATCTTCAGGATGCTCAGTACGAGACGAAGAAGAAAAGTATCTCCGCTCAGACGGAACTAAATGGGTGAAGACTAAGTCAAGAAGAAGATAATAGATTCAGTGAGTGATGACAATAAATCACTTAATCCCAAAACTCCTCACCAACTATAATCACTGAAGACAAAGACTGAAGATCAAGACTGGAGGCTATGAAGACTGAAGATTGAGCGGGACAAGGCGGGATAAGTTTGAACAGATAAGACGAAGTCCTTATCAACCTAAAGTCAAACTTTCCCTGAAAGGCTAACAACCAGGATCAGTGTCATTACTAACAAGCTGAAAGTAACTTTGTATCTTACCCAATATAGTCTTTAGAATGCAGACAAAATACATCAAGATTTTGTCTTCAGAATCATGTTAGTTTTCCTCTGTGATGTAGTCAAAATCATACTTGTATAATAGCTATAGGTAGGAGTGAAAGTTAAGCTTGTGCATTAATGTGAAAACACACACAAGCAACTTTCACCTCCAACATGACTATGTCCCCGAGATAGCCTGCTGGTTCCCGATAGTCAGCTTAGACTTAGCCTAAGCTTAGTGAGGAGTGCACACCCATACTTGTCATTCAATCTCGTCTCGCTCCACAAGCACTTCTATAATATATTCTTTTTGATTCGCTTTAATAATGAATATAAACCGAAAACTCCCTTGTGTTTTTATCTAGTTAAAACCGCTTAAATTGCTTTACTTGACATTGATTACACTTAGTGTTAATTATCGTTTTGCTATTTGTTATACGGAACAACAAGTGGTATCGAGCGGTCGATTATAAAACCCTTTTAAGCCGCTCAAACATTTTTAAAATCGTGATCCTAACATGGTCGAAAGTGAAGTTCCCAACTTGTCGATAAAAGGGTGGAGCCTATGTCTTTGTTGCCCCTCGACTTGAAGTTGGCAAATTTAACAAGTGGAAGAAGCGAATGTTTTGCTACTTGACTGAGATGGAACCTTACTACATTAAGTGTATTAATGAAGGTCCATTTGTCCCAAAGACTACTTAAGGTTTACCTAAACCAGAAGCTCAGTGGACCCAAGATGAGAGGAGGGTGGTCAATCAGGACCAAAGACTCAAAAGCATCATCATATATTGTCTTCCGATGATGTAATGGAGTCACCATTAGTCGTAGTACATCCAAACAAACCTATTGTTAGCCTCGCTCTTTTATAAAGATAACGCCACTTACGTGAATCGACTAGATGCGTAGTAAGTTGCACCTGTAGGGACTTGATGCAGTTTCTTGACTGTGTTTTAATATTTATAAGTCTCGTTATACCTAAGGTTCACCCTAATGCACTAACGGGCAATGCATGCCGGTCGTGTGTAGTGTAGTATTTCGGTAAAACCGAGGTCGTCCCAAGAGCTATGTGTGCGGATTTAAACTAAGTCTAGGTGTCACGATTTTAATATGATTTCGATATAATTAACTACTAAAGCAAATAAAGGCGAGGTTGTGATCAATAGAGAGAGGTGCTAACCTAGTTACCCATCATAATTAGTAGTGTTTACGCCTAATTACTTCCAATTACTTCAAAGGGGTCAAAGTCGCTAGGAAGATTTGGTCGGGCTCGTCCTAACCTATCGCCAAAAGGTCCCACTGGAGAAATCAGTGACCCGTCATAAGTCCAGCTTGTTCTTAGTCTCCTAAGCCAAGTCATTAAGTACCGCTACATGCTAGATTCATAACAGGTGAGTGCCCGGCACTAGCATCTTAAACACTCACCCCGACTTCTTAAGTTCATCCAAACGGTAGGTGATCGGTTGGTCATATTGCATAAGCGAAGGGTTGTCATTGGTCATATCTTACCTTCCCACTCGCCTACCTACTTAGGGTCGGTTGGTCATATCTCCTAAGTAACTAGCCACCACCGCCATTCAAAACTACTTAAACAAGGGTAGCTACCAACAAACTATGCATGCATACACTTAGAAATAATTATACGGAAGCAATGTAAACGCAAACAAAACAATTAAGGAATCATAATTAGGCCAGCACCAGATGTGCTTAGCCGCTCATATTAACTAAAACAATCGATTCAATGTTTAAGATTACGAAATACATGAATTGAAAGTAAAGAAAAGATAAAATGCTAATGCTTATCGTAGGGGAGTGATTTCTCCCTTAGAGATAGCTCCGTATGCTCCTCTAGATCTTCCTTCGACTTCTTCTCACGTTCACTTTATGTTGTGTGTGAAATGGGATACTTTGAAATGCTGGAAATCGTGGGGTATTTATAGGCCAGATCTGGTTACGGCGTAACTAATGTTAAGAGTCATGCCGTAACATACAATTCTTCGTATTTTGCACTAAAATGCCGGTTACAACAGAACTATGAAAGGAGTTACCGTATCTTCAATAAATCTTGGTTACGCCCGTAATCGAGACAATAGTTATGGCGAACTTGCAGCCGACGCGAGCCTCATTTGACCTAGTTGGTTACGCCGTAATCTTTGGGAGAGTTATGCCGTAATCTTCTCATTGAGTTGGTTTTCTGTTACGCTTTAGTTACGCGTAATGTGAGAGGGTGGTACCGTAACTTCTTCAAAATGAGCATATTATGATATATCTTCAATAAACTCTCCAACCGCCTCTTTAGCTCTAATGCTCGTATTTTACCCGAAGTGAAATATAGAGGAAAACAAGCGTAAATCCATATAAATTATATAAAATACGGGCATTATCGGGAAATTGACACTTAATAATCGTGGACTATTTGATGTTATCAAATATCCCCCACTGACTCTACTTGCCCTCAAGTAGACCTTATTAGATAGATTCCTAAAAGATATCTCCCATTACTGAAAATATAAGTTTACAAATCCCTTATGCTAGAATAAAACAAAGCCGAACACCTCACGAAATGGGAACAAAACACTAAAATCTCTCAACTATTCTAAGTGTCAATTTCGGGTGATCACCATCGCATACATAGCATGTATTCTATCATGTTTAGCGGTTACACAAATCTCCACCACTAGAGTTAAGGACAAAACAATTCTCGAAGGCAATATGGGTAGACACGACAAAGGTTAAGGTGATTTGTCATTACTAACATGTCACGGCCAAGTGGACAAAATCAATGATACATGACCAAATCCATGGCCAAGACATCAAAGATTGCTCATTGCATCACCTAGACACGCTTCATGACTAAGGTTAGGATAAGACATGGGATAAAATTAGTGTAAAACAAAATCAAGCAAATAGTCTAAATCTACAACTAGGACATCACCACTTACCGTTCGCCCAAAGTTCAAGTTTCGAAGTCAAGAAACCGGATCATGATATAACCAGGTAGATGTGCCATTAGAGGACGTCATGATGAGCACACTTCCAACTTCATTCTTCACATGTGATCGAGGTGGCCTCCTCGATACTAAATCTATATTAAGCTCATAACAATAGTGCTTATAACATCGCACTTTTACAATCACTAAATAACAATAACTTTTTTTTGGAATCAAAACATAATAACATAACATCCCCCCACTTGAGATGAACAATATGAGGATTTGGGGGGTCTTCAATGATCTTTAAGGATATGTCGTTGACGAGTTCGTGATTCCCGAACCTTTCCACTTGAACCTTGAACTTAGGCAAATAATGATTTCCCAATTACAAATAAAGACTACAGGGTAGGCTAAGGTGTAAAGGTGTAACGAAACAATATGTTGGGTGAAAAAAATGAAAGGAATGGCTCAGAAGGGTATATCTAGGGGTATCTTGCACTAAAGGTGAGTGCAACAAAGGGTTTAATTGGCATCAGAGCTAGGTTGTTTATCTGTATCGATTTATGTTGGTTTCGTGTTATTGTTAGAGCTGTCTTTAACCATCTTTTTTGGTCGGAATTTTTTTTTTCCTATTATTTTGGTAAACAGTTTTAACAGTTCTTGTATCCTATTGGTTTAAAACAAAAAAGTCATATGGTCCTTACAATGTTTATATTTGTGTTGTGTCATTTTTATGTCCAAACAACATCTTTTAGTGACGTTTTGTACCATTCCGTGAATTTAAGTGGTCAAACTGGTATGTTTCTCATGGTCAAACAGGGCATAAAGATGACATTTGATGTCATTTTCTAGGTTTTTGAAGCTGAACGGAGGTCAACTGGTCAAAACCCTCTTTTTACGCATAACTTGGAAAGTTATGCGTAAGGTTACTGCAGAAGATGTGTTTACGCCTAAGAAATTGTTACGCCGATGCACCGGTTTTACGCCTAAGGTCTTACGACTAACTTTGTTTACGCCTAACTATGTCTTAACCTAATAACCTTTGTCTTGTTGAAGTTTTGCATTTTACTAATGACCGCTTTTGAAGTGTATCTTTAGTAAACTCATTAACTGCTTAGCATATCTATTTGGTATTCAACATTTAGTCTTGACAAACTATTATGTTGTTTAAGGTTTGCTACTTCTTCTTTTTATCCTTTTTTTGTTAATATATTTTGTTACTTTGTTCTTGTGGATTAAAGGAGTTTCCGCCATTTTTAAACAAATACCGAGATATTGTAGACGGGCTTTGACTACTTGTTTTCTTGACACTTAATTAAACTTCTTGTGAATAAAGTGGATATATATATATATATATATATATATATATATATATATATATATATATATATATATATATATATATATATATATATATATATATATATATATATATACTACTTATAATGCATGAAAGCACCTCACTCTTAATTTTAAGACGTACAAGAAATTAAGCATGGTTTACAACACTTTAATGCACCCAATTTTCAGAATTACAACAAAGTAAGCATATTGTACAACAAAATAAAGCGTGGTGTCATTTTAAGATTAAAATTCTATCAAACAACATTAATGCTATTAAAAACACCCATTCACCAAAAATTACAACCATTTAAGCACAATGTACAATAGCTGCAACCAATTTTCAGATTTACAACAAAATAAGCATAATATACAACAAAATAAGCATGATGTAATTTTCAGACTTACAACATTAATGCTATTAAAGTGGTCAATGTTATTAATTTCTATAATAACTACTACTTACAAGAAAAGAAACATAGTGTACAACACTTTAATGCACATAATTTTCAGACGTACAAGACAAGAAGTATAGTGTACAACAAAACACCACATTAATGCTATTTAATGTAGTCAATTATTTAACCGGTCAATAAATACAATTAATACAGCTTATTAAAACAAATTTACATAAGAAATACAAATTATCAATCATATTGTACAACCAAATTAAACACAATTCGCATTAAATTTCACTCATCGCAAATAATAAAGCACATTATACAAATATTAAAGTCCGAACGGCAACGGGCCAAATGGGCTTGAGCCCGAAACGGCGCGGACCAAACGGGCTCGTGCTCGAGCGGACACAAAGTTAACGGGTTCGAGTCCGAACGGCACCAAGCTATAATGAAATTTTGATATCCGTAAATTTATTGTTAAAAGAACATAATAAACTAAAATACATTATTCATCAAATTTTTTATTTCAAAGTACTCGCCACGCAACGCCGCTGAAAGTACCAGTAGTTTCAATAACCCACGAAGGGGAAAGTATTTTATTTAAAATGGAAATATGTATGATATTGTAAGTAGTGTCAACGATTCTTGACATGAGGGATATCCACTTCATATGTTATATTTTATAACTTATACATTCGATTATACTCTTATACATTTATTGGTTAAAACTACAACGTTTTTGGAGGCCAAAAACAAAGTTGTTTTATTTTTTTATTTTATTTTATTATTTTATTTTATTTTTTTATTTTAGTGGCGGCCAAAAATAAAGTTGTTTGAACTCTATGGTTAGCCTTAGTTGCAAGCGACGTCATTTCGCTCCCTCTTTTGCAACTTTCTAGATAGTCATAGCTAACAGCTACCAAACACACACACAACTAAAAAAACCAACCATCACAACCCCCCCCACCCACCCCCAAAAAATCATACATACACCAAAAAGGTACATATACATAAACATATCAGCCATAAGAAATCTTATCCTCTTAGA
This sequence comes from Chrysanthemum lavandulifolium, assembly GCA_022545495.1. Taxonomy (NCBI): domain Eukaryota; kingdom Viridiplantae; phylum Streptophyta; class Magnoliopsida; order Asterales; family Asteraceae; genus Chrysanthemum; species Chrysanthemum lavandulifolium. Next base: position 106,895,340 of record CM040238.1, on the reverse strand, counting down.
TTCGAATACGAAATAGCTACACAAGCGTGTTTTCGTCCAGGGTTGTCGAGTATTTATCTCTTAGATCTGCGTGCTTACGAATCACGTCAAAAATTTATGGTATTCCAGCTTCTTTTTTGCTTGCGAATCATATTTAAAGCGTGGTCTATGCTCATATGTGTTGTTTTTGTTTATGTTTGATCTAAGATTGCATGTGTTGATTTATGCTCCGTTCTCAAGAAAAAAAATGAAGGAAAATGAAAGAAAGAGGAAGTAAAGTAAGAGAGAGGAAGTAAAGTGACTTTCACCCTAAAAGTGGAGTGAAAGTTTTATAACTAAAATATCACCACTTTACTTCACTTTACCTCACTTTACTTCCTAAAAAAAACTGGAGAACACAAACTTTCTCACTTTCACTTTACTTCCTCTCTTTTACTCAACTTGAGAACACAGTGTTAGTGAATTTCTAAGTATATGTTTTTGTTTAAACTCTGATCTATGTTTATATCTGTTGATTTTGTGGTTATTTTAGTTTTTATTGTCTTATACGGTATTACTAGACACACAAAATAACAAGTCCTTATATGTGGTTATGAATATTAATGTTTATGTACTTAGAATGATAAGATTTTTTTAGAACCGCCTTTTAAAATAGGTTCGACACTATGCCTTTTGTATAAAGGAGTAATCTGAAAGGCTGTGATGATTGACTTTAAATGTCTTTTATTCTTGTGACTCTGAGCAAAATTGAGATTGTTTGCATCGTGGCAGGGCAACTTATTAACTTTGCAGCCATGACATATTGATCATCTTTTTATGAAAGGTCTAAATGAGGCATCTTTTAAATGCCTATGATTTATTTATAGTTCAAAAAAAAGGGTGCTTGATGCTGCATAAAAATGGTAAATCTATAATGCATTAATGTAGCAGGCTAGTGAAATAGAGATTGTCTGTATATTGGCACAAATCTGAGCTTTATGAAATAACTCAGCTTTTGAATGCCTTTATGGTTCAAAAAAATGTCATTTAATGTTGCATAAAAAACAATGGAAAAGTGTTTTGTGCGATAACCTTGGTAAATGAACACTAATATCTGATGTTTTCTTTTATTGTGTGTGGGGGGAAGATGGTAGCACTATCCAGAATGCAAAAAAGGAAGCGAAACAACGTCGTTTGCAACCAAGTGTAAAACTGTTGTTGCTTCGGAGTTTATCAAAACGGTGTTGTTTCAAATGGCAAAAACTACATGCAAACATTAAACATGCGTGTTTCATGGAACATATACTTGAAATTAAAAAATAATAATAATAAAAAGATAAATAAAATAAAAAAACCTCGGCTACCTATGATGAATTGAATACACATTGACCCATAGTTTTGGCATGGAAAAAATTGGATGACATAAAATGCAACTATTTTCTGCAGCCAATAATATATATCTGAGTCGGCCTACAAATATCTTGTTTGGGTTTGTGTTTGTTTTCAGTTATTTGTATACATTTGTCGTTTGAAGCAACAACACTTAGATATGTTCCCAAACAACAACAATTTTTTACGAGATTTTTTTCCTGCCAGTTTTTATATAAAAGGGAGATTGTCATAGACTGTGATGATAAACTTAAAATGTTTTTTTTCGGTTTATGCGAAATTAGATTAATTGCATCTTGACAAGGCAAGTTATTAACTTTGCAGCCATGACAGATTCATCACATTTTTCCGATGCTTTATGAAAGCCTTATCAAATGCATCAACATTTTATGCTTATAATTTTCTTAAATACTATAGAAATATTTGGATATATGTTTGTATTTTCAGCTTCTTGCCACCAACGTCTTTTATACCAAACGCTCTCTTACCTGTTACGCAAATCTCTTATGTCCAGATCTATCGAAAATGTAATTCGTTGGTAAAAGCTATAAATGTAATGTGTGTAGTCTTAATTGTAGTGCTATAGATGTAGTCATGCTGTATTTGCCTTCTTGCCACCAACGTCTTTTATACCAAACGCTTCACCTAGCAAATCATGTCTTATCGAAAATGTAACCTCTTCATAAATGCTATAGCCTACCTTTCATTTAGTCGCTATCATAATGTGGCATTTGGTATTCAACTAAAAAAAGAAAAAAAAAAAGAACAAAAAAGTGACGCTGATGAAAAAGAACATGTTTCTTAGTATAGTTGCCAGTTACATATTCATTAGTCACGTATCCTTATAATTTTTCGTTTTCAGTTTCATTTAAGGGTGAGCAAATGGACTAATGAGGTATGTCCTCCTCCGGATACTCCGGAAGAGACAATCACAGTTAACTCCAAATATTTCTAAGTGTTGGAATCACTCCTAAACCATAATCAAGTGTTAGTGATTAATATGTAATAGCTAGCTTTATTATGGCCTTTATGTTTGTTATTAGCCTTAAGCTTATGTAGAAGGCCCATGAGCTTAGGCCCGAGCCCATAAAGGAAAGGAAGGGAACTAGGAGTGTTGCCTAGCTTCCTCCTATAATATTCTTGTAAACCCTCATTTGAGGTTGGTTGTTCAATTTATTTCTTTCACCTACACTCTACGCAGAACCGGTCTTACTTTATCGTGTGTGTGTGTTTGGATCTTGTTCAATCGCCTTATCTCTTTCTATATTACTTGTGTTTGTAAAACTAGTGACCTAACAAAGGTATCAATCGCCTAATAGTTGGGTGAATCGTGTTTGTTTTTAAGTGGGTTTCGTCCCACGCTTAAAACACACGTTTGATACTTTGGTTCGCTTAAAACTTGTTTTTACACTTTTAATCCAAGATTCTTGTACTTTCAACGCTTTAAGGTGTTAAAATATTTGTTTTTGGCAAAAGTTTCAAACTTTATGCGTGGATCGTTGTTTTCATCTAGTTTTGAACGAGGGTTTCATCCTACTAGAACTGCTTTAGAGGCTTTGGTTCATCAAGTTTCACACTTTTGTGTATTTTGGTGTTATTGAAGCTATTTTATCACACAAAACCGGTTTAGAAACACTTTTGACGTAATCAAAATTTACGTGCATTTCTCGCCGTAGTAAAACCCTAAAACTACGCTGTAAGTGCTTCCTTGGTTTGATCTTCATTTTAGTGGTTTATTCCGTGTTTTCTTACTTGGATAAGTCCGAAAATACGTCGACTTTGGATATCTTTTGCACCGTGATAGTGTAAAAGATCATTTGAGCAAAACCCTAAACTTACGCATAAGCATAAGCCACGCCGTGAAATTCCACGCCTAAGATTTTTCCTACGCCTAAGCCTAGTCTTATGCATAAGAAAATCCTACGCCTAACTTTCTCGCCTAACTTTCTCGCCTAACTTTTGTCTACGCCTCTTTAGTGCTTTTCCCTACTTACGCGTAAGCTAAATCCCACGCAGAACTCCTTATTGTTACACGTAACTTTGGTGTTTTTACTCATAAGTGCTACTTGGTTCTTGTCTTTCTCGCCTAAGGACACTTCATCAACAAAGGTTCATTCGACTACAAAGATCCATTTTACCAACACAAGTTTTCAACATGTCTCAACCACCATACTCTAACTATTTCCCTTACACTTATCCTCAACGACAACAACAACTAAGTCCACAACATCAACAATGGAATCAACAACAAGCAATTTATCAACAACAATTTAATCAACAACAAACTCCACAACTTGGTGCAATTCCCCCACCACAAATGGTTCAAACACCGCCAAGTCTTCAAGTTCAACCCTACACAAATGAATTCAATCAACATCCATCCAGGAACACTATGAAGGAACCCACTTGGTTTGCAAAGATGTGTGAAGCTTTAAGCGACCAACAATCAATTCATGAAGTCGGATCACTGATAGACCTCCAATGCTCACTCCAGAAACTACGATCAATGGGTGATACGGTTCTTTAGGTTTTGTGATCCAAGAAGCCACATGGAAAGTTTTAAAGAAGGTTATCTTGAAGGTCCATTTGAGATGCCTCATCATCATTGTACCCGGAGATCCTAATGTCGCTCCACCAAGAGATGAACAAACCAACATTGCTACTGCTAGATCTAAATGCTACATAACTTCTACACTATGAAGTCGATGAGCTTGCAATGCAATATATCCTTTTAGGATTACCTAACCCAATTCTTCAAGTGTTGATGCTCAAAAGACCGCAAAGAAAATGTGGGACCATATTCATCTTCTTATGGAAGGATAAGTACTCAATCGAGGATTTGGAATCCAAAATTTACTTGGCTTATGAACACTTCATGATTGAATCGAGAGACACTAGAGTCTTATCATCATCGATTTTCGACATCATCAATGATTTGGATAAACACAACATCATCATGCCAAGAATTGCAGTGAATACTAAGTTCTGAGTAGTCTTGGTCCCGAATGGGAGAAGTATGTTATTTTTCTCCGCTGCCGAAGAATATGCATCATTCTACATATGGATTGTTGTACGATTACTTGAAGCCTCATGAAAAGGAAGTTGATCGGACAGATTCTCCGTGCTCAAATTGCTCCACCTACACATCCGAAAATCAACAACTTGCCTTATATGCTCAACAAAGTTATCCTCCTCAACAAGCAACTCAACCAACCGCCTACCACACCAAACGATCCATCACGGCAATCTCAACAAAATCAATTGGTTCCTTACAACAACAACAATGATCAAACACTTCATAATCAAACTAATGAGGAATCCGATCCGCTCAAGCATTGCAACAGGGTTTGTTATGATTGCTAATGCTTTTAGCCGTTATACAAACAAATCCAACAATCGTATTCGCTCCTCATCCAATACACGAAATCAGTCATGAACAATGGACGAGTTGAAGTTCGTAATCGTGGTTATGGTCGTCAAATGGGAGGTGGTCAAGGGTTTAATGCTATGGGTAGGAATAACAACGAGCTCAAGTGGTGGAACAGGAAATGCTCGTAATGGTTTGAATGGTCTTCGATGCTACAACCGCAATGAGAAGGACACTGACTAATGCATGCCCAAAGCCAAGGACTAGGGGCGATGCTTATTTCAAAGAGGCTCTTCTTTTGGCTCTTAAGGATGAAGTCGGTGGATCTCTCACAAACAAAGAACAGAGCTTTATGGCGGATGCGCTCGTGATGATGATATGGAGGACTTGCAGCCAATGCAACATTATGTTGATGGCTAATATGCATGAGTTACACATGAGTGACACAGCCCAATGTATGACACCGATGGCTTGTCTCGTGTACCGAACAAACCATCATCATATCTCGAACTAATATCTCCGCCAATATCTCGAATCCGCACGCTCGATCGCTCAAAATGAGTCATCTACATCTCATTCGACGATTTTCAAATAAACCTCAGAAGTTACATTTGACGCATCAAGATGACCTTATGGTTTCCTTGATAATCAAATTGACTCGTGGTTGTACTTGAGGATCTAAATAATGATCATGTTGTGACTCACGTTGAACAAGCCGAATCTGTTGCCTCCTCCGCATTTTGCTCGGTTAATTCAAGACCATCAAATCAAAATGGAGAAATGTTATGCATTAAATAAGGACTTAAAAAGCAAAAATGCACTGTTAACCAAGGATTTTGAATGCTTACAAATGCAACTCAACTTTTCAAAACTCAAGAAAACCGTGAAAAGGTTTTGAAGCCGCTTTTGCTAAATCTCATCAAAACGAAAAATATTTAGAGACAGATCGTGATCTAGCCACTTGAAGAATGCTTTGTTGTCGAAATAGAACAATCAAACATGAACATAAAAAGCAAATTAACTCTCTCACCTTGGAAAATCAAAAGCTAAGGTCGAGTTGTTAAATTGTCAAAACAGCTTCTCAAGATACAAAAGCATTCAACGAATCGGGTAGATGACCTTCTTGCGAAATTATTGGCTTGCAAAACAAAATTAAAGAGTTTAAAACATGTTTACAAACATGGTGAATCAAGAATGACTATTGAAAAGTTTACTTTAAAACCCAATCCAAAAGGATATGGACCAAATTTAGCCGATTACAAACCAAAGCTTTCACTCAAAACATTCAAACCAAATTGATAAGGTTTTAAAAGGTA